>CM046882.1:16442595-17042595 GCA_025667525.1 Glebionis coronaria
TTGAAGAAATTCACTCGCATGAGACCGTTGGATATACATAATTGAGTTGACAACTTCCATTCTCTTAGCTAAAATCTCCTCAGAAACGCGCCCCTTGTCAATCACGTCATCCATCTTCTGTAATTCCTCTTGTAAACAACTTAAATCTGCCTTTGACGAACGTGTGTGACCGGAGTTCCACTCTTTGATCCTCTTCTTGAGAAATTTAAGTTTAAGCATTAAATTACTAATACCATTGTGACTATGACCAGGAGCACTGGTCCAAGTATCCTCCACAAGTTTCTTGAAACCTTCCACTTCGAGCCAATGATGATAGAACCTAAATGGGGTCGGACCATAATCCACACAAGTCTCCCGTAGAAGAATGGGTTTATGGTCAGACAAGTAACGATCTAGAGTGATGGCAGACAAACCAGGGAAAGAATTCCACACTGTGTTCGAGATGAAAAAGCGGTCTAACTTACTCATTTTTGCAGCTGATTTATGGCACCACGTGAACGCACTACCACCCAAAGGAACCTCCTCTATGTCGGCATGAGAAATAAAATTATTGAACACCTCCGCATCCCTAGCGTTGAAAGTTGAGCCAATTCTATCGGTTTTAACACGTACCTCATTAAAGTCACCCGTCATTATTATGTCACCAGTCCACCCGTTGATCACAGTGCCAAGATACTCCCAGAGCATTATTTTATCCCTTCTATCATGAGGGCCATAAACTACAATCAAAAGGGTATCAACTCCTGTGCTCAACCACTTACCCCTAACAATGATAAACGAATCAGACACTGTAGAACTACTCTTACGATAACAATTAGGATCCCATGCACATAATATCCCCCCTGAGTTGCCAACTGAATCACTATGAACAAATTCGAATGCAAAATTACCCCAACACAATTTGACCGTAAAAATCTCCATACTCTCCATTTTCGTCTCATGTAAGGCTAAAATAGTAACTTTATGTTTATTACATAACTCCCGAACCCAATCTTTTTTAGTCTTTTGGGCAAGACCTTGGATATTTAGAGACATTACATTCATCGATGAACCGAATCCGCTCCTTGTGATTCAATGATTTTATTGATATCCTTTTCACATCCCTCCATATTATAACCCATGGTTTGCCCAACTTTGACCATCTCCTCTAAACAGCTTAAGATAGATCCTCCAGTTTTCACTTTTGGCATTGCTGATTTTTTAAAGTGGCCTGAACACCCTGAAGTAGTCTCTTTAGTTACGGGACTGGTATGACTATTACTCTCCGAAATATGATTGTTGCTAACTTCTTTATCCTCCGGAACATTATACCCGGAGACTTTGTTCCCCTCTACAGCAGCTTCTCCTTCCGGAGGTGTATATCCAGGAGGGTGTTCGGGGCTGCTCTCCTGTGATTGGTCCTTGGAATGAGTTGTCTTATCCTTCTCCAACAAGTCATAGATTTCAAAGGGATCAGGTGAATGATTTACATTTTGCCCCGCAGACTCCTCAAAAATAGTTTCTGCCACAGTTTCTGGTTCGGCCATAGTTTCTGGGTGTACTACGGTTTCTTGATCTCGAGGCTTAGTAACAATATCTCCTTCTGGGGCACCATCATCATCATTTAACGAGTCTTCGTCCAAATAACTCTCCTCGTCCGATTCATCCAAGAAATCTGGCACCCAACCTGGGATTTCCTTAGCTCGAATCCAATATGTTTTGCCACGAAAAGTAATCTTAAAGTTATCAAATATGTTACTTTTCTCTTTAGTGAGGACACAAAGACGTTTGAAGTGATAGCACTTATTATCTTGATCATCAATGTCTATTAACGCTCCCCATTTCCCGGCAATCTTCCTAAACGAATTTTCAGTCCAAAGTTTGAAAGGGACTCTTTCGACATCCACCCATACAATACGTCCTTCATTCAGAAATTCCAATGAAGCATGGTGTACCTTTGAAAACCACGAGTTCGCCCCCTGACACCCAACAAATGCTTCCTTGGATTCATGAGATTTGAAGTCCATTAAGATCCACAATTCCCCCATATAATGTATAGAAATGTCAGTGAACCCCTCAACAGATAGAGCATTCCTAATATTAGTTAAGGATGAAAACTCTTTCACCCTTCCTAGTAGAGAGCAAGAGATGTCTCTAGCATTAATACACTCATCATCGAGCAGAATGGTTGGAGTGGAGCCTCCATCCGACGTAAAAGACACTTTACTATCCTTCAACACACTTACAAACGATCTATCCTTAGCAACCTTACTCACATTTCCATGAGGTATGCCTGACTTACTTTTACTGCCCTCAGTACTATTCGTACCTTGTGTCTTAGGCTCATACGCCGCTGATCTTTGAAACCTAGCAATGTTCGCATGTAATTTGAGACGACCCATCCATATAGTGCATAAGTTACTGACCAACCGATCAATACTGAAAACGTTTATGAAACGAACAAAACCAAATCTTTTACCACCATTGGATCTCTTCACCGGAATAAATGAATCAATAACATGACCATACACCTTACACGTATGGAACAAGTCCTTAGCCGTGAATGAGTCTGGGAAATTAGTGACGAAGATCGATATAGACACCTTAGACACATCATCTTCTTTAGAGGGAAATCCAACCATGGTGACGAAAAAAATGAAACAAGAAAACCCTAAAATACAGGCAAACCCTAAAGTGCACAAATCTTAGCCGCGCTTAAAGACCTCGTCGATCCTCGATAAAATGAGATTAGAAAACACAATTGGATTGAATCTAGTTAGGAATAACTGTTGAATACTGAGCCAACAAGAGATTAAAACAACGTCAATCCCTAGTTCCCCCGCTACGTCGAAACAATTATAACTACCCACAATCCAAACACAATTAGTCCTCGATAATCTTACGTTATAGAGTGAATGAAGGTCCAACAAGGGAGACCACAGATCTTGGCAGCAAAGGGATGAGGCGCCCAGAAAGTTAGGGTTTAAGAAAATTAGGGTTGGAACACAAGGAAACGAAAACCTAAAAAACCAATTCAAATAAAATAATAAAGAGATTAATCGAATCAACAAACACCTCGTGCGCGCCGATTGATCACAAGAGAGTCGGGACGATTAAAAATCGAAGCCTAAACCCTATCACAAACCGACTGACAGCGTTGCGTATGTCAAACATGAATTAATCCCAGTTTTATTCGTTGAATGCAAGGTTAGAAGGTACGGATCCCATGATCAGGGGAAGAGGGTTTAAATTTAACTAAATGGCATTTTGGTGAATAACTACAAGTTGAGTGGCATATTCTGAAGCATATATTAAGAAAACCCACCGATGATATTTACTTTTGACTTCTTGTTCTCGTCTTTTTCAAAAAATTGTTTCACGCATCAATTTTCACTACTATTTTGTTATACATGTGAATGAATTAAAAATGGTATCACAACTTATAGCATCTATTGCTTCACATATGTCTAAGCCTAATCAATTTTGTCATTCTTTAGATCTAATCTATTTTTTTACAACCGTTTATTTGTTTAGGATTTGTTAGACTTATAATAACAATGTTTTTACACATATTATGTATTAAAAATAGTTACCGTGAATTGCTACCAGTTGACGAATAGACCGTATACCATTCTTTAGTGACACATATTTAAAAACATAACCAAATGATATTTATTCACAAAAAATACACAAACACCTTAAAAAACTAAAATAATATATATTTGTAAAAAATACACAAACAAATATAAAAATTTAAATGATACATATCTGAAAAAATGCACAACCAACTAAAAAAGTCTCAAGTGACACATATCCGAAAAATACACAACCAATTAAAAAAGACTCAAGTGACACGCACCAGAAAATACATAACTTACTAAAAAACCCCAAATGATATGTATTCTAAAAAAATATACAACCAACAAAAACCCCCCAAAATAATACGTATTCAAAAATTATACAACCAACAAAAAATTACCCAAATGATACGTATTCGAAAATAAATACCCAACTAAAAAAGACTCAAGTGACACATATCCGAGAAAATATAACCAACTATAAAAACACCAAGTGACACGTATCCGGAAAAAAATACGCAACCACCTAAAAAGGACACGTGATATATATCTAACATACACACAACGAACTAAAAAAATTCAAGTGATACATATCCAAAGAAATACACAACCAACTAAAAAAGACACATGATACATGTCTAACAAATACACAACGAACTAAAAAAATCAAGAGATACGTATGAAAAAAATATACAACCATCTAAAAGATACTCAAATAAGTAATACGTAAGCGGAAAAATATATCTAACCAAAAAAACATGAATAATACATATCTAAAAATAAAAAATACACGTCCAATTAAAAAGACTACATACATCTTCATCGACAATAAAGACCGTATATATATCTAACTTTAACACAATTATCCACAAGTGTGATTCGGCATGCTATGTATATCAACTTCTAGATGCCAACAAAGAAAAACCAACTGTTGGTTCAAAAGATTCAAAAAACTTTAAAAATTCAACTTATAATATTGTAAGTATAATATTTGTTCGCATTAATTGTAAACAACCAAGTCTAAATTCGTATTCATTGTATTCATTAACAATTAATTATCTAGTTGAATGTTAAAATACCGAGGATACCCCTATGTGTGTAGTAACAATTTAATTGTATTTTGACCCATACCTATTTGCATATTAATAACAAATGCCACATGTCATATATTTAGTGGTTCTTATTGTTTTTATTTTAAGACTGGTTCTCACATGAACGCAAATCTATATATATATATATATATATATATATATATATATATATATATATATATATATATATATATATATATATATATATATATATATAGAGTAAGGATTCAATGAGAAGAAACTTAAAATAAGAAGTGGTGAGAAGAAACTAAAACCACACATTTGAGATGCAACGACTTGCATTAGATTCATTTATATTCATGTAGATGCACGATCTTGAGTTTCGAAAGTTAATTTGATGTGTAGATGGTGCAAATTGATTTTCATGATTTTGACATGTGTAGTGGAACAAAAATATCGATAAATCATAAAATGCATCTAATATACGTATATGCATCTAATTAAAAGCTATATAACATGTTATGATGTATTATAATGCATCTAAGATTATAAAGATGCATCTAATTTAAGTGGATGCATCTCGAATATGCGGTTATAGTTTCTTCTTATCCTTCTTATTTTAAGGTTTCTTCTCATTTGATCCTAACTATATATATATATATATATATATATATATATATATATATATATATATATATCTTTACATTATATATAAGAGGAGGGATTTGCCACGTCATCTATCAGGGCACTAATCCTACGTGTCAAACGGGCTTACACAAACTGGGCTTACTGTAATTGGAAAAATAAAAATAAGTTTCGGATTTATAATTTTTTTAAGGAAATTTCGATATTACAATTTTTTTACCAAAACCCTAAAATCATTAGTTCATTCGGTTCTTCTCAAAACATAATTGCCTCCGAATATTTTTTTTCTGTCATCTAAAAAACAAAAATTAATCATCTTTGTATGAGATATGCTCATTGTTTTGGTTTTGGTTTTTAGGTTTCATGGCACATTTGATACTGAGCTCTTAATTTACATCAGAATCCTCCTAATCCATCTCAACTTAAAGGTATTGAATAAAAGATTTATATTCCTTGATGACTTACGATTCACTTTTGTTTGTTAATTTTAATAGAACAATCCATCCTTGATCTAAGTATGCATGTTTTCAGTTTTCATCATTCACATTATGAGTTCATACATTCAACAATGAGATAACTCGTCACCTTTTTTAGCACTAATATGACCTAAAATACAGATCCTAATAATTGCGTATTAATTAAAGATTTTATACACACCACCCATATGAATTATTGTCGAAGGAAGAAAGAAGCAGAATTGAAGTGAGCCGCATTCAGTTATTCTTGGAAGATTTGCTGATGCAAAGGTACATGTTATTCTCTTATAGTTGTCAGGCTATAACCAGCTTGACCAACCTATTCATTGTTGTTCATCTTTATGGTGTTTCAAGGTATATGGATGGTGTTTACTTGATCATTCCAGTTCTTGAGGTACTTCTGGTCTACAACCCTTTGGTATTGTGTATTTGTGTATCAGCTTTAATATAAAAAATTATGAGCTCATATTAATTTTTGATTGCTATACTATATGCATATGATGATTCAGCCATAATATCACTTTGGGAAGTTCTTATATCTAAATTACACGCATAAGCAGTTTTTGGTCTTTGGATCAAGTGATTTGATTTTTATCATCTGTTCTTTCAAGCGAAAAAATCAGTTGAGTACTAGCTGCCACAAATATGGTTATTTAGGCTTCAAACCGTCTCCTTTTTTACCCAATTTTAATGATTTTTGACTCACATAGTCTATATGAGAACACTTATATTTGATATTTAACTTTTACATCCTTCCATTAACAGGATAATAATATCACCAACACCAATATATTATTGTTGAGAACTCTAAAACAATACTACTGTAGTGCAGACATGGACGCGGAAATCAGGGTCTGCCTATAATGTGTAAGTGACGTATATGTTTCAAATTTCAGCAAATAAGTGGAGGTGGACCAGATTGGTGTGCTAAACACATAAAAGCAGTAATTAGTATTGGTGGACTGTTTTAGATGTCCCAAAAGCTTTACTGAAGCCAGGATACTGCAACCACCAGGTTATAACTTAAACTTTCAACATGTTTGTGTGCGATTGCACATTAGCTTTTGTTAGGAAACCGTTCTAATGTTTACTATTCAAACACTATTTATAATTCATATACAAATACAAAAAGCTAAGCCTCTCAACTAACAGCATGATCTGGTCCATGACAAACTAAATTGATTTTGATCTGACCCGTGAGATTTTGTATTGTTATCTGACCCATGGCTAATTGTTCTAACACGTATCGACCTATTTGTTTTTGAACATCCTAGAGTTCTATTGGCACCATCTCAGTGGAAGTCAGTCACCATCCTATTCTTGAAACAAAAAAATTTTGAATTTAAGTTCTAGAAAAATGAAAATGCTATATGGAGGCGGTTCAAGAATACAAGCATTGACGATCAGTGTCAAAGACCCCTACGTATTCAGTAGATTTTGTGTTGATAACGAAAGCGTGGATTTGGAAGTGTACATAACCTGTCGTTGCGAAAGCGTGGAGTTGAAGGGTATCATATTCATCTTTTGTTAATTGGTTTCATAGGTTGATGAATAGTGGCACATTTGATGGTAGTATCGACAAAATAACATTATATTCTTGAGTGCATCGCTTAACAAGCCGTAAATATAAGCGATATGATAGTTTGTTTTTGACGCATATCCGCTTCAAGAAAACATAAAACTATAAAGGAAACTAAATCATTGGATGTCTATTTATCAAGGTCTTTTGTTTTGATCTTTGTAGTAGATGGATCAAGGATGTATTACCAGCCTCTCCCTTGGCACATTTATTTCTTGCCTGATATTCAGTCTACTAACAGGTGACTAATATTTCGAGCGTATTTTATTTTTTAATAAATTTTAACAATGCTAATGAAGTTTGCTCTTGTCTTGCACGTTTGTTCCTATCGAACAATGCTCCATTTGTGCTTTTTGGTTTTAGTCTACCATCTGCTGCATTTGTTATGGTAAAATATTGACAACATTAAATCTTCTATGTTACTTTGACATTTCATGTTATCAAAATATAGGCAAAACAGTTTCCCCACTTGACATTGTTTGCACTTTTGAAATATATAGTGTATGTTTGTGAATAAACAAATTACGCTCTGATTATCTGATATTTAGTGTTTAAATTTATCTTTGGAGACTTGATTTTATTGCATGCTTTTTAATGGCTAGATGATTAGCTTCATATGGTTACAATAAATCAAGGACTTACAATGGGTTTCCTACTGATATGACATCCTTGGGGTGAAGCTGCAGTTTTGTGCCTGACCGCTGCCATTGAGGTAAGAATCTAACTGCCCATAGCAAACAAATATATTTACCCTTTGAACTTATTGTAGGCTAAAAATAGTATAGATGGATGCCTGAATACAGTTCTAATGATTGAAGTTCAATTCGGTTAATGTAATTCATGCAAGATGTTCGGGGAAGAAAATCTTTCTAGAAGGAATATTGCCCCTCTTTGAGAAGTATACGAGCATTATAAATTTTACCACATAGCTTCATGGTGCTCCTCCAGAAAACTTTGTTACACAGCTGAAGTCTATCCACTCATACTTTAGACGATCCAGAGGTGACTTTTTTTTTGTTTTATAATTTTAGGCGTCTTTTGTTAATTTCAGTTTCGTTGACGGTTAATAAATTTAACAAAGGGTAACGATTGTAGAGAACTGGACCTGCAGCAAATCGTAATCTCTACCTTGCCTTGGGATACAAAACGGTCGTTGCTTCTATTTTAGCAATAGCACTCAGTACCTTTGTGAGCCTCACATTTGTAACTATGTACGTTGCTGCGATTGCTGCTCCTTATTGTTGCTGATATAAGGATACGATGATTCGTGTTGTACTTACCCCCAAGGTTGTGCTTCATTCTGTTAATGAAGTGTATCAAGAGGTAGATTCCAATAAGCTAAAGAGAATAATGTTTAGTAATAGTGATATTATTGCGATTGATATCATTGACTAACAAGGTTTACTGATTAAAAATTTATTGCAATTTGAATTAAAAATATGTACTAACAAGTTTGTATTGCTAGGTCTTTGTTTGATGGAGCTTGTGCATCCATTCTGAAAGAGCCTATCATAGTGAAATGTAAGTGCATAATATTTGTTTTCAAAGTTTGTTTTATGTTTATAGGTGATACGTGGTGAATTCCAAGCTTCCACCCCTATATATATGTATGTTAGATCAAACCTAATAAGAATATGATTTTTCATATTATAGAAACGCTAACGGCACATGGGATGTAGTGATTTTAAAAGGCAACTAAATAGGCATATATGTGCGCTCGAAACTCGAGTAAACTAAAATAAACTACTGTTGTTCATGTGTCCTTTCTTAAAGTAAACTAAAACAATAATAAAATACGGAGGGTGTGATTTAACGACCTTTTAGTTTTTGCAGTTTTGATCATTCCTGAGATAAAATTTATCTGAACTAAGAGGACGAAAAACCAACACGTTCTAAAAAGGAAGAATTTAACTAAGGTTAGTTCTGATTTCCATCTTGTCTTTTACGGTAGCTTACACCCCTAAAACTGCCCCAAAAAAGGAGCCACCTCTAATTATAATAAACTTCTTGCGATTTCATGTTGTAATATTTAGTTGGGCTTATTATTTGTGGAATCCTAGCGCTGATTTGGCACCTGAAAGCAAATAGAATTTGGATCTGTTTTGATTTTGTACAACTGACAGTGTTATGTTGGGCCATCATGAAGGGATGGGGTGAGGGAAAGAATCACAATCCCCGTAATATATTTTTTATTCCTTACCGCATGTTTAATGGTTTCGCTTTTTGTGTATATATTTTAAATGTCCGGATGATCATGGTTTATTATCACGGGCCTACAAGTTTAATGGTAATTCAGCTTAAAAAAACTGTAGACGGTATTTGTAGCTTTATTTCTTTGAGGGATATACTGAAATTGCTCATTGTTACTGCTTACTTGGTTACTGCAGCACTTATTGAGCTGACTCAGTACATATAATCGCGTGATGTTTTTCGATAAACTGGTGCTAAAGATCTTGCATCCAGATAGCGTTATATTCAGAGTATGTTATGCGCCTATGGGAATAAATCTATGCTTACTTGTCTAACTTTGTGCCCCTGCATGACAATGATGGTGTTTCTTTTGGAGATGGGCATGGAACCATAACAGGAAAAGGAACTATTGTCACTAATGGGATGACCTTTGACAATGTGTACTTGGTGAAAGAACTCAAGTACAATCTCTTCAGTGTGTCACAGATGACTGATAACAAGAATTTTGTCTTGTTTACTGACACTGAATGCTTGGTGTTAGGAAAGGAGTTTGTCTTGCCAAAAGACACTCCTATTGTACTCAGAACACCAAGACAGAAGAATATGTACACAATTGATCTCAAGGACATATCTCTCCAAGACAATGAAACATGTTTCATTGCCAAAGCTTCAGCAGATGAATGTAAGAAATGGCATAGAAGACTTGGCCATCTTAATTTCAAGAACATGAACAAACTAGTAAAGTATAATCTGGTTCATGGTCTTCCTTCCAAGTCCTTTGCCAATGAACATACTTGTGCTGCATGTCTGAAAGGGAAGCAACACAGAGCATCTTGCAAATAAAAAACAAGTATGTCCACCACCAAGCCATTGGAACTACTGCATATGGACCTCTTTGGTCCTACTTCTGTGGCAAGCATAATGAAGAAATGGTACTGCTTAGTGATCACTGATGATTTTTCAAGGTTCACATGGACATTCTTCCTATTTGAGAAGAGTGACACAGCTGATGTACTCATTGGGTTCATCAATCAAATTGAACTATCAAAAAGCATGAAGGTGGTTACCATGAGATCAGACAATGGTGGTGAGTTCAGAAATCAGAAACTGGACTCTTTCTGCATTAACAAAGGCATCAAGAGGCATTCAGCATAGCAAGAACACCTCAACAGAATGGAGTGGCAGAAAGAAGGAATAGGACACTCATTGAAGCTGCTAGAACTATGCTATTTGATTCCAAACTTCCAGTTATCTTTTGGGCTGAAGCTGTATCCACTGCTTGTTATGTACAAAACAGGGCCTTGGTAATTAAGGCACACAACAAGACCCCTTATCAGCTGTTCAATGGAAGACCTCCTTTAATTGACTTTTTCAGACATTTTGGATGTCATGTGATCATCTTGAACACTATTGACAATCTAGGTAAATTCAGTGAAAAGGGTGATGATGGATACTTTGTGGGTTATTCATTAAATAGCAAGGGATATAGGGTCTTCAACAAAAAGACAAGCAAAATCACAAAAAATCTTCATGTGAACTTTCTTGAAGACAAACCTGAAGATGTTCAAACAGGTCCTGACTGGTTCTTTGATATAGATGTACTTTCAAAGTCTATGAATTATGTACCTATTTCTTTGCAGAACACTAACATTTCAGGTACTCAAGAAACAACTGGTGCAGAGAAGTCACCCCTGAGGTACATGAATGTACCCTCATTGTTTCCCATTGAAGCTGATGTTCAAGAAGATAATTCTTCTCTAGGAAAAGAACAGCCAATCTCATCCCCTGCTATGGCTGAAGGCAGCGGAATGGCTGAAAGCAGTGGAATCCAGGATTCCCCTGCTAGACCAATTGCTTCCACTTCCACAAAGGATCATGTTGCTAATGAGACTATTGATGCAGAAAGAGAATCCCCACTCATTTCATCATCTACACCCATAAATGATGGTCCTCTTATATCCAGCAGTGGAAGCAGAATCATCAAGAGTGGAGGTCCTAGTTACTCAGAGCTTCATTCTGCTCACCAGCACCCATCTCTAGGTCATGCTGTATCATTTGGAAGATCCTTTGAGGACTTCTTTCCTAATCAAAATAGCCCCATCAATTCTGATTTGGAAGAAGATGAAACAGAAGTCATCATGCAGCCTACCTACAGAATCAATAAGGATCATCCTATCTCTCAGATCATTGGTAATCCTGAAGCCCCCAGACATACAAGGTATACAGCAAAGGAGCACAGCTTCATTGCTAACATCACCATGAAGTTCAATCATGACAACATGCAATGTTGTCTGTTTACTGCATTTTTGTCACAAGAAGAGCCAAAGAAGATTTTTCAGGCTTTAAATGACCCAAGCTGGGTTGAAGCCATGCAAGAGGAGCTCTTACAATTTGACGTACAAGAGGTTTGGATTCTGGTTGATTGTCCCAAATGGGCAAGGCCTATTGGGACAAAGTGGGTACTCATGAACAAAAAGGATGAAAGGGGAATAGTTGTCAGGAACAAAGCAAGACTAGTGGCACAAGGATATAGTCAGGAAGAAGGTATTGATTATGAAGAGGTGTTTGCTCCAGTAGCCAGGATTGAAGCTATTAGATTATTTCTTGCTTATGCCTCATTCATGGACTTCACTGTCTTCCAGATGGATGTGAAAAGTGCCTTCCTATATGGAACCATTGATGAAGAAGTCTATGTCATGCAACCACCAGGGTTTGAAGACCCTAGACATCCTGACAAAGTATACAAAGTGAAAAAGGCCATGTATGGACTTCACCAAGCTCCCAGAGCTTGGTATGGTACTCTCTCTAAATATCTCTTAGACAATGGATTCAGCAGGGGGAAGATTGATCAGACCCTGTTTACTAAGAAACAAAAGGGTGACCTTCTGCTAGTACAAGTCTATGTGGATGACATCATTTTTGGATCAACTAACTCTATGCTTAGCAAAGAGTTTTCCAAATTGATGCAGGATAAATTCCAAATGAGTGCCATGGGAGAACTAAACTTCTTTTTGGGGTTACAAGTTCAGCAGCGGAAAGATGGGATATTTATCTCACAAGACAAATATGTGGCTGAGATTGTGAAGAAGTTTGGCATGTCTGATGGAAAGAAGGTGTCCACTCCAATGGACAAGGATCATCCATGGGGTAAGGATTGTCCTGGAAAGCCTATAGATGTCAGGAATTATAGGTCTATGATTGGGTCTCTTATGTATCTCACTGCTTCAAGACCTGACATCATGTTTGCAGTCTGCTTATGTGCAAGATACCATGTGTCACCAACAGAATGTCACTTATTTGCTGTGAAAAGGATTTTTAGGTATCTGAAGTGTCATCCCACCTTAGGACTCTGGTATCCAAAGGAGTCACCATTTGAGCTGATAGCTTATTCAGATAGTGATTATGCTGGTGACAACAATGATAGGAAGTCTACAATAGGGGGATGCCAATTTTTGGGAAGCAGGCTTATATCTTGGCAAAGTAAGAAGCAGACTATCATGGCAACATCCACGACTGAAGCTGAGTATGTAGCAGCTGCTGCATGCTGTGGTCAAGTTCTTTGGGTGCAAAATCAGCTGCTTGATTATGGGTATAACTTTCTTAAAACCAAGATATTCATTGACAACAACAGCACTATTTGCATTATAAAGAACCCTGTTTTTCATAGCAAAACTAAACACATTGAAATTAGACATCACTTTATCAGAGATTGTTTTGAAAGAGGACTGATTGTTCCTGAGAAAATTGATACAGAACTTAATGTTTCTGATCTTTTAACAAAAGCTTTTGAAGTAGGGAGGTTTCAGTATCTGGTTGCAGGTATTGGAATGGTTACTCCTTAAAATCTGATGTCTATTTTGTCATATATGATCAGGGTTGCTTCACTGCTGTTGTTGTATAACTGTTAGTCAATTTTTCCATCTCTTTCATTCCACTGCTTTTTAACACAGATTCCCCTGCTGGGGGTTCATTCCCCTGCCAAGAGAATTTTTCTCTTAAGCTGGGTGTGTTCTTTTTACAAAAGTGGTTCTATGTGGTTTTAGACTAACAATGCAGAGGTTCATATGGTGCATACTATTCTCATTGGTGGATCAGGTATATACTCTATGTTTCAGGGGAGGTTAGGTCACACCTTTAGGACTCAGGGTATCCTTAGGATACTCATATATGATCCTAGATCATATCCACTGGTGAGTGAGGGTTCAGGGTAATGATGACTTGCTGCAAAGCTTGTCAGAACTCTGAAACCTTGAGGCACTGTAGTATGTGCTTACATTTCTCTATTAAAACAGAGGTGTGGCACACATTTCCAAGACTGACTGACCATAGGTAAGGGACAAGGTTGGGATGGTGACTGGGGTATGCATGTTTTCTTGGGATAACCTGGTGTAGGGGGACTTATGTATTGACTTTTTGTATTGGGACCATTGCTGAATAGAGGACTCTTGAGTTTCTATGTATCTATCTTGTGTATACAAGTGTGTGTAAATAGAGCAGAGCTAGTTAGCATTAGTCTCTCCATGACTAGTCCAATACCCCTAGGAAAGTTTCCCCTGCTTTTATCTTTTCATTCCCCTGTTTGACCGTTGACCGACAATACCGTTACCCTGCTCATAGCCGTTGGGCCTGCTTGCTTTAATTTTGGTTAGGGAATATTTTATTGTTTTTAAAAGATATTTAAGGCGCTTTCTTCGCTGATTGGTAATCTTTTCCTTTTATTTCAAATAAATTAATTTTTCATCAAGATTTATCTTTGATATTTTTGCAATTTGAAAATTTTGGTCCAATCACAGCTCTTCAATTCGCCTATAAAAACTTAATTCCGTTCACCAGCAGGTCCATCTTTCTCCCTCGACTTAATCCCACTTACCTCTCATCTCTATAAACCTTCAAACTATTTTCAAAATTCATCATGACTCTTAAAAGTGCTCATAATCATAATCAAATCGCTTTGCTTCATGATGAACCAGCCGAGTTTGCTGATGTTGTGGCCTTTCTAAAGTCTTCGTACTTCAGAGTGGCCCTTCTCATCAATCCGCGAATCTATACCTCACACATTCAACAGTTCTGGTCTAAAGCCATGACCAAAACAGTGAATGGAGAGGTTATAATTCAAATCAAGGTTGATGGTCATTCCAAGGTGATTACACTTGCCTCCATCAGGGAGAATCTTCTCCTTGATGATGAGGATGGGATAACCAACTTTTCTGAGGCTGAAATTTTTGCAGGTCTTGTTAAATTGGGGTACAAACTTTCTAAAAATCAAAAATGTAAGTTTGCTAAAGGCCAGTTTGCCCCTCATTGGAAATATTTGATTCATACAATTATGTAATGTTTGTCACCAAAAACCACTGCTTTTAATGAAGTTGGTAGTGAGATAGCTTCTGCCATGATCTGCTTTGCAACAGGGAGGAAGTATTGTTTTTCTCAAATGATTTTTAAAGGCATGGTTAAAAATGTTTCAAGTACCTCAAAGTTTTGTATGTATCCAAGGTTTATAGAAATTCTGCTGAATATGAGTGATCATGGTCCCATTAAACACAAAAACTATTTTTCAGCAACCCAACACACCACCAAACTCTTCACCACACTACTTGCACCATCACCTTTGTTTTCTGGCAAAAACATTCCACTCACTTCAATTATGATGGACCAAATCAGACGGGAAGAAGCCAAAAATCAAACAGTCATACCTCAACCTTCTGATTCCCCTGCCAAGAACCTACCACCTGCTGATCCACAACATGAAAGGCGTTCAAAATCCAGGTTTGCCAGGTCTCCCTTGCCTGGTGAATCTTCACAAGCAGCAGAAAGGAGAGTCTCCAAGAGTTTGGAGCAACCTGGGGGTTTGGCTGCCACTACTGTCTCATCCTCAAGGGGTGAGCAGGATAGTGACACCATCAATAAGTCCTCTCCCCCACTCCATGATATCCAAAAAGGGGAGAAATTCCCTTCTAGGATTGAGAGTAGTCTGCAACCTTTGACTAATTTGGAATTGACGAAAATGTGTATGAGTCTGAAAAGGCAGAATGCACAACTGGTACAAGATGTCAAAAGGCAAGGTCTGGTTATCACTCACTTGGAAACCAGACTTGCTACTCTTGAGGGGAGGAGAAAGCCCAGACTGATTCTTTCAACGGATGAGGATGCTTCCAAAGGGGAGGAAGTTCCACATACAGAGGGGTCTACTGAGTACTATTCATATCCTGGAGGGGTACATGGAAAGATAACAAGTGCCCAGAAAGGGATGGAGAAAGGGAGTGCTGATAAGGGAAGTGACAAGGGGAGTGCAACCAAAGATATTGCTCAAACATTGCTCACCATAGGCAATCCAGAAGAAGCCCCTGCTTCAAAAGTTTCCCCTGCCGTTGCTGATCCCACTGCTGTAAGTCAATCCCCTTCTAAGAGTATTACTCAATACTTTGTTAGAAAGAACAGAAAGCAGCCAGCTCAGAAGGGGATTACAATCAGAGAACCTGCATCTAAAGCAAAACCAGCACCAACAGTGGATCCAAAAGACAAAGGAAAGGGAATCATGGTGCAACAGCCCAAGAGAAAATACAAGCATCTAACTCCTGAACAGCAAAGGGCTCAAGAAGCACATGATGTACAAGTAGCTCTCAGGCTACAACAAGAGGAGATGGATATGCAGGACAAAAGAATGCAACAGATGAGGCCCAAAGACATGCTCAAGCAGGTTGAGATTATGCATAGAGAACTAGATGACAGGGTACCTCATGTTGGAGAGTTTCTTGATCAATGGGAGAAGGAGTTGATAAATGCTCCTTTGGAAGACAGGTATGAGTTGACTTGCCTTGTTTACAAATATCAATCTGAGTATCTGGAAAGAAGGGCAATTCAAATTCAAAGTGAGAAGTATCTAACTTCAGAGAAAGGGCAACTTGATCACTACAAAGTTCTGCTTAAGAGACATAGAAAGTGGAAGGATGGTGACTTCAGTGATATGAGTTTTGAAGCCATAAAAAGAGCAGTCAGACCAGTTCTAAAATTGTATGATGTGGAGGATTGAATGACTATCAACACTCCTGAGGAAGTTGAGTATCTTAGGAGACAAAGTGAAATGCTACAGAAAGCTAGAGAATCAAAGAAAAGAAAAGCTGAAGAGACAACTTTGGAAACTACACAAGCAGGTGCATCATCCCAAGCAGGTGCATCATCACAAGCAGGGGCATCACATCAAGCAGGTGGAAGTTTTCCAGAAGTACTTGAGAAGTCTGTACTTAATGTACAAAGAGCAGCAAAGAGACTCAAGAGAATGGAGAAAGTGGGCACAGTTACTAAAGAGTCTCAAAGGCCTTCAAATGATGAGATTGATAAACAACTAATTCTGCAGGAAAATGATGAAATCTCACCTAGTGAACTTGGAAAGAAGTTTGCTATCATAGAGTATGTTGTTTATGAACACAAAGGGAGGACTTGGTGGAAGCTTACAAGAGCTGACAATACAGCACATACATTTCTAAGTCTAGATGTCATGTTTCAAATTTTGGATAGTGAAGACTTAGAAGATCTGTGGAAAATATTGAAGAAGACGTTTGCTGCAAAACCTCCTACCATGGATGGTGTGGAGAAGGATTGGGTAATCTGGGAGTGCATGCATATGATGTATGAGCATGAGTTATTTGATCCCATATTTGATGCAGTGAATAAAGAAGATTTGTTGTATTGGAAGCTGTTTACTAATTCTGGGGTTTATGAGGTAGTGATGGAAGGTGTGAGTGTGTACTTGCTCAATCATAGGTATTATCCCTTCTCTCAGGACACCTTGAAGAAACTGGCACAGGCTAACCTAATTGTAGATGCTAAAAAGCCTGTTGCTTATGATCTGGTAAGAATGGTTCATAGTCATATTTGGCCAGAAAGTTTGTAAGCATCCTCATAAACTAGTATTTATTCAGAAACTTGTCTTTAGGGGAAAGCACAAGTTTAGGGGAGGATTGTTGGGAATAAATCTATGCTTAGTTTGTTTCCCCTGCTAGTTGATTATTTGTACCCCTGCTAGAGTAAGTTCCCCCTGCTAAATAACAAAGGCAGTGGGATTAGTTCCCCTGCTGAAGTCAAAGGCCCTGCTGTCAAAGATAAACATGGAATAGATTTTTACGCGTTTCAGTTATTATTCCTTAATACTTTTCATAGTTTGTTAGTAGTGATCTTGTACGTGAGTCCTTGTGCCTATAAAAGGACTCACTAGGTTAGCATGCAAAGTGTGTCTTTCTCATTTGTCTTTCATTATATTACTTTAAGGTTTTGTAAACCCTAATACCATTTTGGGTATTCGTATATCTTTGATATATTAAAGTTCAACGTTTCAATCACATTTTATTCTTGTGCTAAACATTACATTCCGCATCTTGTTTAGTTACTTTGCTTTGCAAAGTTTCTCTAGTGTTAGATTGAATTCTTTCTCTCTATCACAACCCTTAAACAAGCTATTAAGGTTTAAGATCTGACTTTTGGATCAACAATTCCAACTCAAGTCTTAGGCTGCAGATGGGTCTGGTGAGTGAAGAACATGTGTTATTCAATAGATAACAATCCAAGTAAATATTAGTCATGGAAATGAGGGTGAAGCAACCGAGGTTGAAATAGTAGCTGCTTCTGACTAGCCAATGCCCACGAGTTCATCAGTAGGTTATGATACAGAGGTAGGGGAACGAGGTGTGCAACTGTCTGGTGGACATATGCAAAGAGTGGCGATTGCTAGAGCGACTTTGAAGAGTCCAAAGATACTACTACTGGACGAGGCTCCAAGTGTGTTAGATGCCGAGTCAGAAAAAGTTGTTCAAAACAAGGTGATGGTTAACAGGACAACAGTTGTGGTTGCTCATGCGCTTGACAACTATTAAAAGATCTGATTTGATTGCGGTTGTGAAAAATGGAGTCATCGTCGAGAAAAGAAAGCATGAAATTCAATCAATATTGATGGCGGATTCTATGCATCTTTAGTTGCATTGCACCTTGAGCTCTAACAGTAGCTTTGTCATCTTATTTGTTTAATAGCCTGAAACTATTACACTTGATGGGATTGTGACTTGTTTCTCTCACACAATTGGTATTAGAATGTTAAGACCTTCTGATCAACAATCAAAGGAATAGTTTTGTTCCATGGCACAATACAATACTGCTCGTGAGTCATCACTTTTTTTGGTGTTGTAGCCTCTGTAAACACTTGATTGTCAGCCCTCATTGAATCAGACCATTCATTATAAGAAATATCTATGTTATAATGCCCCAAATTATAATTTACATGTGACTGATCCCACATCGACCAGAGAATGTAAAATGAGGAACAGGTCGAAATTGGCTTTCTTTTTACCAAATCACGACGAAATGAACAACCGAATAAAGACTTATTTCATCATTGACTGTTCACTTTCAGTCATTTCTGCTACAGTAAAGCTTGTTACAACATTATTATTTTAGTGGAGCCTTATGTTCAAGGCTAAGTAATGAAGCTCAAATGGTCAAGTCGTTAGTAGTAGGGCGGATGTTGTTAGTCTTTTGTTTCTCATGATAAAGGTGTTGTCCAGAATGTCAGCTAACTTCATAAAGTATCAAAACCAAAGTACTCAAATCGCGGTTGAGGAAGTTTATAACCATAGGATTGTGACATCTTTTGGCAGTTTAGGTATCGTGTTACCCATTTTCGACAAGAGACAGATGGGCCGAGATGTCGAGGTAGGAAAAAGGTGCGGTTAGCTTAAGGCACATTATGATGTTGTAACATTTAAGTAACTGTTAAGTAGTAACGTACGTAGACGTGGCGCACAGTGTCATGTTCGTAGAAGACCACGAGAACCCAACTCGTTATACTTGAAGCAAAATTCTACCCACACCCGCGAGACCCCAACATGTGTGGTACTAGTAGCACAAGGAGATAAGTTTTACAAAATTAATCTTTATCCCACATCGGCCAGTGAAGTAAACATACAAGTGGGAGTTGAGTATAAAAACAAAGGCATGAAGTAGAAAACATGACTTTCTCCGCCTTTTGGCTAAGATAAGATTATTTTTCATGTGTCGCCTTGGCGTTGCTACTGACTGGTTCTTGTGGAGGTCGTGATTGTCGATTAATGAATGTAAAAACCGGTTTCGGTTTTTTCGACTGGTTTTTTAAAAAACCGGTTTGGGCTTGCACCTATAGGTGTATAGAATGCAAACCTATAAAACACGAATTCAATGAAGCACATAACCTACTTTCTGTTTAGACACAACTTATCTCTAGTTTTTTCATAAGATTCAACAATGACATTATAGTCACACTTATAAGCGAGTAATGCATAGATTTATTAACAGTTATAGGTGTCGAGAACAAATTCTCCTTGACAATTGGATACATTTGAGAGGTTCGATGATATATCTTGGAAAACATGTATGAAAGTTCATCACATAATTGATGTGTTGCAGACTGAATTCATACTTGGAAGTTGGCTACATTGCGAGTTACCTAAAGAAGGAGCCTTGAACATCACAAGCAGTCCAACATCAATGGTTCCAATACTGCACGGACAGCGTCACGACAAGCTCTCAGAAGTAAAATCTTACTTCTCAGCATCCCTTTACATTCGTTCAGCTGTCTCTGCAACTGCTATCTTGGTGTGCACAAAAATAGAACAACTTGAGAAAATGATTGAACCTCATGTTTCTCTAATTTCCATGGAAGTGTTGAAAACTTGGTTGGATGTATGCGCTTTTGGTGAAAGGACTGATACGACCCTGATGAGGAAGTATCGATAGTTAGCACCACTTTAAGCGGATGCTTGCTCCTAAGAAGTTAAGAAGAAGAAGAGTTGTGTTTTTGACTCAAATTTTAGCTGCTATTCTCATTAACTGACTTGGCTTAAATAGCCACACAAAACAGTGGATAAACACAATACGTACCTAACATGATAAAGACCAACAATGACCAATCCTAGCACAATGACTCAATAACAATTATCCTAAACAAGATAAACATTAAAATAGATATCCTAGTGTTTCACAAAGTTCTTGTGCCACACTGGTGCAACCGACGCCCTTGCTGTGCGCCGAGGTTCTGGTTCTCGAACAGCCGGTGTATCATTCCCCTTTCCTTGAAAAATGACCTTGTCCGCAAGGTCATAAGCTGGATAAGCATTCTGAAAATCTGACTGCCATTCCCACGTTGCTTCCTCTGGAGACCTGCTCGCCCATTGGACCAACACCTGCTGTTCCATTCTTCCACAGCGCAATACTGCCCGCGTTCCACAGATTGCAATAGGTTTCTCAACTGGATGACCTTCCGTACTTTCTTCAGGAAGAGGTGTGACTTTGAAGGTATCATTTCCAGAAAACAGTTTGAGAAGAGAAACGTGAAACACAGGATGTATTTTACTATCACCAGGCAACGCTAAGCGATAGGCCACTTTACCCACACGCTCCACCACTTCAAACGGCCCATAGTATCGTTTCGCGAGCTTGTTGGATGCTCGTTTAGCCAATGTGAGCTGACGGTACGGTTGCAACTTGACTAGAACCTTATCACCAATGCTAAACTCAAGCTCTCGGCGCTTACGATTAGCTTTAACTTCCATCCGGTTCTTGGCGGCTAAGAGGTTCTCTCGTAATTGTCACAACAAAGCATCCCGTTCACACAATGCATCATCAACAACTGCAACCTTCGAAGTTCCAGGGGGGTAAGGAACCACAGCCATGGGAACCTTTCCATATAAAGCTTGATATGGCGTCATTTTGAGGCTACTATGGTAGGTAGTATTGTAACAATACTCAGCCCATGGAAGGAAACGAACCCAATGAGTAGGATGATCAGTGACCATAGCACGCAAATACTGCTCGAGACCGCGGTTCACCACCTCTGTTTGTCCATCCGATTGAGGGTGGTAAGCTGTGCTATGATTAAGTTGGGTCCCACTAAGCTTAAAAAGTTGCGTCCAGAACTTACTAACGAAGATAGGATCACGGTCGGAGACAATTGTTTTGGGTATCCCATGAAGTTTAACAACAATATCAACAAATACCTCCGCGACCTTGGGAGCATTGAAACTAGTTGGCAACGGGGCGAAGTGTGCATACTTCGAAAACCGATCAACCACGACAAGCACCACCGTTAACCCCTTAGAGACGGGCATCCCCGTGATGAAATCCATAGAAAGATCCTCCCACACAGCCGTTGGTGTAGCTAGTGGCTGCAAATACCCCCCTATTGCTTGTGTTGAGTATTTGGTTTGTTGACACCCAAGACATTGTTTAACATATTCTTCGACATCTTTACGCATACCTTTCCAATAGAAAACAGCCGAAAGACCAACCAACATCTTCTTGACCCCACCATGACCCGCACTAGGTGTGTCGTGAAACTCCTGCAACAATAAAGGTTTTAATGTAGACGCATCCCCAACATAATAACGATCATGAAAAATCACCATTCCCTCGTGACGTCTAAACCCTACCGCAGCAGTTCCCATATCCAACTGGCTATGTATCGCGACCAAATCTGCCAAGGTATTGTTATCGGCCTTAAGGTCACTTAAAAACGCAGTAAGTGGTTGGCTTAACTGCATAAATGAGGCTGTCACAGAGTCACTATCTTCAAACACGCGAGAAAAAGCATCTGCCACGGTATTTTGAGCCCCTGGTTTGTATTCAATGCTGAAATCAAAGCCCAACAATTTGCGCACATACTTTTGCTGAACCGGGGTTTGGATTACTTGTTGCAACAACTCCTTTATACTTCGATGATCTGTCCGTATCACAAATCGTCGCCCAAGTAAGTATTGTCTCCATTTAAACACGGCTTCCACAATTGCAAAAAGTTCCTTCTGGTAGGTCGCCGCCACTTGCATTCTAGGTCCTAATCGACGACTAAAGTAGCAAATAGGTTGGTCGTTTTGTAACAAAACCGCACCAATACCTGCATCCGCAGCATCAGTTTCAATAATAAAAGTTTGCTCAAAATTGGGCAAGGACAATACGGGAGTCGTTGTTAACTGTAGCTTAAGCGACTCAAAAGCTGCTGCCTCGGCCTCGCCCCATCGAAACCCATCTTTGCGTAGTAAATCAGTTAACGGAGCAGCCATAGCTGCATACCCCTTTATGAAACGCCGATAATATCCAGCGAGCCCAAGAAACCCCCGCACTTGTCGCTGCGTTTTAGGTGTCGGCCACTCACTAACGGCTGCTATTTTCTTTGGATCCACCTCCACACCAACACCCGAAATTATGTGACCGAGGTATTCCAAAGTGGATGCTCCAAACGCGCACTTCGACCGTTTCACATAAAACTGATGCTCCTGTAAACAAGACAAGACATACTCCAAATGCTCGATATGAGCCGCAAGTGATGCACTATAAATCAATATGTCGTCAAAGAAAACGATCACAAATTTACGTAAGTAAGGGGAAAACAACCGATTCATGGTGGCTTGGAAAGTAGAGGGCGCATTGGTAAGCCCGAATGGCATAACCAAAAATTCATAGTGTCCATCATGGGTGCGAAAAGCTGTCTTGTAAACATCACGGTCATGCACACGAATTTGATGATAGCCTGCCCGTAAATCAAGTTTAGTCTCCAAGCTCATCGAACATCTCATCGGCCGTGGGTATGGGAAACTTATCCTTCACCGTGACCTCATTCAGTGCCCGATAGTCCACACAAAAACGATAACTGCCGTCTTTCTTTTTAACAAGAAGAACAGGGGACGAAAACGGGCTCTGACTAAATTGGATAATCCCTTGGTCTAACATTTCCTTAACCAACTTTTCCATTTCCCCTTTTTGATAGTGCGGATATCGATAAGGTCTCACATTAACCGGCAAGATTTGTTCCAATTCCGGATGTGTTGTGCTCGTCTCAACCGCCGATGCGACCCCGTTATCTGCTGACAATTGGTGCAATTCATACACCCCATAAATATCATCCGATGCAAGCCACGCATGCATATGATTAAGACTAATACGTTTCATGCGAAGGGACTCATCCCCTTTCAAGGTATATGTAGTACTAGCAAGGGTAAATTCCATAGTTTGGAGAGCATAGTCATGGGTCACCTTACCAAGTTGTTGCAGCCACTGGATTCCGAGGACCAAATCAGGCCCTTGCATTGGCAGAACATACAAATCAACTTCAATTTCTAGCCCCTGCATTCCCAGTTTGACTTGAGTGCACAACTTTTCACATAATAAAGTCTCCCCACTCCCGATATACACCTTAAACGCCTTGGTTGTTTGGACTGGTAATTGCATCCTTTCGACAATATCTGGACGAACAAAATTATGTGTACTCCCGTTATCGATTAACACATGGACATTACCTGATCCAATTGATCCCCATAGCTGAAGAGACCGAGGGCTTCTGTCCCATTAACGAATTTAAAATAGAGATGTCTCCACTTTCCACGGCATCGGTTGTAGGATCGGCATCAAATTCCCCGTCCGCCTCGTCCTCGGTCATGAGTAACAAAAATTTTGCCGGCCATTTATGACCTCGGGCCCACTTATTATCGCAGTTAAAGCATAATCCCTTAGTAAGGTGTTCATGCCGCTCAGCCGGCGAAATCCACTTAATGGCAAGTGGTTTAGTAGAAGCCACTCCTGGTGGTGGGGCTGGTGTGGGTAACAAAGGAGGTTTATTTGCATTGATCGCAGTTGCAGCCCCCACAAAACGGCCATTAGAGGGGCGTGACCCACCTGAGCTTGTCCCCGCCTTAGTAGATGTACTAGCCATCGCTGACGCTTGGTCATCCAAACGCGCCTCAGTAACTCGGGCCAACGCAAAAGCGTCACCCAATGTGGTTGGTTTGCTCACTAGTAATTCACGTTGTAAATGAAGTTTGAGGCCTGAAATATAAAAAGATATGAGCAATGTTTCGGGAATATTAGTAACCCGATTCATTAACTTTTCAAAATCCCGTTGATACTCCTCGACCGTTCCCAACTGTAGGAGTTTGGATAAAGCCCCTTGCGGGTCTTCAAACTTAGACGGCCCAAAGCGGTCGCGAACACTCTCGACAAACCGAACCCAGTCAGTGATCAGTCCGTTCCGCGACATCCAACGAAACCATTCTGCCGCCGCACCCTCCAGGTTAAAGCCCACAATCTTTAACCGCTGATCGGCTGGTGTGTTAAGGAGAGTAAAATATTCCTCGATGGAAAAAATCCAAGAATCTGGATCCTCCCCAGTAAACTTGGGAACGTCCAAATGCATGGAGCGTGGTAACAGCCCTTGGTCACCACCCCCGCCACCTCGTCCACCCAATAACAACCGCGTTGCGTGCAGCTCCTCTCGCAAGGCATCAAATTGAACCTGAAAAGCCGCGGCTTGCTGTTGTGCCAAGGTTTCGACTCGATCCTGTTGATCCTTAAGCCACCCGCGAACAGTCTTTTCATCCATGAGATCGATGAAAGCACCAATTGATACGACCCGGATGAGGAAGTATCGATAGTTAGCACCACTTTAAGCGGATGCTTGCTCCTAAGAAGTTAAGAAGAATAAGAGTTGTGTTTTTGACTCAAATTTTAGCTGCTATTCTCATTAACTGACTTGGCTTAAATAGCCACACAAAACAGTGGATAAACACAATACGTACCTAACATGATAAAGACCAACAATGACCAATCCTAGCACAATGACTCAATAACAATTATCCTAAACAAGATAAACATTAAAATAGATATCCTAGTGTTTCACAAAGTTCTTGTGCCACACTGGTGCAACCGACGCCCTTGCTGTGCGCCGAGGTTCTGGTTCTCGAACAGCCGGTGTATCAAGGACAATGGGTGGCGGTGAGAGCAATTATTAGAAAAAGGTATCATATGACTAAAAGCAAGACCATTGAAATGTCCCCATGGCATCTCATTGCTCCACCCTCACCCAGGCGATGATTTACTAACGAGGTCTTATTTTTTAAAATCGGCATACTAATGCTATTACTATGGGACACAATTCATGTTTAAATAAAGTTTGACTTATTAAACTGATATCAATAACACTTTTTTCTTGATAAGATGTACATAAGTATTCAAGAGGGCTGAAGAATCTTACAACCAATCCAATCCTCGAATAACCTACATCGCACTTGATCGCGGATCTAAAACTTTGGAAGACATAAGCATCAATTCGTTCACTAGGCATCTTAATACACTTACATACAAGAAAAAATATATTCTTGGAAAAGTCCCAAAAAGCCTTCATATGAATGATTAGGTCTAAAAACAATACCGATTTGTTTAACTATTAATGTAATCGGGATCTTAAGAATACTGAATTGGTTTCTTTCAATTCATAAACTATGTCTGAAAAAAAGGTGGAAGTAAAAGTGCATGAACAATTAGTAATTTTCTAAAAAACCCTTTGTATCCCACATCGCCTGGGTGAAGTAAACAGACAAGTTGGAGTTGACTATAAAACAAAAGGCTGTGATTGTAGAAGGCTTACCTTTCCTGGTCTTTTGGCTAAGATCAAGTGTAGTATCTGTTCTTATCAGTTTAATATCTGACAAGTGAGCCATCAGCTCCTCGATATTAATCTAATTTTTTCAGGGGACGAATCATCACGGTAGCTTGCTGTTAGGGTTCTTCACGTGTTGCCTTGGCGTTGCACTACTGCCTAGGCTTGGAGCACCCCGACATAATCTGTAAATAGATTCGTAAAAGTGATGCAAAACTATTGTAGGAGTGATGCACTACTGCCTATTCGTAAAAGTGATGCAAAACTATTCGTAAAAGTGATGCACTACTGCCTAGGCGTTGCACTACTGCCTAGGCTTGGAGCACCCCGACATAATCTGTAATAACGTTCCCGAAAGAACGGATCCCAAAATCCAATTTTTCTCACAAGAAACCGTTGATCCTTACGAAAAGAGCCGGCAGCGGCGCCATTTTAATAACTAACTTTTGGTTGGTTAATAAAAAAGGTTTTTGCTTGCAAGATCTCTCTTTGCGTTGCTCGTACCCAATTGATAAATATCGTTGTTTCGTTCTCGGTATCTTCTCGAATCGATCACGGTCAAAAGTGGAATCGTTGTAATTGGTAACTAAAAAGGGGGAGCTTTGGTCTAAATCTACTAAAATGATAAAGGCAAGTAATAATAAAATTAAACTAGAAACTAGAAATGAAAATAAATCCAGACTTTAAATGAAACAGTAGAAAATACCTTAAAAAATAAAACTGGAAGTCTCTTATTCGGAATGTTCCTTGCTATGCGGAATATACTGCTCTATTCGGAAAGTACCCCTTACTCGGAATAATTAATGCCATGCGGAACAAAGGTCTTATGCGGAATGATTTGGAAGAAGCTCTATTCGGAATAAAAGTGCTATGCGGAAAAAGTACTCAATTCGGAAAAAATGCCTTACTCGGAACAATTTGCCTTATGCGGAATAAATGGAAAAATGCCCTATGCGGAATATTTTGGAAGAAGCCCTATGCGGAATATTTTGGAAGAAGCCCTATGCGGAAAGTTTGGGCTATTCGGAATAATGGGACTATTCGGAATATGGAAAATATTCCGAATAGAGGAAATGGAAATCAGCCCTATGCGGAATGAATGTCAAAATGCCCTATGCGGAATGAATGTTCTATTCGGAAAGTTATGACTATGCGGAATATCTTAAAGAAAAACCCTTATGCGGAAAATCTTGGAAAGAAAGCCTTACTCGGAATATTAGATATTCCGAATAGACAAGAAAATTAGCCACTACTCGGAATAATAGAAATATTCCGAATAAACACAACCCCAGATTCCCTATTCGGAATCTGGGCAAGATCAGAAACTGGGAATGCGAGGAACAGGGGAAATCAATGAACGAGTTCAATCACCAAAAATCACCAAGTTTATGATCAAAATTTAAACCAATTTTACCACTAATCTTTTACTCATAGAAAGCTTGAATCCAAAAACAACAAAATCGCAAAACCCACTTACTTTTGACAATCAAACCGTAAGAATAAAACTTAAGAATTAAGAATCAAAAAGATATGAAGAACAAGATTACGGAAAGATTAAAAGATGATTTGTATTAATGAATTAAGATTCAACAAACAAGAAAAGATTACACTTACACGAATGGAAGAAATTGAACAAGATGAAAACCACTCCTTAAGGGAGATAGTTCCTAAAAACTAGGAAGAAGAATAACTGAAAACTGGAGAAGAGCCGCCGGATGTGTGAATGGGAGGAGTATTTATAGGCTTCTCCCTTGGTTGGTGAGTGGGCTTTCTTCCCTTCTTTTTGTCTTCTCGTCTTTTCAGAAAAGTTGACGTTTTTTATTCTGATTCGGGATTTGTCGTCGATTAAATTCAACTCGTCTTTTAATTTCTTCGTTAAATAGACTTGAGTTTCTTCGACATGTGTAAATCTTCCGTCTTTGGTCCTTTTATTCGATAAATCTTCAAATAGGCCCATCGACTTCAAATCTTTTGCATCTCTTGGACAATAGACTTCGTCTTCAGTCTTTTTCCTTGATAAAACCCGTGCAATCCCATGTTTTCTCCAATATTTATCCGGTTGGCTCTGAAAACATAACAAACACACAAACCACGCATAATTCCAAACAAATGACATTAAATACGCGTTTTGGTCTTGTTTTAGCAAGAAATAAGTGGTAGAAGGATGGGTGTTTTCACACCTATCAGTATAACACATAAATGTGGTAAAACATGTGTACAAAGAAGCATGTAAACAACTTTGTAGCACGATTTTTAAAAACTTTTAGCAATGACACTTTAGTGATCTACGATGGTTCACGGTAGCTCCAATCGAACTCGCAAGCAAGCGCAGGACCAGACCAGCGCAAGGCAATAGTCGGATATCCTTTAGGTGTGACTGTGCGCACCGGCTTATACCCGCCTTATAGTTTGTTCTAGTGGGTGAGCCGTACATCCCATGAGTCCATAGCGTCCAGTTTTTATTTTCATGAAAGCGTGTTTCAATAGTGTTTAGGTCCTTTTATTTTATAAAACACTTTTCCACGTAACACATAACCGGTCACAATGAGCATGTATTTATGCGTGTAAAATATTGACCAATTTTAATGTCATGTTTCTCTATAAGTATTTATCCATATTGCATGTAATTTAGGTGTTTTGAAAAACATGTAACAATAATGCAATTAGGAAAACAAATACAACAAACATAAAACATTAAATAAACACATAAATCCGAGACCCCGAAGAGTCTTCCCCAAACGAAGAACCATAAGACTCTCATTAGGTTTTCATCAAGTACCTAAATCGCCCCATGCATCACATTACGTGATTGTAGTGAGTCTTATAGCCGGATAACACATAAAATAATCATGGCAAAACAATTAACTATTAATTTTTATTTTATTTTATTTTATGTATTCTAATTAACCCTTTAATTTTAATTGTATGTTTCTAATTAACAATTAATTTTAATAATTACTTGTTATTTTTTATAAATAGTGACAAGTACACAATTTAATTGTCAAATAAAAATAAAACAAATAACTAAATTAGGTTTCATGCATGCGGTTTCACGTGTTTATTTAAAACGTGTAACCCATAACCACCAAACGATCATGACTCGTGATGCCACTGTTGGGATTTAATACCTAGTTAAGCATGTAACTACGAGTGCGCAGCGGAATGGATCTAGTTTGAGCAATTATGATTAACACGTAATTAATAATAAACAATAAAGTACACGCGAAAACTAACCTTCGTCCAAAAGCAATGAAACTAAAACGAGTGATAAAATATACCACCTCTAAGGTTTCTCACACAAACACTACTAACGAGTACGTCCCGGTAATGCTAGCCGAAACCAACGTATACCCAAACACCGAGTGTCGCAGCCCAAAACGGATCAAAAACTAAAACATCCTAAACTGTAGTTTTGTCCAATATCCAGCACTGTCCAATAAACCATATCTCAGTGTTGTCCGATATCTGACAACACTGTGCGACAGAAAATGCTTGTTCTGTCCGAGAACGATCAGTAGAGACCCAAAAGCTTCAATAAGTTGTTGCACCTTTAACAGCTTATAAACCTTCGTTTAAGACTTTGTTTTAGACAAACTTAGAATTGATTCTAAGTTACTAAACCACCTTGGATTGAATATAATGCAAGTGTTTGGTTGTGATTTGAGATGTAATTCAAAAACTATAAACCCTAATATTAGGTTTATTGATTTGAATGAAGAAGATGGGAAAACAGAGACTATTGCTGTGTTTTATGTGATGTTAGTCGTGAGTTATGAGCAGGGATGAGGGGTTTATATACCCTTCAAACCCTAGTTGAGATAATGCTTAAAATTGAATTTTAAGCCTTATCCCAAACACCCCATAACTTATCACAACTCTTCCAATACTTATCATAACCCTCTTTATCTATTATCTCAGCATTCAAACGAATCTAGACAACCTTAGTTCCCTTCTAGAACCTTCTATGGGCCAGCCATTAAGGTTTAAGACAACAAGAAACTTGTCTACAACGTTTTATGTCCAAACGGGTCAAAATGGGTCGTTTTGAAAGGTTCAAACGTGGATCATAATACATACTCTTGTGTTCTAGTGTGTGTGCCCCCAATAGGCTCACACACCCCTAGCCACATTTGTGTATTCCAACGAGCATGAACTAACAGATGATGGGTCGTATAAATGTTCACCGACGGTTATGTGTGCGATTAGGAGGGTTATTCATGGTATTTCGTCTTCACAATAGGTTCTTTTTTTAACCTTTTAATAATTGAAAAATGGCTCTTCATATTACACTTGAAGATGCAAAATTAAAACCGTCTTTGACGTGGTTAAAGTGGGGTCAGTAAACTTATATATGTCTCATCTTCAATTTGCCGATAATGCTCTCCTTATGAGAATGGGGCGGATAAACTATGACATTTGTGATGTGTATATATAGTAGAGGCTAAGTAACTTCTTAACTCACATTATATACTGAGAATGTGTTATGCATAGAGTTATTTTCATGTTATCTAATATAGAGAGAACCTAAAGTATTTATAGTTTCGCTGATAAATATTTCGATTACGTGGGTCGCGTTTACATAATTGTCAAAGAAATATTGTAATGTTGGATCTTTAAATAGTAACAATTGTTTCTTCTTGAAACTTTATAGAAGTTATGATTCAGTACTTTTACATCTTTCACAATGCTATTAATCTGCATACTAAGAAAGTGTCTTACAAATTGACTGATTGTGTATTATTAAGGTGGCAAAGTTCTGTGCGGAACGAATGCATGAAGTAATAGCCAACGAGCGGGACCAAATAGCGGTAGATGATGACTGACAATGAAGTACATACAGAGGGTGCAACAACAGAAATAGTAGGTAGCATCTACTGCCATTGTGGTTGTCTTATTTAGTTGCCAGATCATTGTATCTAAATGTGGTGACTACGAGCCATGTTGTGTCCTGGAACAGAAACTGTTCCTTTGATCGTTGGCCAGAAGGTCTCAACATTCTACCACATATAACCTCCTGGATCACTTATACCATTAGGAAAGAGTATCTTTGGTCAAGAACGGGCACAGAATTACCAGTTTTCACCCGTTATCTTGACGCTCGTTTTGCTAACTTTAGCAAAACCGATTTAGCAATTACTAATATCTTATTAATTGACAGAAATCTATACATATGTATTAATGTTTCCAAATTGAGGTTGCCTAACATTTGACATCTGCTTTGTTTCTCCTTTTGTAGCCTGCTAGAGAAGATAAACAATTGAGAATCGAAGAACAGGACTAGGAAGTCATACATAGGGACGGAGCAAGAGTATTAGGAGTACTTGCCACATCGGGAGGTATAGGCATCTCACACATCACTTTTCTCTATATAATGTGAATAAGGTCTCATGAGAGGGTATATTCGTTTGTATATTGGTTCGCAAGTATATATTGTCATCACTCATGTTACTAATTAGGCTTGATCAACCAAATTTAAATGATATTGTACTTGATTATTTGTTGACCCTCGCTACAAGTGGCGGATATGAAAAGACTCATTGATGGTCTTAGAAGCCATTATAAGAAATTGCAAAGTATCTGATTTTTTTTCACTCACCGACTTTAGTCGTGTGTCCGCGCTTGTAGCCTTGGCAAAGAATTGTATACTCAACATGCCTCACCACTGATGCGAACAGCATGAAGAAATAGAGATGGTCATCTGTGTCCAAAATCATAAATTGAGGAACTTACGAATTCATTTGCTATATACATATTTTGCTCATATCCCACATCGGTTGGTGAACAAAATGAAAATGTGCATATAAACACAAGTATCTTTAATTTCATAAACAGAGGATGAATCGTGAACATAATTATATTGAAGAAAAATATGTTTGTTATTTGTCTTCTTTTTTTGTTTTTTTAGCTTAAAACCATATATAGGTACAGAGCAAGAGTATTAATAGTACTTTCCATATCGAGTCCTATTTGTATTTTTGAACTATTGATAATCCAAGAACAGGATGGGGAGGTCATATATTTGAATTTTTCCTCGTTACTAACCGTCGATTTGGCCTAACTGGTTATGGTCAAAACCGTGTTTGACGGTTACGATTTTTGGTTATTATACGGTTTATGTTCTTGTTCGCACACACGACTAGGTGCTCCCGGTTCCGTGGTATAGTCAAAACTGGTTGGAGGAGATTAAACTAACATGGACCAACCCATTTTGACCCAAACCTATCTTGACCCATTTTTTCATCTCTAATTAACCGATATCTTGTGTTCTTCGTGTGACCGTTACTTAAACCATGGATCATCCCCAATAAACCGAAAACTTCATCCCACCCAACTAAACCCACTACTGACTCTTCCTATACCACGGATTCAGATTCATATTCCTTGATTCACAGGTGCAATATCCGTATACTTTCAAAACCCGACAGCACTACTTCTTCCAATTCAGGTTCTCACTAAGTAAACACGACCATTAATGTTGGTAAAGACTTGGGATTTGATATTACTGGAAAAGATCTAGAAGTAGCTCAGGCATTGGGCACCGGTGTAAATAATTATTTCCAATGAACGTTCTTTCACTTAATGTAAGGGGAATTGGGGAAGATCACAAGCGGAGTTGGGTGAAAAGACTGTGTTTGGATAACAAAATCCACTTCCTAGGATTGCAAGAGACAATGTCTAGTCTTGATAATCTTTTAACAATCCAATCCATGTGGAGTCACTCTTTGTTTGATTTTTCTGTGAAAAAAGCGGATGGGAAATCAATGGGTATCATGGCAATTTGGGACACGTCAAAATTCTCCATGATCTCGTCTAATAAAGGAGATGGCTTTCTTGCTCTTCGGGGAAGATGGATTCCCTGTGATGCACTGTGTCTGTTTGTAGTTGTTTACGCACCAAAAGAGTTAAACAGGAAGAAGAAATTATGGATGGATGTAAAGGATTTAGTTGAATCAGCAAATAGTATCTCTGTTGTCATGGGTGACTTTAACGAAGTTCGTTCAGCCTCAGAAAGGATGGGATCAAAGTTTTGTATAAGGAGTGCTACAATCTTTAATGAATTTATTAGTGAAGCTGGTCTTCTTGATATGCCCTTAGGAGGTATGAGATTCAGGAGAATGAATACTTTAGGCTCGAAGCTTAGCAAGATTGACAGAATCTTGGTTAGTAATCAATTTGTCAATAAATGGCCTAACTCACACACAGTGGCTCTAACCAGAGAATTCTCGAATCATTCGCCTCTAGTACTTTTAAACGATGTAAATGATTACGGTCCTACTCCATTTAAGTTGTATAATTCTTGGTTGCTAAATGAAGACTTCCAAACCATCATCACCAACGGTCTATAACTCCACCCCCTCGAATCAGGCTTGTAACCTATCTGCTAATATATGGGAATTTTCGTAATTAAAAAAAACAAAAAAAACATCCCTCTCACATAGCCTTTTACCGGTTTGACATTAGAGGATGGTGCCTTTTCTAACAACGTAAAAGATACATTTATAAACAGGTACAATGATCTAACAGTCATATCTTTTCACGAATAACCACCGTCACCAGCTATAAATACACCGTCTCAATATTTGTTTGTGGCTACTATATGTGTTTGTGTGCCCCTAAAATATTATCACCGTCTCATTGTTTTCATGGCTACTATGTGTGTTTGTGTGGCTATCGAACACATCAACCATCCATGATTTCTTTGCATGATTTTATCCATCGCCAAAAAACTCATATTAGATCTGGGTCTACCACACACACATATTAAATTTAATCACCATGGTCGGCGGGTTTTTGTGTTTTTCGGCGAACCTTGCGTCTTCACCTTCATCCCGGTAACTAACAGTAAAGTGTCTTCATATCTTTTCTAAAGTTTTTAATTAATTGTGAGGTTTAATTATTTGATCAGTAAAATTGAATTGGGGTTTAATTATTTGAATTTAAATTGATACCCTTTTGAGATTATATATAAGATTAAATGTTTTTGTTCGTGGGGACTGGATTTTGCAGCTGTTAATTCCTTAAGTGAACGAGAAGGAAAAAGAAGGTTATGATTTTAATTTTCATTATGCATATAAAAAACTAAGTTACTGTAGATTTTTTTTTCTATTGAAATCAGTAACTTATTTAAAGTGTCATGTTGATTGATAGTTTGAACAGAGTGGAAAAGAGAGAAGGTCAGAAAAATATGGTAAAAGGTTCTACAAGAATATCGGTTTAGGCTCTAGGACTTCAAGATATGAGTTATAGGAGATATAAGGTATACTGTATTTACATATATACTAACTAAGTTGTTTGAAAGATTAGTTGTTTTGTAACGGTGTAGTTTGTTATTGTGTTTTTGCGAGTATTTGGGATACTTGCTTTTTGTCGTTTAAAGGGTTAAATATCCAAATCGAGTCCTTTTAGTGAAAATTTTAGTTTGCGTGATTGACTGATTTAGGACTAATAGTTACAATAGGAGGCGATTGAGTGTAACTGTGTTAACATGAATATGTAGTAAAATATGCAACAATTAGGGTGTACATGGTCTTATGATCTGAGAAGTAATTTTGCAAGGCTGTACCGAATGGTAGACTAGCAAATGTAGCAGCAGTATGTGGGTGTATGAGCTTATTTTTTGTTTTCGGCTTATATGTAATAAGCCTCGATTTTCTGCCTTATTTTCAAACTATATAAGTTTATCATATCGTAATAAACTCATGTAAGCCCAAAAATTGAAAAATAAGCCGAAAAATTGGGGCTTATGATGTATAAGCCGAAATCAAATAAGCTCATAAGCTCACATATAACCTGAGACAAACACTTACGTGTATTCTACTTATTTCTTTTAGGGGCTGTTTGGAATTGCTTCTTTTTTTTTCTATCTATTCTACTTATTTCAGAAAGACAGATTTTTGCAATTATCATTGTACACAAAGGAAAAGTACTCTTAAAAGTGGATATTGATATTAAGTTTCACCAAGTCTGTTTTGCTTATCCATCTTGAACAAGTCTGGTATTTGAAGTCCTGAGAAGACTACTGATACAATGTCCGCTATTTTGATATAGGTTTTGGGGAATTTTACTTCAAGGATCTTACGCAGCCAAAGTCAGAGGCGTCTGCATTTGATGCCACATTTAAGGTTCCACTACTGAGACACCAGGTACACAAGTTACAGTTCAGTTCGTACTCAGCTTATGTTTTTATCTGCCAACGTGTTAGATATCTATTTGTGCTGCAGAAGGGGTGTTTGGTTGCTGTTAAAAGAGAAGCCAACCACCCGCACTCATGCAAACTTTTTTTCCTTTTTTTCAGCTACATGTAAAAAAATACAAACTGTTTTAGTCAACATACTTTTCTTAATCACCAGTATCCAGTAGGCCTGTAAATTATTAACGGTCTTACATAATTACCTCATTTTTCTAGACCCCTTAACATTGTGCTAAATAAGAATAGCTTTAGCTGAAACCCTTAAAAAATCCCAACTCATTATACAGCGGGTCTCTAAATTATTTTAGAACGTGAATCCCTTGATGTATACTAGATAAGAAAAGATAATCCTTCGTAACCAAAGCGTCATGACAACATCAAAAGTTCACTCTTGGAGACGTGCAATATCGTTTCGTGGGGTCTTTCTCCCTCAAGTCCCCCGATCACAAATGTAATCGCGTTGTCACCAGAAAACACGTATTAAGTCTCTGCAATCACACACAAATACATTTGCCTCTTTCTTTCTTCTCAAGAGGCTTCTCCCCATCGAGCTTACCAACTATCCAATATACAGTATTAATTAGGGTTTCGGCTGATAGTTTTGTGGTTTTATAGCTTTTGCCATCCAATTATCTTAATTAGAGTTAGGGCTATGCCGATTAATTAGTGAGTTAGACATTACGCTTTTGGCTTGCTTCCATTGTTTATGCTTTAGTTGACCTGCTTTCAGATTGATTCGACACCTATATGTTGATTGTGCTTTTTGTTCAGTTTGTTGTTTTGGGGGTTATTTTTATTTTTATTGTTTAATTTAGGAATATGACTGGCAATCCCAGCTTTGGTGATGGATTTTATGCGGCGCGGTTTTGATGTGTGATATCGGCATTTTAAACCACCAACATCAACCCAGGTGTGTAAACCTTCCCATTTTGTTCCTTTCACAAGATTATTAGCAATAATTTATGAGGTGTAGTAGCATAATTTTAAATATTGAGTTCATGATTGTTTCCGTCATTATTTGGGTGTTTGATATGGGTTTGCCATTTTGGTGGTGATTATTTTGGGCTATGCATATAATATGTTTTATGAAAGGTTTGAGTTAAAACAGGGGGTTAATATGTGACCATAATTGTTCAAAAAAAATAGTTCTATGTATGTGCGTATTTAGTTTGTGATGCTAACAAAACTAGCGAAAGCGTTAACAACATTGAGAAATTTTTTGGTACTACTCTTGGTTCTACTTCTAACACTAATGGTACGTTATTTCATTATTCGGAGTCGTTTTCTATATAATAAATATTATTTTGTTGTAATATACACGACAGGTAGAGGCTATACCTCTGGCGCTGCTAGAATTTGGTATAAATACTATTATTATGTGCTCATATGTTACGTGTTATAGGCAAAATCTAATAAAATTGCAAAGCTGCTGAATGAGAATGAGCACCTGAATACAAAGTGTAGGTAATAATGCATGTAACGGAGGATTTGGGTGGCAGACAAACTTCACAGGAAATGGAGTTAAATATCTTAAGTAATGTTTTTGTTCATCTTCATTTTTAGATGTTGGGACCTTTTGTGTTGTTCGTAGTCTATAATCCGGAACTACTTTTTTCTCGCTTTTTAAAATTTATATTCTCTTCCAGGGAGACTAAAGGTAGGTCTCGACAAGCCTAAGCCAAGATCTCTAATCGCCCCCTTCAAGTAAACTATCTTGACATGTATCAAATTTTAGATATGTTGCTGTACCACAAAGATTACTTTTGAATATAAGGAAGTTTGATTTCTATGTATTGTATGTAATCAATAGTTAGACAGAAAGTAACCGAGTAGGGAATATTTACTTCTGATTATTATTTGCATGACTGGGTCCATAGGATTATGATGGATGCATTTGTATTTATCTAACAATGAAAAACTCATGAACCAAAAATGGACTAATATATCCTACCAGCAAGTTCTACCAGAAAAAAAAAATTATGTGAAAAACACACGCAACCTGACCTCCCGCACGGGTTGTCAATCAACTTTTTTTGTGCTTTCGTGGCTACCAAGTAACGCAACGATGGTATCATTTTTATCAATATAACTTTTAGTGTAGTTGCGATGGTAACAAACATTTGACACTTCATATGTACAAGAGAAGGTATCGTACACAATATATTTCTTTCTTTTCATTAGAGCTTTACACTATTGACTGAATTTAAATGGCCAAATCACCTTTCACATTTTTTATTCAGGAAACATATTTTCATTCTTATGATTATACGTAGTATCATACTAAAAAACGTGAGTTGCCAACCCTTACAATTAATATCTGTAGCCCACCGAGTTGAATAAAACTTGAATTGACACTATATACAAACGGCGCCGCAGCGAAGCGCGGGCATCGAAACCTTGTTCAAGATAAAATTCAAAAACCTCAAACAAGCTGTCAAAGTTTGGAGATCTATTGTTAAAGAAAAGGAGGCCGCGACTGCCAAGGATTTGCGAGATAAAATTATGTAGATTGATCAAAGAGCTGAAAGAGCTCCTCTATCGATAGGGGACGTTGACACTAGAGCTGGTATTGTCAAATCCTTAACCGCCATGGAACAAAAAAACATCAAAGATCTAAGACAAAAAGGCTAAAGTTAAATGGTAGAGGGAGATGAAAACTCCGGTTTCTTTCATGGGTACATAAATAACCGTAGAAATCGCTCAACAATAAATGGTCTCTCTATTGATGGCTCATGGGTCACAGAACTACTACTCATCAAATCCCACATCTTTCATGGCTTTGAATGCAAATATAAAGAAACAAACTATAATAGGCCTTCATTTATCGGTAATCTTTTCAAGACCCTCACTCCCGAACAAAACCCTTGAAAATCCATTCACTACTCAAGAAATCAAAGATGCCATTTGGCATTGTGGTGGTGAAAAGGCTCTACGACTAGATGGGTTCTCATTCAAGCTCATCAAGAAATACTGGGACATCCTCGGTTCTGACATTATTAACTATGTCAACGATTTCCATTTATCACCCCACATATCGCGAGGTTGCAACTCTTCTTTCATCATCACCCTTGTCTCGAAGATTGAAGACCCTCTTACCATTGGTGAATTTAGACCGATTAGCCTAACTGGATACCAATATAAAATCATTGCCAAAGTGCTTGCCAATCGTCTTGCAATTGTGATTCCTTCAATCATTGGTGAAGTTCAAATGGCCTTTCTAAAAGGACGACAAATTATTGATGGGCCGCTTTTGGTTAACGAAATTATTTCTTGGGCTAAGAAGCACAACAAAAAGCTTTTTCTTTTCAAAGTAGACTTTGAAAAGGCGTTTGACACTTTGAATTGTTCATTCTTGGACTCCATTATGTCTCAAATGGGCTTTGGTGTAAAATGGAGGTCCTGGATTCAAGTATGCCTTAACTCGGCATATGCTTCGGTCCTCGTGAACGGGTCTCCCACAAAGGAATTTAATATGGATAGAGGGCTTAGGCAAGGTGACCCTCTGTCCCCTTTCTTGTTTATCTTAGCTACTGAAGCTTTGAATGGCGCTTTTCTAGAAGCGAGAAACAAGAATATCTTCATTGGCGTAGAAGTTAGCACTAATAAAGTCCCCATCTCTCACTTACAATTTGCGAATGATGCACTCTTTATTGGGAAATGGTCGCTCCTTAATGCAAAAAAACATGTCTAGAATTCTTACATGTTTTCACCTTGCCTCCGGGCTTAAGGTCAACTTCAACAAAAGTAAGCTATTTGGAATTGGAGTTCACCCTCATGAGCTCAATTCAGTGGCTGAATCCATCGGTTGTCAGTCATCTCAACTCCCTTTACTTACTTGAGCTTACCTGTTGGTGCTAACATGTCAAGATGTTCTAATTGGTCTCCTTTGATTGAGCGATTCAATAAACGCCTATCAAAATGGAAATGCAAAACTCTTTCTTATGGGGGTCGCCTAACCCTCATCAAGTCTGTGCTTGGAAGTTTAGGTACCTACTACTTTTCTACTTACAAGGTCCCTACAACTATCATAAACAAGCTTGAAAGTATTCGTAGAAATTTCTTTTGGGGCGGTAATTCGGAAGAAAGGAAGATAGTTTGGATTGCTTGGGATAAAGTTATTTCTCCTCTTGCTCAAGGTGGTCTCAATATTGGGAGCCTTAAAGTTCTTAATCAGGCAATGCTAGCAAAATGGTGATGACGTTTAAAAAGATGAAAATGCTTTGTGGAGAAAAGTCATTGCTTCTATCCACGGTTCTCATGGAGGCCTAGCATCAGGTTCTATTTCATCTTACAAATCAGGTCCGTGGTATCAAATAGGGAAGTTAAAGGATGATCTTCTATCATGTGGTATATCTCTCCCTTTTTGTTCAAACGAAAGATTGGGAATGGTCTCAACACTAAGTTTTGGCATGACTCATGGATAGGCGGTCCACCCCTTTGCAACGTTTTCCCAAGGCTCTATCGTTTAGATAAAAACAGTGAGTGTCTAGTAGCTGAAAGGGCACCTCTCAATGGTCGTGCCTCTAATAATATCCATGCCCCGGTTAGTGTCTCTACCTCGGGTCCTCGATTAACAAGCCCAAATACCATTGAGCTTTCTGCCAATTTGACACTTCCAATGCCGAGGGTCGTTTTGTTCTCGTGGGAGTGGACCAGACCTTTACATTCAACATCAGAACTTCAAGAATACCAAGATTTAGTCTCACTCGTTTGCAACCTACGCCTCTCTAATGACCATATGTGGGAATGTACAATAGTGATTATAGGAACTTCACAGTTAAGTGTATGCGGGCTCATATAACAAATATGCTCTACCCTTTAGATCCACAACCTTACAGATGGAACAAAACACTTCCGATCAAAGTCAACATCTTATCCTGGCGAATCCTCCATAAAAGACTTCCAACTCGCTCCAACATTGACCGTAGAGGTATTGACTTGAACTCTATTCTTTGCCCTGTTTGTGATGATTATATCGAGACGGAAGAACACATTTTCACTTCGTGCGACTTCGCTAAAGATATATGGTCCAAGGTTCTCTCATGGTGGAATATTAATAACATCTCAATCTCCTCCTTATCTGATACTATTAATTAAGCTGACAAGATCATCTTCTAAACTAATCTTAGAGTCCCGTTTGATGTAGTTGTTCAAACTACCCTTTGGAGTATTTGGAGATGTAGTTGTCCACCATGCATACTGATCATATTTCACAAATGGTTGGCCAGGAAAATTTGTAATTTTATCCTTCTTTATCAAACGCTCGAAAGGACCTTTTGGTCTTGTAAAGGTTGTCAAGAGCTTGTATTTGTTTGTCGCATGTGTGGTTTCGATAAAAAGTATGAAAAGAAAATGGAGATCACAAGAACACAAATGAGTGTTTTCTCCATTTTTGATAGAAGTACAATCATGAAAATGAGAGTCGTCTTTTCCTCTAACACAACAAACAAAAGCGCAACGGTTAAACGATTGAAAAGAACCTCGACACCTTGACATGTTTAGCGTCTTGAACAAAAAACAAGCAACGGTTAAACGACGACTTATAGAAGGGTTCGCTATTAGTGGTGTCTTAGAACATATTAAGAATGTCATATATGGTGAATCGTATAAGCGTTTCGATTTGATTATTGTTGACGCATGGAATGGGGTATATAATGATGGATGGAGATCTAGAGATCGAAAAGGTAAGTGTTGGTTTTGAGATGGTTTGTTTGTAAGAGACATTCATATAATAAGTGCTATATCAGACTAGCAGAGTAATTGATTTTATTGTTGGTTTTCTTTTAACGAGACTAATGTCATCTTAATCAAAATAGTAAATTCAATGGTGCAAAAAGCTTTTTATTTTAAAAATTATATGATATTACACTATTTTAACCAAAATCACTATTATATTAACTAAATGTTACATTCATATATGTTTAGAAATGTTTACATTATGAGCAAAAAAAGTCGTTGTACAATAAGAGTAGTGTAATAATATAATTAATACATGTATAATTATTTAAATATTTACTTAAAAAACTTTCATGTATGTATTATATGTACGGTTCGATTCGGTTAACGACGAATATCTAAAAATCAAAACCGAAACCGAACTGTGATTAGCTGGTTTTTCGTTTGCTTTTTGTGTTCGGTTTCTCTCGATTTCGATTTGAGCGATTCAGTTCGGTTCATCAGTTTCCTGGATTTTCTGAACACCCCTAAGAGTGCTATAGTCTGTTTTTAACTATTTCATCCTAAAGAATATTTAACTATTTCATTATTTGTTTTTGACAATTTAATGCTAAAAAGGAAGCTATAAAGAAATCTTAAACATGAACATTTTTAAGATTCATCAAGTCTTCCTTTGAACATGTTCAAAATACTAGTGTTTATATACCCACTTTTGTTTTAATCACCAATCAATGTGGGTTTTTGCAACATAAAGTACTATTTCATTGAGTTCATAAGTTCCATTTATATAAGTAGAAGTCAAAACTCAACAATGACAAACAGCAAAGTAAATACCAGTAAAGAGATTTAAAAACAAAGATTTAGTGTTGGAACATTGGGAGGTTTAAACGAAACATGAAAGTCCAGCAGACAAAAAATCACCCTCTTGCTCTTTTTATAATCAAGTATTCAAGTTTATCATTTTAATTCTTTCTTTCTTTTTAATCTTGTTGCTTCTAACATATTAGCAAATATGTATATTGACTTTATGTTTCACGAGTAACGATTTTCTCACGTCAAGGCCGGGAAAAGTTCAAAATGAGTCGAGTCTTAACGAGCTCTGAAAAGAATACCATTTAATAAAAGAGCTCGAGCTTCAAGTATGAGCTCGATTAAGCTCGTGAGCTTAAACGAGCTCTCTCTCTCTATATATATATACGAGTAAAATATTTGTGTATAGTATAATAAGTTACAAATCATATTAATTTGGAGAAATAGATACAATATCAACTAAACTCGAAACAAGCCGATCTTAAACTCGAACTCGTGTAATACTAAAGTTGACAAAAAGTTGAACGGATTTTAGGATCATACTTCATGAAAAATTATAAATGCTCGGGCTCAAATCAATTTACTCTATCAAAGACAAGAACATAATTGTTTCTTTCTATGATGTGGTACCAACACCAATCCTCAAATGACCTACATCACACTTGATCGCAGATCTTAAACTTTGGAAGACATAAGCATCAATCTGTGCACTAGGCATCTTACTACACTTACATACAAGAACAATTATATTCTTGAAAAAGCCTTCATATGAATGATTTCCCCTCTAGATTAGGTCCAAAAACAATACCGATTTGCTTAACTGTTAATGTAATCGGGATCTTAAGAATACCGAATTGGTTTCTTTCAATTCATAAACTTAGTCTGTGAAACCCTTTGTATCCCACATCGCCTGGGTGAAGTAAACAAACAAGTTGGAGTTGACTATAAAACCAAAGGCCTATGATTGTAGTAGGCATTCCTTTCTCGGCCTTTTGGCTAAGATCAAGTGTAGTATCTATTCTTATCAGTTTAATATCTGACAAGTGAGCCATCAGCTCCTCGATATTAATCTTATTTTTTTAGGAAAAGAATCATCACGGTAGCTTGCTGCTAGGGTTCTTCACGTGTTGCCTTCGCGTTGCACTACAGTCTAGGCTTGGCGCACCCCTCCAGTTACTAGTTCAAGTTTTTATGCTCGTTTATTTAGGCGATCTTGGTTTATGTTGCAGACATGACATAATTTGTAAATAGATTCGTAAAAGTGATGTAAAACTATTGTTAGACACAGATTTTATGATGCTTATTCATGTGTCTATTGTGTTACAAGCTCAATCCCAAAGACACCCACATGATTAAACTTACTATGTTGATTTTCTCTGGTTTTGTGTCAGAGATTGAACACTTGTAGCAAGATACCAAATCGACAATATAAAGGAAAGCAGTTTTTAATGGTAACCTTCATAATGAACTGTTTAGAAATTAGAAGCCTGAACCTTCACGAGGCTTGTGTATAAGTAGCAAATGAGTTGGTTTGGGTAACGGATCTAATCAAGTTCAATTGGCCTGCCAACTCTTGTTAAATATGTGATTGCAAATGAATTACTGAAATAATGAATGTCCTCTCTACTAATGTGGAATACCTCAAATACCATGTTTCCTCCGTATTTCATTCTCAACATTTTTATAAAAGTAATTTAAGTTCGTTTGCGGGTCATCATTTGGCATCGAAATCTTTCTTTTCAAATTTATATGTTTTAAACAAGTAAAGTTCTGTATATTTTTCCCCACGCAATTAAGGGGCGTTACCATGTCTAGGGCCCTAACTACGTTTAACAGGAACCAGTTGACAGGAGTATGTGCTTGTAGGCTTGGAGTAGTGTAGTTTGCAGGAAAGTTAAACCACTGGGTAGAAGTTTCACATTGGTTTAAAAACAATTGACGATCACCTATTATCTTTGAGACTGGTGTAAAGGAAATGAGCATTTGACCTAAACCGACTTCTTGCTCTATATGAAATATGGTTATCTTTAGACAATTTCAGTAAGAATGCTCTCATCTTTACAAGAATTTGCTACTGACCAAGAAGCTAAAACACGCTCTTATAGCCAAGATGTTTATAATTTGATCAGGTAGAAGTTCAGAACTCCAACAATTTTGCAGCCTAATTAACAACTAATCATGGCAAGCTTTTGGCCAGTTATATTCCCAACTCCAGCCCAAATCAATATGACTGAATCATGCGAAACTAAGCCGTGTATCTTAGAAGGAAAATCTCCGTTCTAATTGTTTGAGTAGTTCTTGAAAATACATGTGACATGTAAACTTTGCCCTTTGTGATATTTATAGCACATGTCAAGTAATTCCTTAACTCAGATATTATACCGATAGCGTGGTATGCAGAGAGCTATTTTTCATGTTTTCTGTAAAAAGACCGTGAATTATTTGTAGGGTGGCTAATTATGATTCGGTACATTCACATCCTCCACATTTGCTATTACGTCATACTGTGCGGAGCGAATGCATGAAGTAATAGCAGGTTTAATTATTTTGTGATTGTGTTGATCTATTTGTTTAACAGTATTTCTCTTATTGAGATTCATATTCACTATTTAAATCCCCAAAGTTTATTTAACTCAGATTAATAAACTGCTAGCCACATTTTCTTTCATTAAACCAATGTGGTACAATTGCTTTCAAAAAAGAAAATACAATTGTATCTATTATATTTGTTTGTGCAGATGTGTTAATAATATGCATCATCTATAATCCTGTATCTAGTCATCACTATATATTGAGCTTTTATATTTTGAACTTACTCTATTGAGTGAAAGGCGTGACGGTTTAAAAACAATTGACGATCGGCTTATTACTGATGTAATGAAAATGATCATTTGACCTAACCCGACTTCTTACTCTATATGATATATTGTTATGTTTCGACCATTTCCCTAACAATGCTCTCCTTGTTTAGTTATGCAAGATACTATCCATAAAGAATTTATTTATTAGTTTTTGCCACTGACCGAGAAGCTAAAACACCCCCTTTTGGCCAAGATATTTAGAATGTGATCGGGCATCATGGCAAGGTTGGGGCAATTATGTGCTCATCCCTTACCCCACATCAATATGACTGTAAATTATATCAGCTGCGTGCAGCAGTGTGTTGTGATATCACAACCAAATGTTACAAGAAAGATTACATCCCATTCATGTATTTTTAAACGAAAATTTTTATTCTGATTGTTTGAATAGTTCTTGAAAATAATTGTGGCGTAAACTATGCGATTTGTGATGTTTTTACTTTTTAGTACGCGCCAAGTAATTCCTTGTTATTTTCATGTTATTTATAAAAAGAACATAAAGTATTTGTTGGCTGATTAATATTTCCATCACGTGGGTCGCATTTACATAATTGTCCATGAAAGATTGTAAACGTTGGATCTTCAAATAGCAACCACTGTTTCTTCTTGAAACTTTATAGAAGTTATGATTCGGTACTTTTACATCTTTCACTTTGCTAATAATATGCATACTGAGATAGTATCTTACAACTTGACTGATTGTGTGTTTATAAAGGTGGCAAAGTTATATGCGGAGCGAATGCATGAAGTAACAGCAGAAGAGTGGGATCAAAAAGCGGTCGATGGCCTTAAATGGAAGCAAAAGTGGGAAGCAGTGATGTCGAGCAGCTTCGAGAGGGCTGACAATGAAGTACTTACAGAGGCTGCAGCACCTGAATTAGTCGGACCAACTGTCTTTGTGGTTGTCTTATCTGGTTGCAAATCATCGTATCCAACTGTGATGACTCACGAGCCGTGGAACAGAAACTATTCCTTTGACTGTTGATCAGAAGGTCTCAACACTCTAATACCAATCGTGTTAATTCATGTTACTCTTAAGACATTTAGACGCACCACATACTCTTAAAATAAGGGTAAACGGATCGAAAATTGTGTTAATGTATTAAAACCTCCTAGATTTATACTGTTAGGAAAAAGTATCTTGGGTCAAGCCGGGCACACAGAAATACCAGTTTTAACCCATTATCTTGGCACACATTTTGCCACCTTTAGTAAGACCGATTTGGTCACTATCTTCGACTAGTAAAGCTTCAAAGACAGTTTAGCTCATTTAACGAACACTAAAACGACACTCCATTAGGTGCAAACTAATAAAAAACACAATGGTTTATATGCTAACAAGTTTATAGTTTTGAAAACCGGACCAGATCAATGGGTTCAACCAGAAGTCTCGAAGGTTTGACTAGTCAATAAAAGCTGTCACCCGTCGAACAGATAAAGACGGATGAATTGGGTCTCACCGGAATCATTATCTTTTTGTCCGAACAACTCTTTGCTCACATTATTGATTTATTTATTTTACATCTTATAAATACACTAGACGACTACTCTAGTGGCGGGAATTGTCTATAAGTAGATAATTAACGATATGTGATGTTAACGTCAAAAAAATCAAATTGTAATTGCACCTAGAATGCAACATCTTTTACATATTGTTTTTGGAAAAAATGAAACTATCTGTACGAATATGCAACATACTCGGTTTTGTTCTGTTCCAATGTATGTAAATGCTTACTTTCAGATGTAATTTTAGAACTCTATGTTCCATCAATTGGAAACATGCTAATTTTAGAACTCTAACCATATTGTTTTGGGTTCTGAGTCCCGGTAAATGCAGTTAATCTTTTTTTTGTTTAGTGTAACTAACAACAACAGTACTTGATGAAAACTAAAAGCATGTTTGGTAAAACTATCATTACAAAGAACAAGCACACAATTTGACCAGATAAAAAGTTCACTGGCAGAAGCATTTATAATTAGTCAAACCGCATCATGGAATAAAAAGGCTTTGCTTTCTTCTCTACTCTTCACTCTCTCCTCATTACCATGGGGAGATACGAGGCTCTTAACGAACACATGCTCATCGAAATTATAATTACATTCAGGATATGTGTATAACCGGATAAGAGAATGGTTATTGTCGAGACGTTCAATGGTTCGCAGCAGTACAGGAGCACAATAACCATCTTCTAACATCCATATGTCAATATGAGGATTATTATCAAGGGAATCCACTTGTGGAGTGTAATGCATCATCACTTTCTTTGTATTGTAACCAGGTGGCGGTAACAATGTTTCCCAAGATTCCTGTACATTGTACCTTCTCATTACCCATATCTTAATATCCGTCATTGTCCTGAAGTTTTTAGGAAAGATGCAGAGACAGTCTTTCATCGTCCCCAGTTTCCAAACATATTGACCCATTTTTGGTTGTGGGATTTCCTTAAAAACCTCTTTGGATAAATCAAAAGAAACAATTACTTTCTCCATATTTCGATATGCTATCCAATGAATTGCACCATTGCATAAGATACCATTCCCGAACATGTGACTATACCCTGAGTCTATAAAAACTGATCTCCAAGTGTTTGATTTCAAGGTTAACACTTCAAACACATAGCTTTCACTACCTATATTCCTGAACCCTGCTACAACCTTGTAATCATTTGTGGATAAATCATAGCCAAAACCTACCGCAGTCCCAGTACCCGGCTCCGTACACTTCTTAAGATCTCCTAGTTGTTTCACCTCGCGAGTTGACGGATTAACGACTAAAAAAGAATTATTACGAACGATGCATACAAGACCATTTGAAGAACCAACAACATAAGATTCAACAGATCGATCCATCTTACACTTTGTAACACACATGCTAGTAGAGGTCAAAGCAGTAATCCTTGTATTACCAGTTGCCCTGTTTCTGAGAATGTTGTTAAGATGAGATTTAACAAAACGATCACTCGAGATTAATGAATGCCATGACTTACATAAAGATTTGCATCGGAGGAGATCTCTAACTTGCATTTTTACGAGTATCTGTTCATCAACATCAAGACAAAACCCTGACATTGAAACTACCTTTGCTGTACCAGAAAACCAATTCAAAAAAACAAAAACGATTACAAGGAGAGAAGATGTCTTGTAATCTTGGAATGAATTATAAAAACAGTTGATGCTTTTATACATTCACTTTGTCGGTTAAATCTTTCCTTTTTTATTTTTTTTCAAAAACATCGGTTAACTTTTTTACCAGGGCCTTCCTTTTTTGTGTTCCTTTTTATTTGCTATGCATAACTTGTATAAATGCATGTTTACCCTTTTATATAATAATAAAAAAACAAAGAGCTAGGGTGTGTTTAGTTGGAGAAAATTACCCCACTTTTTTAGAAAAAATTTCTTGAAGTAAAGCACGTCGTCGAACTTCGAAAAAGATCCCTAATATTTTTTAAAGTGGACCGAAAGTGAAAGACATGACAAACCACGAGGAGCAAAAATGTATTTTACTAAAAAGCCCATGGTTGTCAAGATCATGATCATAAGATCTTATAATTTTACGATACTGAAAAGCAAACACGATCAAGATCCTACATTTGATCTTTACATGCTTAAACTCTTATAGGATTCTTGACCATAAGCTTTTTAGATATATACTACAATCCGGTCTTACTTTTCTCAAACTGCAAACTAGAAAACTAAATTTGTATAGGTCGTGTTTCGTATAATTAAAAAATCAGTATGTAAATAATGTTAGATATTTTATGATCATATATATAAAAACTTCTATAAAATATTTATATAATTTTGTGTTTATGATATATAATAATTTTTATATTCGTATAATATTACAAAATCTATTAAGAAAATGACATTATATTACGATCTTACGATTCTGATCCAACTTTATAGTTTCGATTTTGCAAATATGAAAACGATAATTTTGGATCGTTTCCCGGACTGGACCAGAAAACCAGACCGAACCGGACCGATTGGCAGACCGAGTGTATTTCGGGCCGTTCCTCGGTCCATGGTTTTTATTACATTTGGTATTCGGTCGTGTCGGTCCGGTCTGGTCCGGTTTAACAAAAAAAATCGTATATTTGCCTAATTGGATTGTATCGGACCGAAGATCGAACCGGACCGGACTATTTCGATCCGGTCCTTGGTCTGGTGTTTTGGACTATTTCAGTCTCGGTTCGATCTGGTCCGATTTTAAACCGATGCTCACTCCTAGACTATAGATTGGGTTAGCACAATCGTGTTTTATAACTATTATGCAATCTCGACAAGTTTTAGTCTCAACACTTGTTCGTGCTTCTATTGATAAATGTTATCCGACACTCACTTTGACTAGTCTTTCAACACTGATCTTGTACTCGGTTCATGGCCTAAACACAAAAATATTAAAATAATACTAAGCTAAGATTTCTTAAAAAGAAACTTTGAACACCTCCTGAAGAATGTAATTATCTTTTTTCAGAGAGTGTCCATAATATCTTGAAAATACCCCAATGCAGTTGTGTTGATATAGTTACTTTTATTTCATTCGCCAGCCGATGTGAGAATTTGCAACAAGAGATATATAAGAGTAGTTCACAAGTTTTAACATTATATTAGTTGAAACATTTAACTAATAGAATGAGGGGTGTCACGCGGTCTCACGAAACCCTTGATAGAATCAGATTAGTAGGTGACCTCGAGACTCTTAGTCCCTTACTCATCATATTTGACGCAACTTTTATCCACACCCGAGAAACCCCAACTCGTTATACTTGAAGTAATGTTTTATAGACCCGACAGTTGTCTTCTACCCACACCAAAATGTCAGGTCCATAGAATGTAAACCGTAACACATATCCAACATTATCATCTATCACAACATTTATTTATGTGTTTGTTAACAAGAATGTTGTGTGCGAGGTTCCAGTTTTATAAGCAAAAGTCAAAGCCACCGTGACATAAAAAAATTAAATACAAGTATATGTAAGACCAACAAGCAGAGTACCCGCGCGATGTGGCGACGGTTACCCTGTGACTAAATTCTTCGACGAAAAAATTTGTTTTTCTTGGTTACAACTTCTGAATCGATAGTTTTCATTTAGAAACATGCCCTAAAAAGGTAATTTCAATCAAGAGATATTATTACTTGTGGCATTATAGTAGGGTACCTGCGCATTGCGGCGGCAGATACCCTGTAATCAAATCTGTTGTCGAGAAATATTTTTCAGTCAAATGTTTTCAGTGATAAAAATTTTGCACATGGCGAGAAATCTAAGAAATAACTTTATCATAGTTCTATGTACATGTGCATCAAAACGATATCGAAACAGATTAGTAGTATTCCGAGTTTGTGTTGACTGGCGGTAAAATGCACTTGTTAATAAGTAGATGTTGCGTAATATTCGTCATATTATATAACATGCAAACATTTTTATACTTAATATTTTACATGTTTTCATATTTTGTAAATTATTTGAAATTGTTTATGTATTGACGTGAACAATTCTTTTCAATTGAATTATAGCAAAATGTGTAATATGTAGTATAGATAGATATGTTTTAGTTGTTGTACAATAAGAATATATGATTGTACTTTTAAATAATTTGGTGTAATATATTAATTATTGTTATATTATTTTTATTTTGAAGTATGTATTAACTATTATGTACTAATTTGAGTATTGATTATTATGTATTAATTATTATTAATATAAGTATTAAATTTTGAAAACTTAAATATTACTATTTTAGTTTTTAACTTGTTTTAGTTGTATATAATGTATTAAAAAATGTATGTTGAATTTTCAAGTTATTAGTAAAAGGCCAAATAGAATTAAATGTAGTTATGATAAGCATGACTTAAATTAGGTGCCAAGTTGGTTGGGCTTGCAACGTTGAGTATTCAATTCCTTGCCATGGCTACAGGCGCGGATCCAGGACTTAAAGTCGTCAAGTGTAAAAAAACACGTTGCAAACTAACCACCTAAAATTGTCATACTTCGAGCATTTTGCCTGGAAAAAAGATGGTATGGGTCAAACCTAACAATCACTGTTTTGATTAGAACTATTGTGCATACCTTAGAGTTCAATCGATAAGTATATAAACTAACTATCCATTGAGGTTATCGTTCTTTTATATGATATACAGGTGACTTATCGACGGGTATGAGACAAAATGTGGAGAACGAGGGGTACAACTATCAGGAGGACAAAAACAAAGGATTCTACGAGGCATTGGATTGGATAATGGTTGGCAGAAAGACAATCTTGTTGCACATAGACATGACACAATTTGGAACCTTGACGCGATCGTGTTTGTTTCAGAACGCAAAGTTGTTGAATAAGAAACGTAGTATTATCAGCTCAAAAACAAGCCATGCACGATTTTTACAACTAGCTAATATTCAGAAAACAAAGTAGTATGTTTGATTATATGTATGTACTCTATTATACATATAAACTTTTGAAACGTGTGAAACTTGGTGAAATGTTTTCTTCGTGGTCACTAGGTAAAACCGTGTGTGATTACTATTATGCAATCTGAGAACTTGTTCTTGTTTTATTATTACACTTGATCAAACACTTACTGTTCCTAGAGTCTTTCGATGCAAATCTCATGCTCGGCTAATGACAAATTACAAACCTTAAATGCTCATGCTAACATCAGCTCATGGTTAGTTTCGATCCTTGTAATATTAAAAATATTACCAAAAATATAAGTTAGACTTACTCCTAAACTTTGAACAATTTAAGAATAAATATATTTCCTATAATTATAAATTGCTAATGTACTTCCACTAATATACCCACGTATATTTCACTCACCAACCGATGTGAGATATATTATTATATAAAACTTATGAATCCGCATAATTAAATCACATACAAGTGCATATATATTAGAAACTTTTGTACCACACACAAGTACATATATATTAGAAACTTTTGTACCTTTCAAAAGATCATGGGAAAAAAAACATGGATAAAGAACAATCTTAGAGCCAGAAAAAGTTACGTATATCAACATCCGCTAAATGCCCGACTTCACACCAAAAACATTATTCACATTCCGCATCTTGAGCAGTCTACTTAATACAGTAGATAACAGATCTTCGTTATTTGATTTTTCTATGATTTTAGATGAACAACCAACACAAATATGTTGTCATAAGTGAGTCGTCCTATAGCTATGTCATTTACGCTATCGACAAGGGTTTGTGTAGTTGATGGTTCATCTTAGTAGATGCAGACCGGCATTTCATGCGTAAAATCCAGTGAGCCATGTCATCGACCTCATTGTTTGTCATGACATCCTAAAGTTGATCACTTGCTATTATTAAGCACTCGTCCTTGTCGTTTCTTATTGTGAAATTTATTTATTGCATGGGAATGATCCATGGTCTAAAGTAACGGTCACCTCAAGTACACTCCAGATTAGTTAATTTCAGATGAAAAAACAGGTCAAGACAAGTTTGGGTCAAAATGGGTTTGTCTTGGTAACGTTAACCCGCATTGAAGTACATGTCTAGATATATTACCCATATCGTATATTTACATCGAGGAAAACAGACCCCTATTTAATGTTCATTACCGAGTATTATTTCCGATGTTGATTATTTTGATTGGTACAACCTTTTTATTTTAAACATGATAGTATTGGCAGAGGTAAACTGTGCTGTTGAAATGCTGCCTCATTAGTGATTACGTAGATGATTCAAAAGGCCACAATGTGGAACAGGTTCAGAAACAATATTTGAGTTCAGCGTGTTGAAGCATGGAATTTGGTGGAGATGATTGGCTTTAAAGGATATTCAATGGGTCTGTACGGGATCAATTGATTATCTCTCTATGCAGTAGATAAAAGTTGTTATGTTATTTCAGCTGGATTGTAAGTAATCCATGAAGTGAAAATAAAAACATACAAAACTTCTCCCTAATTAGTCCAAAGAGTATGGAAAGCAATGGTGTGTATGGAATACAACAATCGGGTTTCTAACAAAGAATGTTATTAATATGTTTACTATCAAGACAAATGTTGAACCTGATGTTGCTGCTATATAGCTGAATCTGTTCTAAAACTTAGTTTTTGTGGACATGTTAGAAGCATGAGTGTATATAGCTGAGGCTATTGTTGCTGGTATACTGTTGAGGCTACTGTTGCTGCTATAGAGCGGAATCAGTTCCAAGACTTAAGTTTTGTATTGGTTCTAGTTAGACAATTATTAAGTTAATTTCTTATTTCGGATCTGAAGTAAAGTTGTATTGTTGCAGTCTCGGGTTGTATTGTGTAGTTGCAGATGGTGATAAGTGCCTAGTTAATTAGTGAAGCGAGTGCTTGCTAAGTGAAATAAGAATCACGTCTCGGATCTGAAGTAAAGCGAGTGCTTCCATGGCACCATCGTTCCCGTGCTCTAAAGGTTCTTATTTTTGCTAGTTCACTATTGGCGGATGGTTACTTGTTGTGGTCACGTTGGTTTTATGTGGTTTTTTGTTAATCCTCAACAAGATTAAATAACAAGTTAAAACATTAAACTAGTAAATGGAGGGGTGCGCCAAGCCAAGGCAATAGTGCAACACCAAGGCCACACAAGAAGAACCCCAGCAGCAAGCTACTGCGATGGATTCTTCTCCCATAAAAATAAGATTAATATGGATTTGTACTAGTATTTGGAGTCGTGCGTCTAGCAATAGTGGAACGCCAAGGCGACACGGTTTGTACCCCAGTGATGGGTTCTTCCCCCATAAAAATAAGATTAATATCAAGTGAGCCGATAGCTCACATATTAGATATTAAACTGATAAGAACAGATACTGCACGTGATCTTAGCCAAAAGGCCGAGAAAGGTATGCTTGATACATTCACATGCCTTTGTTTTTATACTAAACTCCTACATGTATGTTTACTTCACTGGCCGATGTGGGATACAAACTAACTTTTGTATAACTTATCTGCTTCTGATTGAACTTTCTGCATTTTTGAATATAAAATCAACAATAGACATGAAACATGTTGTAATCATTGACATGATAAATGCTGCATTTTTTGGTCAATCGCTGGAGATAGTGCAACAATACACTAAGAGAGATCGTTTCTTGTCTGTATATGAGGTGCATTTAAGTGATCATATCTAGCTTTTGTTAGCCATATTCATACACCTTTACCACTCTCATCTCTTAATTCCAAAAAACCATTCTACCATGATAAAAAAGAACATTCGATGGTCATCAAAGGTGCTTATTACATACTGTAACTTTGTCCAAACACTCAATAACGCTTGTTACATCCTGAACACCCTACAAATTAGTTCATTGAGACGTGTCAGACAGATTTTAGATTGGATTAGAAATAATATCAAATAGACATTTTTTCACAATAAGACCTCATTTTTAAGACCTATGAGCAGAAACAGGAACTGAACCACAAACAAGTACAAATAAATCCATAAGATTTGATACATGCTTAAATATGTTCAACAAGTATCCACAAACCCTACCATACCCTAGTATACACATAATGATGATCAAAACATTATCGAAAATGCTAATTAGTTGTACAGAATTTCATTCTGAACTTGCTACGTTGTTAAAGCATCAAACTTGGTTAAACTTTTCAGTACTAATAGTTAAATAAGGCCTAGGTAACACCCTCCAAGCCAACCACTTCCTCGAGCTCCTTCTCAGCCTCCATGTACTTCACCCCGATTACAATGCAACTTACGATCACATCCTTCTCTATTCTTGAACCGGTTTTTATATTCTAAAAACACAGGCTTTCCGCAATCTGATATTGATAATCGGTCACTTTCTGGTGTGAGAAGTAAAGGTTCTCAATTGGCCCACACTTTAAAAAAATCCCGTGCTTCAAAATTTTGTGGACAATTCCTTCGATGACCTCACCTCGGAAGACTTTAAAGGTCAAACAAGTGAAAAAAAGAGGAAAGAGAACATCACAAGAATGCTCTCTTACCTTCCCTTCCCCAATTTTGTCTAGGTTTGTCATGGCTAAAAGGTAGCCAAGAGATTTAGTCGCCTTCTTTGCTGAGAAATCATCCAACAAACGAACCATTATCTCTTTCTGTAACATCAATCCCTTGTTGTCCAGGTTCTCTGCCGGGATTACAACATTCCAGTTAATTTGTTCTTTGAGAAACATATTTTGATGTTAACACCTGTCATAAAAAGGTAAAATCGAAGTTAGAACTTATATTTGGTAAATTAGTACAATGATGAAACAACTAGCATGCGGTTTCTTTAATCATACTATTGGAAAAGCAGCTACATACAGAAGCATGTTGACAAAAGAAACTGAATTCAGGTAAATTTTCGCCTATTAGTAACATGACCAAGTTTAGGAGTACCACCAATAAGGGTACAAAGAACTTAAAGGGGACAACTTCAACCCATAACTTGGGTCACATAACATCAAAAGAGGTTATCTAAACAGGAAATGGGTCATATAGGTCAAAATTGTTGAATTGCATTTCAAACACATGCAACATTTGTTAAGATATACGATCGTTTAGCCATCGGTAAATGAGTGAGCCTATCGGGGGCACACACTTAAACACGAAGAGTACGCTTATTATATATTTAATATATGTAACTCGTTTATATTTATTAAATATATAATATCTTCACAAAAAATATTTAACGGGTATTTAATTAGTTTATAACGTCTAACGGTTAAACTAAAAATCGTTAAAATATATATCGTGAAGATATTATATATTTAATAAATATAAACGAGTTACATATATTAAATATATAATAAGTGTACTCTTCGTGTTTAAGTGTGTGCCCCTGATAGGCTCACTCATTTACCAATGGCTAAACGATCGCATATATTAACAGCTCCCACTTGTGAAACTTTAGACATACAGCGTCCATAATGAAACATCTAGCAACACTTCATTATAACCAGTAAATGTTAAGTTGATAGTTTCAAGAAAAAATCTCAAAAGTATACGATGGTATATGATTATAAAAACTTGCTAATCATCCTTTTGTTTCGAGTACCTATTAAACCATGGATATGGATCCTAACTCATTCCATATGGTTTAATTTTAATTTCTCGTGATCGAATTAATTTAGATAGTCCAAATGTATCAAGAATCATCTTGATCACACTTTGGGTACGGCCATACAATTACCTAATTAATTCTGGAGAGGATCCAGTGGTACTTCACTGCACTATATCAAGTGGAGGAACAAATTCTATATTGACTGCAAGTGTCTGTGGATGCTGCTTCACAACACTTCCAACTATAGCCTTTATAAGTAACTCTTGCAAGCTAGCGTTTAACATATAATCAAGAAGCGATATTCACACATGCACAACTTGTTTGCATCTCAAGTCTAAGGGCGACTTAATCACCATTTTCTAAAATTTACCTATGACAAGGATCCAAAAGTAATATTCGAAAGTTCCGGGTGTCCAATATGCATCCCTTATGAATAACATATGAGTTTGGTGGGAACCGTCCATTATATTTAAAGAATATAACCAACACTCATATTTGTCTTAATGTAGACAATATTCTCATATTGCTAACCGACAATGTACATGTTTAGAATAATCAAATATTCAAGGATTTAAACATACAAATATAGGACAACAATAATTATATGAATGATAACAAACATCAAATATCTTTATTCATCAGAAAATAATAATTGTCTTACAATCCCAAATTATCCAAATACTAAAATAACACAGTTTACATGAGACTATTAGCTGGAAGCAAACCAATGTTATGAGAAAGCATTGAATGCCTTTTAAGTTCCAAAGCCTTCGTAAAGGGGTCAGCTAAGTTGTCATAGTGTGAACTTTCTCCAGTGTAATATCACCCAGTTCAATCACTTCTCGAAGGTAGTGAACTTTAGCACGATAATGTTTCACACCTTTAGTGATTCCTGGTTCATTAGCTATAGTAATGGCTTCGGTATTGTCACAATACATCTTCATAGGTTCGTTATTTGTGGGAACAACACCAAGCCTAGAAATAAAATTCCTAATCCAAACTGCTTCTTTAGCAGCCTCCGAAGCGGCTATATACTCAGCCTCTGTAGATGAGATAGCATGGATGGTCTGCTTCGAGCTTTTCCAGCTTACAGCACCTCCATTCATTTTGAAAACATATCCAGTCTGAGACTTCGTGTCATCAGCGTCTGTCAGATATCTAGCGTCAGTGTAGCAAGCAACCCTGAGCTCTCGTTTCAAATCTCCTCCATAAACCAGAAACATGTCTTTGGTATGCCTAAGATACCTCAGAATGTTATTAACAGCAGTCCAATGATCCTCACCAGGATTCTGCTGAAAACGGCTCGTCATGTTCTGAGAGAACGCAACATCTGGTCTAGTGCATCTAACAGCATACATGATTGATCCTACTGCCGAAGCATAAGGAACTCTCTGCATGCGTTTCACCTCAGCAGCGGTAGATGCTCCTTGAGTCTTAGATAATTTTGAATCAGTTAGCATGGGAATAAATCCACGTTTGGAATTATCCATGTTATACTTCTTCAAAATTTTATCTATGTAAGCACTTTGACATAAACCAATTAACTGTCTTGATCTATCTCGATAGATCTTGATTCCAAGAATATATGCAGCATCTCCTAGATCTTTCATAGCAAAACACTTTCCAAGGTAAGCCTTTACACTTTGCAACGTTGGAATGTCTTTTCCCATGATTAATATGTCATCGACATACAGGATTAGGAACACCACATTACTCCCACTAGCTTTGATATATACACATGGCTCATCGAGATTCTGAGTGAAACCAAAGTTCTTGATTTCATCATCAAATCTCTTATTCCATTGCCTTGATGCTTGCTTAAGTCCATAAATGGATCTGTGAAGTTTGCATACTCGGTTTGGATATTTAGGATTGACAAAACCTTCAGGTTGCTTCATATAGACCTCTTCGTAAAGATGTCCATTGAGGAAAGCGGTTTTAACATCCATTTTCCAAATCTCATAATCATAGAACACGGCTATGGCTAAGAGAATCCTTATAGCTTTGATATCTGCAACAGGAGAGAAGGTTTCTTCATAATCAACCCCATAGGTTTGAGTGAAGCCCCTCGCTACATATCGAGCTTTAAAGGTGTGTATATTGCCATCCATGTCGGTCTTCTTCTTGTATAACCACTTGCCGCTAACGGTTCTAGCGTTAGGAGGAAGGTCAACTAAGATCCAGACATCATTGTCGTTCATGGATTGCATCTCCACATTCATAGCATCAAGCCATTTTTCAAATTCAGGATCTGCTAATGCAGCTTTATAGTTAGTAGGTTCACCATGATCCCCTAACTCATGTTCCTCAACGTCAATGTATAAACACATACGGTCAGGAGCACGCCTAGTCCTTGTAGACTTTCGAATGGGAGCTATATCACTTATAGGTTCATCAATTTCTTGATCATCCTCTTCATGATCGCTAGTGTTTTCAGAAGGATGTATATCTTCATCTTGAATTACTTCAAGATCTTCTAAACTCCCACTTGCTTCTTGATTCATAAGATTACTCTCTAGGAATTTAGCATTACGAGCAACAATAACCTTGTTCTCGGATGGGTAATAGAAGGAGTAACCCATTGTTTCCTTTGGGTATCCTACAAAGATACACTAAACCGATATGGGTTCAAGTTTGTCAGGTTTATTAAGCGTATCACGCTTAACAAGAGCCTCACATCCCCAGACCTTTAAGTAAGACAACTTAGGGGCTTGCCCATGCCATACTTCGTATGGAGTTTTATCAACCTTCTTAGTTGGAACCATATTGAGAATGCGTGTAGCAGACTCAAGAGCATAATCCCAAAAGGACTTTGGAAGAGTTGTTTGTGCCATCATGGAGCGAACCATATCCAGTAGGGTTCTATTTCTCCTCTCAGACACACCATTGTGTTGTGGTGTATATGAAGGAGTTCTATGGGCAATAATCCCATGCTCCTAAAGATGATCCAAAAACTCGTAACTCATAAATTCACCACCACGATCAGAACGTAGTGCCTTTATGGTTTTACCGAGTTGATTTTCTACTTCCTTTTGAAACACCTTAAATGTTTCAAACACTTCATGTTTATGCTTTAGCAAGTAAACATAACCATAACGACTATAGTCGTCAATAAAAGTGACGAAGTAGCTTGCACCTTGTCTTGACACGGTTCTGAATGGGCCGTATACATCGGTATGTATAAGTCCAAGCAGATCTTTAGCCCTCTCCACTTGATGTGAATAAGGTTTACGTGACATCTTACCAGATAAACATGAAACACACTTGTCAAAGGAATCATCATCGTTTGACTTAAGAAATCCATCAATTTGTAATTGCTTAATGCGCTTTTTGCTTATGTGGCCAAGGCGACAATGCCATAAGAGTGTAGAGTCCAAGTTAGACTTGGCTCTTTTGTTACTTACAACATAAATAGAACTATCGTTTGCATTAGAATCACACATATCAATTTCATATATACCATCACGAGGAATAGCACGAAAATAAAACATAATATCTTTCGAAACTGAAATTATTGCATTATTCTCAAAACGGTTAACAAAACCATCGTCATACAAACGTAAAACTGAAACAATTCCTCTAGAAAGAGAAGGTGCGTAATGACAATTATTCAAAATGACTACTAGTCCACTAGGGAGAAATAATTGAAAAACACCAATGGATTCGACAACTGCACGATGACCATTGCCCACGTACAGGTTCAAAGCTCCTGGCTTCAGCTTCCTACTTATCCTTAGTCCCTGAGTAGTATTACAGATGTGAGTACCACAACCAGTGTCATAAACCCAGGATTTATTAGGAAAAGTAAAGAGTTCTATAGTGAAGATACCTGAAGTGCTAGCTCCTTGAGATAGCTTCTTCCTCTTCCACAACTCAGCGAGATACTCTGGACAGTTTCTCTTCCAATGACCAATGTCACCGCATTGGTGACAAGTGGCGTCCCTTGTAGGATTTTTCTCTCTTTGGTGGAGGGGGAATCTTAGCTCTAGGAGTAAAGTTTGCTACTTTCTTCCCTTTTCCATGATTCTTACCCTTCGCAGCATTAGACGGTTTAGCCTTATTAGGCTTTTGGATCCTTCCTGCCCTAATAGCATTGATAGTATTAGCAGTAGCAGGCGCAACCTTCTTTGGCAACGTCTTCTCATGTAGCTTGAGCATGGCATGCAGCTCAGGTATTGTGTTCCCCAGGCCATGCATATTGTAATCTTGCACGAACCTATCATAATCCTTGTTCAGTGAGGCTAAGATTAGGCTAACTGCAAGTTTCAGTGACACGGGATGACCGAGACATTCCAAGTTCTCTATGTAGCCCTTCATCTTTAAGACATAAGAGCTCACAGATTGTCCATCCTCATGTTTCCACGCGTGAAAGGCACGTGAAACATCAAGGAGTTCTTGATCCGCTTGTTCAGTGAACATGGTTTTCAACTCCTCCATCATTGACAATGCGCCATGACCCTCCAAAAGTCTTTGGAGTTCAGGGGACATAGTCATGAGCATAAGGCCAACAATTTCTCTGGACCTTTTAACCCAAGTATGGTGGTACTCCGGGTCTTGTTGAGGACCTTCAACACCAGGAGGAAGAAACGAGAGATCAGGAAAAGGTTGCTCAAGGTATTTAACCAAGTCATCAGTTTCGAGCGCTATCCGAAGAGCACGATACCAATCAACAAAGTTAGTTTCAGTCAACTTCATTTTCTCAAGGAAAGACTTAACAACCGTGCTGTTTAAGCAAGAGGTAGAATTATTCATCTACAAAATAAAAGTTCAACGATTAGTATTTTCGATAATTACATTCTCAAAAGCATTAACTACCCAATTAATCATTATGAGACTAAGAACCTTGCTTGCACTCCCACTTAATATTAGAGGTCCGACCGTCTAATATCAAGTAGGGCAAGAGGTAAGCGTCGAGCGTTAATTTCATTACAAGTGCAACTCTTAGATTTATGAGACGATTCATGAATTTTATTGTTGTAGAGTGTTTGGATGGGAGTTCTCACATCTCTTTCGAGTACCATTGAACATCTCAAACAAACTTGTTCTACATGTAATAAATCATGAGTATGTTTCATCTCATCTTATGCCTCGGGTTCCGAATCTGACCGGGAACTCGACTTAAGTCGTACCAATTTAAAGCATGCAATAGTTGGCAAAGGTCTGACCAGTGACAAAAATCGCCTTGGGTGCATGATTCGCCCTAGGTCTAACCAGATGGCGAAAAACCACAACAAGTGCTATTAAATTGGATGGCATAGACTTAAAAATTCAAATAGGTATCACATAAGTTTTAGAAAACAAATGTCAAAACATGTAAAAGATGCATGCAATCATCCTTTAGCACAAGTTAAGAAAAACCTTTTGTTAACTTTTTTGTTTTAGGCGTGTTTACCACGGGAAAGCATTAAAGAATGATCAAACCCTATATCCTACTCTTCATGCGCCCGAAGGTGCAAGTGCTTGGGATAATTATCACATAGATTCCGAAACATTATGTGACACGGGAAACATTAAAGATCATTCAAACCCTAGATAGCTTGACTAGAACACGTAGTGCAATAGCAAGTCTATCATTAGTAAGGCACAAAATGGTGTTGTAATTTTAAGTATTATAAACCAATTAATTTTGCAAATCACGTCGTTGAGAAGATGGTTTATAAGCCATCATTACGGTATGTAAGCCCAACTCGAGTGACAATATGATTTCGCAAAATAATTAGAGTATAATAAAAACAAGTTTCATAGATCTTATGTCAATATTAAGATTTGTTCAAGAAACAAGTTTTTAACAAATAAAAAATAGCCGATTCGCAAGGAAAAATAAGTGTATTAATATGACATACCTTTAAAGCTAGTTTCGATATAAGTAGAGATCCATTTTTATGATTTCTAGAATCTTGTATTATTATGTTTTGCAATTCTTAATGGAAAACAAATAAGCACATAAAAACAGACTAGAAAGGGGTAGAAGAAGACAGACAGACTCTATATGAAAGCAGTAAATCATATAAGATCCAAGATCTCAAGTGAGTCTTCCCTAATTTGAGGATCAAAGACCCTCACCAAGTTGCTAGGTACTTAGTGACGAGCATGCATCACAAACGTGATTGCTAAAGTCTTTGACGGATAAAAATAAAATTTTGTTTATTAACCAATTTAATAAACCTACCCAACTTTATTAGATCTAGATCAAGATTAAAATTTTATGTCAAGAATGCATGTTATTGCCATAGAAAATAAATAAAGCGAGTATTTAAGCGGATCTAGCGTGTTTATCTATCTGTAACCCATAAATGCCATACGATGACTCGTGACGCCACTGTTGGGATTTTAGAATACTAGTTAACCATTAACTACGAGTGCGCAGCGGAATGGATCTAGTATAACATTTATGATTAACACATAATAAAGTAATAAAAATACTAACCTTTTAGTTTAATTGATTAAATCAATTAAATGAGTCTTGATCTTGAAATTTAACGGTAAAATAACCGTCTCCACGGGTTGCTCACACACACGTCAAGTGAGCACGTTACGATGCTAGTAGTTGCCTCACGATTGCTAACAACAAGTGTTTTTGATCTTCCTTTAAACGAATTCGGATACCAAATAGTATACTTCCAAATAGTTATACGAAGAATAAATGATAAACAAAACTATTGCTTATAATTTATTGTTGAAGCCACACTCCTTTTGGTATATGACCTTCTGTCGTTTATCTAGACCAAAAGGAATAATGAAACAATTCTCTTTTCTTGATTTTTAGTACATCTACCTCTCTAAGGCACACTACAAAATATATATATACTCTCATTGTCTTGGAGCAGGGTCAAAGACAAAAGAATATAAAATATCTTGTCTATTTTTATTATAGCATTTGTAATCAATTTGTTTCTTTCCGACTAAGAGAAAGAACAGACATGACATATACATGCTTAAAATAACAATTGTGCAATAAGGAGCAAAATCAATTTATATTAATAGAATATCATATCATGGCTATTTGTTTAGACCAAAGACCATATGAATCAAAAATATTCGTATGCTTATTTTTAAGACCAAAAATATTTAACGGGTATTTAATTAGTTTATAACGTCTAACGGTTAAACTAAAAATCGTTAAATATATATCGTGAAGATATTATATATTTAATAAATATAAACTAGTTACATATATTAAATATATAATAAGCGTACTTTTCGTGTTTAAGTGTGTGCCCCCGATAGGCTCACTCATTTACCGATGGCTAAACGATCGCATATCTTAACAGCTCCCACTTGTGAGAGTTTAGACATACATCGTCCATAATGAAACATCTAGCAACACTTCATTATAACCAGTAAATGTTGAGTTGATAGTTTAAAGAAAAATATCTCAAAAGTATACGATGGTATATGATTATAAAAACTTGCTAATCATCCTTTTGTTTCGAGTACCTATTAAACCATGGTGGATCCTAACTCATTCCATATAGTTTAATTTTAATTTCTCGTGATCGAATTAATTTAGATAGTCCAAATGTATCAAGAATCATCTTGATCACACTTTGGGTACGGCCATACAATTACCTAATTAATTCTGAAGAGGATCCAGTGGTACTTCACTGTACTATATCAAGTGGAGGAACAAATTCTATATTGACTGCAAGTGTCTGTGGATGCTGCTTCACAACACTTCCAACTATAGCCTTTATAACTAACTCTTGCAAGCTAGCGTTTAACATATAATCAAGAAGCGATATTCACACATGCACAACTTGTTTGCATCTCAAGTCTAAGGACGACTTAATCACCATTTTTGAAAATTTACTCATGACAAGGATCCAAAAGTAATATTCGAAAGTTCGGGGTGTCCAATATGCATCCCTTATGAATAACATATGAGTTTGGTGGGAACCGTCCATTATATTCAAAGAATATAACCAACACTCATATTTGTCTTCATGTAGACAATATTCCCATATTGCTAACCGACAATGTACATGTTTCGAATAATCAAATATTCAAGGATTTAAACATACAAATATAGGAGAACAATAATTATATGAATGATAACAAACATCAAATATCTTTATTCATCAGAAAATAATAATTGTCTTACAATCCCAAATTATCCAAATACTAAAATAACACAGTTTACATGAGACTATTAGCTGGAAGCAAACCAATGTTATGAGAAAGCATTGAATGCCTTTTAAGTTCCAAAGCCTTCGTAAATGGGTCAGCTAAGTTGTCATCTGTGTGAACTTTCTCCAGTGTAATATCACCCAGTTCAATCACTTCTCGGAGGTAGTGAACTTTAGCACGATAATGTTTCGCACCTTTAGTGATTCATGGTTCATTAGCTATAGTAATGGCTCCGGTATTGTCACAATACATCTTCATAGGTTCGTTATTTGTGGGAACAACACCAAGCCCAGAAATAAACTTCCTAATCCAAACTGCTTCTTTAGCAGCCTCCAAAGCGGCTATATACTCAGCCTCTGTAGATGAGATAGCATGGATGGTCTGCTTCGAGCTTTTCCAGCTTACAGCACCTCCATTCATTTTGAAAACATATCCAGTCTAAGACTTCGTGTCATCAGCGTCTGTCAGATATCCAGCGTTAGTGTAGCAAGCAACCCTGAGCTCTCGTTTCAAATCTCCTCCATAAACCAGAAACATGTCTTTGGTATGCCTAAGATACCTCAGAATGTTCTTAACAGCAGTCCAATGATCATCACCAGGATTCTACTGAAAACGGCTCGTCGTGTTCTGAGAGAACGCAACATCTGGTATAGTGCATCTAACAGCATACATGATTGATCCTACTGCCGAAGCATAAGGAACTCTCTGCATGCGTTTCACCTCAGCAGGGGTAGATGCTCCTTGAGTCTTAGATAATTTTGAATCAGTTAGCATGGGAATAAATCAACGTTTGGAATTATCTATGTTATACTTCTTCAAAATTTTATCTATGTAAGCACTTTGACATAAACCAATTAACCGTCTTGATCTATCTTGATAGATCTTGATTCCAAGAATATATGCAACATCTCCTAGATCTTTCATAGCAAAACACTTTCCAAGGTAAGCCTTTACACTTTGCAACGTTGGAATGTCTTTTCCCATGATTAATATATCATCGACATACAGGATTAGGAACACCACATTACTCCCACTAGCTTTGATATATACACATGGCTCATCGGGATTCTGAGTGAAACCAAAGTTCTTGATTTCATCATCAAATCTCTTATTCCATTTCCTTGATGCTTGCTTAAGTCCATAAATGGATCTTTGAAGTTTGCATACTCGGTTTGGATATTTAGGATTGACAAAACCTTCAGGTTGCTTCATATAGACCTCTTCGTAAAGATGTCCATTGAGGAAAGCGGTTTTAACATCCATTTGCCAAATCTTATAGTCATAGAACGCGGCTATGGCTAAGAGAATCCTTATAGCTTTGATATCTGCAACAGGAGAGAAGGTTTCTTCATAATCAATCCCATAGGTTTGAGTAAAGCCCCTTGCTACATATCGAGCTTTAAAGGTGTGTACATTGCCATCCATGTCGGTCTTCTTCTTGTATAACCACTTGCCGCTAACGGTTCCAGCGTTATGAGGAAGGTCAACTAAGATCCAGACATCATTGTCTTTCATGGATTGCATCTCCACATTCATAGGATCAAGCCATTTTTCAGATCCAGGATCTGCTAATGCAGCTTTATAGTTAGTAGGTTCACCATGATCCCCTAACTCATGTTCCTCAACGTCAATGTATAAACACATACGGTCAGGAGCATGCCTAGTCCTTGTAGACTTTCGAATGGGAGCTATATCACTTATAGGTTCATCAATTTCTTGATCATCCTCTTCATGATCGCTAATGTTTTCAGAAGGATGTATATCTTCATCTTGAATTACTTCAAGATCTTCTAAACTCCCACTTGCTTCTTGATTCATAAGATTACTCTCTAGGAATTCAGCATTACGAGCAACAATAACCTTGTTCTCGGGTGGGTAATAGAAGGAGTAACCCATTGTTTCCTTTGGGTATCCTACAAAGATAAACTTAATCGATCTGGGTTCAAGTTTGTCAGGTTTATTAAGCGTATCACGCTTAACAAGAGCCTCACATCCCCAGACCTTTAAGTAAGACAACTTAGGGGCTTCCCATGCCATACTTCGTATGGAGTCTTATCAACCTTCTTAGTTGGAACCATATTGAGAATGCGTGCAGCAGACTCAAGAGCATAATCCCAAAAGGACTTTGGAAGAGTTGTTTGTGCCATCATGGAGCGAACCATATCCAGTAGGGTTCTATTTCTCCTCTCAGACACACCATTGTGTTGTGGTGTATATGGAGGAGTTCTATGGGCAATAATCCCATGCTCCTTAAGATGATCCAAAAACTCATAACTCATAAATTCACCTCCACGATCAGAACGTAGTGCCTTTATGGTTTTACCGAGTTGATTTTCTACTTCCTTTTGAAACACCTTAAATGTTTCAAACACTTCATGTTTATGCTTTAGCAAGTAAACATAACCATAACGACTATAGTCGTCAGTAAAAGTGACCAAGTAGCTTGCACCTTGTCTTGACACGGTTCTGAATGGGCCGCATACATCGGTATGTATAAGTCCAAGCAGATCTTTAGCCCTCTCCACTTGATGTGAATAAGGTTTACGTGCCATCTTACCAGATAAACATGAAACACACTTGTCAAAGGAATCATCATCGTTTGACTTAAGCAATCCATCAATTTGTAATTGCTTTATACGCTTTTTGCTTATGTGGCCAAGGCGACAATGCCATAAGAGTGTAGAGTCAAAGTTAGACTTGGCCCTTTTGTTACTTACAACATAAATAGAACTATCATTTGCATTAGAATCACACATATCAATTTCATATATACCATCACGAGGAATAGCATGAAAATAAAACATATTATCTTTCGAAACTGAAATTATTGCATTATTCTCAAAACGGTTAACAAAACCATCGTCATACAAACGGAAAACTGAAACAATCCCTCTAGAAATAGAAGGTGCGTAATGAAAATTATTCAAAATGACTACTAGTCCACTAGGGAGAAATAATTGAAAAACATCAATGGATTCGACAGCTGCACGATGACCATTGCCCACGTACAGGTTCAAAGCTCCTGGCTTCAGCTTCCTACTTATCCTTAGTTCCTGAGTAGTATTACAGATGTGAGTACCACAACTAGTGTCATAAACCCAGGATTTATTAGGAAAAGTAAAGAGTTCTATAGTGAAGATACCTGAAGTGCTAGCTCTTTGAGATAGCTTCTTCTTCTTCCACAACTCAGCGAGATACTCTGGACAGTTTCTCTTCCAATGACCAATGTCACCGCATTGGTGACAAGTGGCGTCCCTTGCAGGATTCTCTCTCTTTGTTGGAGGGGGAATCTTAGCTCTAGGACTAAAGTTTGCTACTTTCTTCCCTTTGCCATGATTCTTACCCTTCGCAGCATTAGACGGTTTAGCCTTATTAGGCTTTTGGATCCTTCCTGTCCTAATAGCATTGATAGTATTAGCAGTAGCAGGTGCAACCTTCTTTGGCAACGTCTTCTCATGTAGCTTGAGCATGGCATGCAGCTCAGGTATTTTCTTCCCCAGGCCATGCATATTGTAATCTTGCACGAACCTATCATAATCCTTGTTCAGTGAGGCTAAGATTAGGCTAACTGCAAGTTTCAGTGACACGGGATGACCGAGACGTTCCACGTTCTCTATGTAGCCCTTCATCTTTAAGACATAAGAGCTTACAGATTGTTCATCCTCATGTTTACACGCGTGAAAGGCACGTGAAACATCAAGGAGTTCTTGATCCGCTTGTTCAGTGAACATGGTTTTCAACTCCTCCATCATTGACCATGCTCCATGACCCTCCAAAAGTCTTTGGAGTTCAGGGGACATAGTCATGAGCATAAGGCCAGCAATTTCTCTGGACCTTTTAACCCAAGTATGGTGGTACTCCGGGTCTTGTTGAGGACCTTCAACACCAGGAGGAAGAAACGGGAGATCAGGAATAGGTTGCTCAAGGTATTTAACCAAGTCATCAGTTTTGAGCGCTATCCGAAGAGCACGATACCAATCAACAAAGTTAGTTTCAGTCAGCTTCATTTTCTCAAGGAATAACTTAACAACCGTGCTGTTTAAGCAAGAGGTAGAATTATTCATCTACAAAATAAAAGTTCAACGATTAGTATTTTCGATAATTACATTCTCAAAAGAATTAACTACCCAATTAATCATTATGAGACTAAGATCCTTGCTTGCACTCCCACTTAATATTAGAGGTCCGACCGTCTAATATCAAGTAGGGCAAGAGGTAAGCGTCGAGCGTTAATTGCATTACAAGTGCAACTCTTAGATTTATGTGACGATTCATGAATTTTATTGTTGTAGAGTGTTTGGATGGGAGTTCTCACATCTCTTTCGAGTACCATTGAACATCTCAAACAAACTTGTTCTACATGTAATAAATCATGAGTATGTTTCATCTCATCTTATGCCTCGAGTTCCGAATCTGACCGGGAACTTGACTTAAGTCGTACCAATTTAAAGCATGCAATAGTTGGCAAAGGTCTGACCTGTGACAAAAATCGCCTTGGGTGCATGATTCGCCCTAGGTCTGACCAGATGGCGAAAAACCACAACAAGTGCTATTAAATTGGATGGCATAGACTTAGAAATTCAAATAGGTATCACATAAGTTTTAGAAAACAAATGTCAAAAAGTGTAAATGATGCATGCAATCATCCTTTAGCACAAGTTAAGAAAAACCTTTTGTTAACTTTTTGGTTTTAGGCGTGTTTACCGCGGGAAAGCATTAAAGAATGATCAAACCCTATATCCTACTCTTCATGCGCCCGAAGGCGCAAGTGCTTGGGATAATTATCACATAGATGCCGAAACATTATGTGACACGGGAAACATTAAAGATCATTCAAACCCTAGATAGCTTGACTAGAACACGTAGTGCAATAGCAAGTCTATCATTAGTAAGGCACAAAATGGTGTTGTAATTTTAAGTATTATAAACCAATTAATTTTGCAAATCACGTCGTTGAGAAGATGGTTTATAAGCCATCATTACGGTATGTAAGCCCAACTCGAGTGACAATATGATTTCGCAAAATAATTAGAGTATAATAAAAACAAGTTTCATAGATCTTATGTCAATATTAAGATTTGTTCAAAAAACAAGTTTTTAACAAATAACAAATAGCAGATTCGCAAGGAAAAATAAGTGTATTAATATGACATACCTTTAAAGCTAGTTTCGATATAAGTAGAGATCTTTTTTTATGATTTTTAGAATCTTGTATTATTATGTTTTACAATTCATAATGGAAAAAAAATAAGCACATAAAAACAGACTATAAAGGGGTAGAAGAAGAAGACAAACTCTATATGAAAGCAGTAAATCATATAAGATCCAAGATCTCAAGTGAGTCTTCCCCAATTTGAGGATCAAAGACCCTCACCAAGTTGCTAGGTACTTGGTGACGAGCATGCATCACAAACGTGATTGCTAAAGTCTTTGACGGATAAAAATAAAATTTTGTTTATTAACCAATTTAATAAACCTACCCAATTTTATTAGATCTAGATCAAGATTAAAATTTTATGGCAAGAATGCATGTTATTGCCAGAGAAAAAAAATAAAGCGAGTATTTAAGCGGATCTAGCGTGTTTACCTATGTGTAACCCATAAATGCCATACGATGACTCGTGATGCCACTGTTGGGATTTTAGAATACTAGTTAACCATTAACTTCGAGTGCGCAGCGGAATGGATCTAGTATAACATTTATGATTTTAAAGTAATAAAATACTAACCTTTTAGTTTAATTGATTAAATCAATTAAATGAGTCTTGATCTTGAAAATTAAAGGTAAAATAACCGTCTCCACGGGTTGCTCACACACACGTCAAGTGAGCACGTTACGATGCTAGTAGTTGCCTCACGATTGCTAACAACAAGTTTAAAGGAAGATCAAAAACACTTGTTGTTAGCAATCGTGAGGCAACTACTAGCATCGTAACGTGCTCACTTGACGTGTGTGTGAGCAACCCGTGGAGACGGTTATTTTACCTTTAATTTTCAAGATCAAGACTCATTTAATTGATTTAATCAATTAAACTAAAAGGTTAGTATTTTATTACTTTAAAATCATAAATGTTATACTAGATCCATTCCGCTGCGCACTCGTAGTTAATGGTTAACTAGTATTCTAAAATCCCAACAACATTTGAATCTCCTTAATCATCATGTTAAAATAGTATAGTTTTGTATATGGGTGTTTTTGGGTTCGGTTTTTGGATTGTTCGATTTATTCGGTTAAAATTTTTTCCTGGGTCACCCCGAAAACCGAACCGAACCGAACTAAATTCAACGTGTGAACATGGTAAAAGGAACAAAATACAACCTAAAAACCTAAGGAACCGGATATACTTTAACCAACCCAACGTGCTCAATGCACATTCTTTGAATCGGTCATAACCTTTACCAAGTCCAATATTATTCAAGTACTAGAAAAACTTATTCATTCAAGATTAAACCCAACTTTCACCCCCTTAATCTTGAATCCTTTCATGGTATTGGCTCATGCGATCATAAACACGAACCAGGTCTTGGTCACGTACTACTTGCTCAGTCTCTTTGTAGTTTGCTTCTCTACGTACATACAAAGGAACAATTCTTGCTACGTGCTTTATTGTGATCACCACTACATACTTGATCTAAGACACCATCTTTCAGTCTTCGTCCGCCCCTAAGTACACCTCGTGTTACGGAATCCACATACTCAAATATCTTGCTATACTATTAAGTTCAAAACGGTATTGATTTCTTGCTAAAATACCATTCTTGTTCTTATTCTTGCTTCATGCTTATCGGTTGTTGCTTGCTTCTCAGCCCTTATTTATCGACCCTTGCTTATCAACCCTTGCTTATCGACTGTTTCTTGTATGCTACTTGCTACAAGCATGAAACGTTCTACTTGCTATGGTTGTCTTACCTGATACTTGCTACAAATTATACCATAACCTTCTTGCTTGCTAACTTTCCATTGCTTTCATGTTATTATCACCAATTGATCAACCTTGCTGCTTACTTTTGATCACTAAATGATCAACCTTGCTCCTTTCTTTCTTTCAGTTTTTTTTCTTTTCTTTCTCGTTCTTATCATTATGATTTCATGCTACTTTCTTGTTTTCCAAAAACATACTTCATGCTATCTTCCTGTTAAGTTTTCTTGCTACCTTTCTTGGTGCGTTCTCTTGCTATCTTGCTGCATTCTTTTACTTTTCTTCTTGCTATCTTCCTGCTTTTAAAAATTCCATGCTGCTGCGTTGTTGTTACATCCTTCTTGTTATCCGTTGTAAGCAAGAAACTTGCTGGCTAGCTTTCGTCTCTCTCTCCCTTATTACCTTAGATGTAATCATCGCTTTCTTTCTCTCCACACATCGGGTATGAACCCTTGTGGCTCTGATACCACGTGTAGAATTCGACAATCACAACTCACTGATGTGGGAAACACTTTGTACATGAAAAAATGTAAAGAATGTGTTGAATATAGTTTCCTATCTAGTTAGCTTATCGATTAGGGTAACTTTCCTTATGTAATGAAAGTGTGTCGTGTGGGCTCGGCCCGAGTTTTTAACTGACCCCTCACCCTATAAAAGGAGGTGGGGGGTGATGCACAAAACACACCGATCTTCTATTCTTTCTTGTAAACCAATCGTTAATCAATAAAGTTCGTTTGGTTACCTTTGTGTCTCATTTTCTGGGTTTCATTTGTTGTATCTCTGCGACCTTCTTTACAGCGATCTAGGTTCCGCATATTGATCTTCGGGTTGTTGGTGGTGTCGATTCCAACAAGTGGTATCAGAGTTGCGGGTTTCGTGGTCATTGGAGATCGATGCTAGATCAAGAAGGCGTCGTGAGGAAAAGGGTTTCGAATTTTCGGAGTATCTTTTCTGAGTTGCAGGTTCGAGAGGTTGAAGACGAAGGAAAGTCACAGTGATATCGTACTTGTTATGTGAAGATAAGAAAACCATTCAATTGTTGGTTTCTTTTGCACAGTCACGTGGGTAAGAAGTTGATTTATTTATTAAATCTATTTTCTTTTTCCTTCTTTTGGTAAAGTATATATTACGTCAAGTGGGGTTTCGATATATATTTATATATCGACTTCGGGTATCGTCTTTTATGTTTTTTAAAAGTCGATTTAATCGAAGGTTTCTTGTTGCGGGTTTCTTGTGGTTCAAGTTTGATCGTGGTTTGCTTGGGTTTTCAAGTTTACGATCGGGTTGTTTGTTCAAGATCGAGGTTTAGGGTTATTCTAATTAAATCGATTTGCAAGAAGTGTTTTTACGCAACAAGGGAGAAAGAATATGTCGTCGGTAGCGAAGCTTGACGTCAAAAAATTTGACGGGTCTAATGACTTCGGGTTGTGGCGTGTGAAGATGCGGTGTCTATTAATACAACATGCTTGGGAGGCTGCGTTAGATCCATTCCCGGATACCATGACGGACGCTTAAAAGACTACGGCGTTGAAGACAAATGTCTATAAAAAAGCACACAGTGCCTTACTCTTGTGCTTGAATAACAAGGTGTTGATGGAAGTCAACAAAGAAAATTCTGCTGTGGGGGTTTGGTTAAATTTAGAAACTTTGTATATGAGAAAGTCTTTAGCCAATAAATTGTACTTGAAGAAGAAGCTGTTCACTTTCTACATGCATTCAGGTAAGAAATTATCTGAACATATAGATGAGTTTAATAAGTTGATCTGTGACTTGGCGAACATAGACGTTGAAATTGATGACGAAGATTAGGCACTCATGTTACTTACAAAATTACCGTCCTCGTATGATAACTTTGTGGAGACATTGCTTTATGGAAGGGATTCGCTCTCTTTGGAAGATGTCTTGTCTACCCTCAATTCACGGGAGTTGAAGAAGAGGACAAATGCAAAGGATGATGGTGATGGGTTATTTGTAAGGGGGAGGCCGGAGCATCGGGGTAATCAAGGACGTGGTATTTCGTGATCAAAGTCAAAGGGTAAAGGAACTTATAAACAGAAGTGTTACATATGTTATTCTGAGGATCACCTTAAGAAAGACTGTCCAAAATGGAATAAGAAGAAATCAACTGGCTTTGTCAACAAGAATGCAAAACAAGACGCTGATTCGTATTCTAAGGGTTATGACAATGGTGATTTGTTGATGGTGGCGAGTGAGCAAAGGTTCTTAGAGTGGATCATGGACTCTGGTGGTTCCTTTCACATGACGCCTAGGAGGGACTTCTTGTTTGATTTTAAGGAGCTTGATGGTTGTATGGTTTTGCTCGGTGATAATAGAGCATGTGCCATCAAGGGGATAAGGAAGGTAAGAGTACAAATGAAAGATGGTTCAAGTTTTGTGCTTGAGAATGTGCGTTACATTCCCGAGTTGAAAAAAATTTGTTATCTTTGGGCACTCTGGATCGAAAGGGCTATACCGTGAAGTTACAGAATGGAAGAGTAAACGGGATCAAGGGTTCTTTGATGGTTTTTTCGGGAACTTTGAAGGAAAATTATGTGTACTCCTTGGATGGTTGGGATGAATCAAGTGAAGCTAGTGTCGGTATAGAAGAAAAAGGAAAGTCTTGCGCATGTGTGGCATAAACGCCTTGGTCACATTAGTGAAGCAGGCTTGAATGAACTCAAAAGAAGAGAGGTGCTGGGGAAGGAAGGTCTAGGTAAGCTCGAATTCTCTGAAAATTGTGTTCTTGGAAAATCGACCAGGGTGAGTTTTGGTCGAGGTCAACACACAACAGAGGGAGTTGGGGTCCTTCTCAGGTGGAATCGAGGAGTGGTTGTCGTTACTTCTTATCGATTGTTGATGATTATTCGAGGAGGGTTTGGGTTTATTTTCTTAGACACAAGAGTGAGGCGTTCAGCAAGTTCAAGGAGTGGAAGCAATTGGTAGAAAACCAGACAGGTAGAAGACTAAAGAAACTTCGAACGGATAATGGTTTGGAGTTTTGTAATCAGGAGTTTAATAACTTGTGCAAGGAAAGCGGGGTAGCAAGACATTGGACGGTTGCTGGAACTCTGCAACAGAATGGTCTAGCTGAACGAATGAACGTGACGCTCTTGGACAAGGTTAGGTGTTTACTGATTCAGTCTGGTTTGCCAAAATCATTCTGGGCTGAAGCAACGGTCACGGCAGCATATCTGATCAACAGGTCTCCATCTAAAGCATTAGAGAATAACACACCTATGGATTTATGGTCAGGACATCCGACAAATTACGAGATGTTGAGGACATTTGGTTGCGTTGCTTATTCACACGTGAATCAGGGGAAGCTCAAGCCTAGAGCTATAAAATGCATATTCCTGGGGTAACCTGAAGGTGTGAAGGGATACAGATTATGGAGGTTGGATGATGTTAAACCGAAGATAATCATAAGCAAGGATGTGGTCTTTAATGAGAGCCTTATGTATAAGGATACTCTCAAGGGTGCTGGTGCTGTAGATTCTGGGAAGGAAATTGAGTTTAAGGTGGAACTTCAAGGCAGTCGGGTCGAACCAACTGTGGATCCTAATACTGGGGTAAATCTAGGGAATGAATATGAGGATCAAGTTGAAGATGCAGTAGATGCAATGCCTCAACAACAGAATCTGGACAACTATGTTCTGGTGCGTGATAGAGCTAAGAGAACAACTACTATACCTACAAGGTATAGGAATGAAGGTAATGTATCATTGTCTAGATCATCAGGGTCTAGGGAAGAAGATGATATTACGGCTTATGCGTTTGCTATTGCTGAGGAAGAATATACACATGAACCAATCACATTCCAGGAGGCGATTAATTCATCTGAAAGGGATGAGTTGGTTTGTACTATGGAGGAAGAGATTAGTTCTTTAAAGAAGAATCATACTTGGGAGCTGGTCGATCAACCATGTGGTTAAAAGCTGGTAAGCTGCAAGTGATTGTATAAGATTAAATAAAGGATTGAAGGCGTTCAGAAACCAAAGTATAAAGCAAGGCTGGTAGCTCGGGGGTTTACACAACGAGCATGGATTGACTATACTGAGGTATTCTCACCCGTGGTTCGACATACATCTATTAGGGTGATTCTCTCATTAACTACTTGTGAAGATTATGAGTTGGAACAACTTGATGTGAAGACGGCGTTTTTGCATGGTAATCTTGAAGAAACCATTTATATGAGGCAGCCGCTTGGTTTTGAAGAAGGAACGAGCAACAAGGTATGTTTGTTGAAGAAATCCCTTTATGGTCTTAAGCAGTCTCCAAGGCAGTGGTACAAACGGTTTGATGTGTATATGGTCAGCAATGGGTTTAGTCGTATCAACTATGATAGTTGTGTTTACATCAAGGAGTTTGCACCAGGTATGTACATATATCTACTGTTGTATGTAGATGATATGTTGATTGCTTGTAAAAGCAAGTCTGAGATCGAATATACCAAGGGACTGCTGCGGAAAGAGTTTGATATGAAGGAACTTGGTCCAGCTAGGAAGATACTTGGTATGGAGATTGTCAGGGATAGGGGTAACCGAACCCTTAAGGTGTCTCAGTCGGGATATGTGCGGAAATTTCTGAATAGCTACAGAGTGGGTAATGGCAAGTCGGTCTCTGTGCCATTGGGAGCACACTTCAAGGTATCTTTGAAGGATTGTCTGTCGAGTGACTGGGATGTGGAAAAAAAGAGTAAGGTCCCATATGTGAATGTTGTAGGTAGTTTAATGTACTTAATGGTTTGCACTAGACCGGATATTGCGTATGCTGTTAGCATTGTGAGCAGGTATTTGGCGAATCCGGGTAAAAATCACTAGGAAGCGGTGAAGTGGATTTTGAAGTACTTGAAGGGAACTGCTGATGTAGGTTTAATGTATGGTAGATATCAAGAGAAGCACGTGGATGTTGACGGTTTCGTGGATAGCGATTATGCTAAAGACCCTGACAAGGATAGGTCGATAATCGGGTACGTGTTTATGGTACATGGCTGTGTTGTGAGTTGGAAAGCAACTCTGCAGCATGTTGTTGCATTGTCTACTACAGAGGCGGAGTATATGGCTCTTACGGAAGCTGTTAAGAAAAGCATTTGGCTTAAAGGTCTACTAATCCAGCTGGGAATAAACCTAAGGTCAGTGGTTGTGAATTGTGATAATGAAGGGGCAATTCATCTCTCAAGAAATGTTATGTTTCATGAGATGACGAAGCATATCAACGTGAGGTATCACTTCATCAGGGAGATCATAGAATATAAAGAGATTGAAGTAGCAAAGATAAGCACGGAGGATAATGCAACTGACGCGTTTACAAAGGTGGTTCTAGGTCCGAAGTTCAAGTATTGCATGGAGATACTTGGTGTCGGGGCTAACTAGTCTTGTCACTAAGGTGGAAATTGTTGAATATAGTTTCCTATCTAGTTAGCTTATCGATTAGGGTAACTTTCCTTATGTAATGAAAGTGTGTCGTGTGGGCTCGGCCCGAGTTTCTAACCAACCCCCTCACCCTATAAAAGGAGGTGAAGGGGTGATGCACAAAACACACCGATCTTCTATTCTTTCTTGTAAACCAATCGTTAATCAATAAAGTTCGTTTGGTTACCTTTGTGTCTCGTTTTCTGGTTTTTATTCGTTGCATCTCTGCGACCTTCTTTACAGCGATGTAGGTTCCGCATATCGATCTTCGGGTTGTTGGTGGTGTCGATTCCAACAGAATGTAATACATAAAAGTATCACTGGAAATTGCATTCTATAATGAACAAAAGAGAGGCCTATAAATAGCCTTACATAGACTACAAAATAGGAGCAGTAAAAGCAATGTGTGAACATGGTAAACGGAACAAAATCCAACCTAAAAACCTAAGGAACCGGATATACTTTAACCAACCCAACGTGCTCAATGCACATTCTTTGAATCAGTCATAACCTTTACCAAGTCCAATATTATTCAATTACTAGAAAAACTTATTCATTCAAGATTAAACCCAACAAGCCGAGCCCGTCACAGAAATTTTTTTACTTGTTAACCTTACCCTACACACATTGACATGTGCTAAAAAATGGGACCCGTTTCAAACTGAAAACTTTTGACTTGCTATAACCCCTATAACCTGAACATTTTGCCATAAGTATTGACACGTTTCTTACTGGATTTTGAAGTACTTTTTTGCATAACTCGCACATTTTAGTCTAGAATATGCACTTTACAGAATGCACTTCAAACTATTTTAAGTATTTTTTTCTAAACATGAAACAAGTGGTTGCACGCAAGCTAGCAAGATACGGAATGCAGACAGATGGCTGTTATGAGCGAAGGTAGTGTAATCGAGGAAGGGTCCCACGTCGTTCTAGTCTATAATAACACTGGTCACTATACTCGATTAGTGAAACTTCAAGGACAGTTTAGCTCATTCAAAGATCATGAAAACAACACTCCATTAACTGAAAAAAGTAGTGCTTCAAGATTAAGTACTGCTAAATCAAGCCCAGCCATATTCGATTCACCAGCAACTTTCACCGACCAACAATCCTTATCATCATCATACCACATTCCACAACCATTTTCTTGATTAATTTTCATAAACTCGCACGAATGGAAACATGCATTAGTTGGAAGTCTTGCATCAGCTGAAATTACAGCTGTACAACCAGTTTACGCTTTAACATTACCAGGAACGTTTTCGGCTTTCTTTTTACCAAATCATGGCGAAATGACGAATAAAGACTTATTCCATCATTCTCTGTTCACTGTGAGTCATTTCTGCTATAGTAAAGCTTGTTACAACATTATTATTTCAGTGGAGCCTTCTTTTCAAGGCTAAGTAATGAAGCTAAAAAGGTCAAGTCTTTAGTAGAAGACATGATGTCGTTAGTCTTTTGTTTCTACATGAAAAAGGTGTTGTCCAAAATGTCAGCTAACTTTATAAGGTATCAAAATCAAACTACTCAAAACGCGGTTGAGGCAGTTTATAACCATAGGATTGTGATCATTTGGTAGTTCAGATATCGTGTTATTGATTTTCGACAAGGCACAAGATGGGCCGAGACGTCGAGTTTAAAACAAATACGTTTTTATTGTGATTTTAAGCTAAAAAGAAAATGTGGAATATGGTTTTAAGCTAAAAAACTAGAAAGGAAGTCAAAGAACAAACATAATTTTATTGGATATAATTATGTTTGCTGAGTCTTTCCTTAATGATTTTTAAACATACTTAAGTTTATATACCCATTTTCATTTGGATCAACAACCGATGTAGGTATTTGCAAAGAATTAATAAGTTCCTATGATGCTCTAAAGTAACAATTAGTTTAGATTGCAAAAACAATCTGTCTTGTATGTCTAAATGGCACATTCATCCTTATCTTTTCGAAAGTGTCTATACCGTCTTTGTGGAAAACTTTTGATACGGATATCTGTCGTCCATGACGGATTTTGATATTTACGGACTTACGGTACAACTATTTGCTTATTTATTTATCATGTATGTTGTTTAAATGATGACATGTTGTATGATTCTTTTATGATACATCTAAGCTCACGGACAAAGGTTGAAGCATTTTTACGGAGGGGCCAAAATAACATTTACTCATTTTAAAAGGGTTAAATTGTCAAATAATTTTTTTTGCCATTAATTATAAGGAAAAATAAAAAATTATGGAGGGGCCAAGGCCCACCCTTGCACTCACTATCCTTCGTCTATGTCTAAGCTTAACTACAATGTTATGTTCTATTGTTCTTATAGTGCCCCAAACTCTGTACTGTAGAGCATGGGACGCTGAGCTACTCCTTAGGCTATTGTTCAAGCTCTGGAGGAAAAATCCCTGAATATTCGGTTATAGCGGCGAACACTTGGTTATTGGCATGGACCGATGGTCCATACAGTATGTCTAATTAATAGGATGTTTTGGTCTTTCTCGATTTTTGGGACCGTTTATTACTAGTAATAATTAAAGTTGGGGAAGGCCGCTAGGTGTGATCTAGTGTCCAAATTGTCCAAGTAGCCGTCCAGCGTGGCCTAGCGGCCATACACACGGCCAGTGAGCATCGCAACAATGTTTGTATTATAAATTGTCCAAGTAGCCGTCCAGCGTGGCCTAGCGGCCATACACACGGCCAATGAGCATCGCAACAATGTTTGTACTATAAAGGGTCCAGTGAGCATCGCAACAGCGTGGCGAAACGGCACCGAATCGTATCTTGACCGAATCCTAACACAGGGGATCGTTTCTTGACCCGAATCTGGCAACGTTTCGGCTTTCGAGATATTTCTGTAATTTGACCCTTCAAAAAAACGTGTGTCTCATCTAAACTGAAACTAAAAATCAGTTTTTAAGTCAATTTTCTCTGAACTGGTTTTTGTTTTGTACTAATGGTGAAGAAGAAAAGGAAGAAAGAGGAAGAAGAAAATACAAAACTCTATGTTAAATAAAGTAAATCTGTTTATGTAGTATCCACTATCCACTTTCGTTTATTGTAGTACCACGTGGGTGGTGGTAATCAAGTGTCATTCTTTTCTTTTTTATCATATTTTTAGATGTAAATTGTTTTAAATTTTGTCATAGGCCCTTTGTTATTACATATAAAGTGACAAATAAGTACTCCGTACAAAATAATTATAAAGACAAGGGAATAGAACATCAAACAACTCGTTCTTTTCTTCTTTTTTTTAATCACATTTTTAGGTGTAAATTGTTTTTAACTTTATGATCATATATAAGGTGATAAATAGGAATACAAGATAATTATAAACACAAGGGACACAATAGAACATCAAATGACTCAGCTCATTTCATTTCTTAGTTATGTCGTTGCGGTAACAAAAAAATTTTGTCCCCCCTCCAAACTTTTTCTGACGCCGCCCCTGTTGATCGACCCAACTTTTATTTAGTTTTTTGGTTAGAATTTTTGATTTTTGCACCGGATAAGTTACAGGTGCCATTTAAGAAGAAGAAGAAGGATATATGAAATGAGAAGAAGATAAGATATGAGTGTACAATACTATATTACTTCACATTCTTTTGCCTATCGGATTTGATCCTTGTAATTTTTAATTTTTTACTTTTTTTAATAGTAATCTTTTTCTTATTTAGTTTTTCGCATAATAAGTGTTTACGTAATAAGATCGAAACTTATATAAAAGGTAATGAATTTGCTAGTACAAAGTTTTGCATGTAAACGGATTGATTATCTAATTGTTAATTTTCTTTTGGAAGATATAATTTGAAGTTTAGAATTTACATCAATAAATATTTATTTTGAATTTTCTTTAATATATTTATTTTTTTTATATTTTTATCGTTGTATCTATGCCGATCCCGTATCTTAATTTTTTTATTTTTGCCGTTTCCCGTTCCTGTATCGTTCCCGTATCCCCGTGCCGTTCCCGTTTCGGTGCTACATAGGATGATATAACCACATTTAAGCTTGTACAAAACCGACTTCTTTTTCAACCAGGTGAAGAAGATCAATCCTAACTTTTTACTTGGTTTGGTCCGTTATCTATCAAGTAGGAAGCCGAAGATGTGAAACTGTGACCGGTGCTTTTGGTTTAAAGAAGCATTTAGCTGATGTTATGCGGTTTAATTTTTTCTAGCTTTAAGAATGTTCTTTACCCATGTTCTCGCTCGGCAATATTGGTTACCATATTGATTAGTTAGTAGGTAAGATTCAATGATCTTTAGAAAAGTCCAAAAGTTCATAATTTTATAAGAATATATCGACGAAAATTTGACATACCTACAAGGAATCAGTAGATAGTCGCGATATTATAAATGTACAGAAAAACCATACAAAACAACGCCATTGTTGAATCTTATGAAAAGACTAGATATAAGTTGGGTCTAAACCACAAATATGCAGACAATATGTGTGCTTCATCGAATTCGTATTTAATTTACATTCTATAGACCCGACAGTCTGACATCGTGGTGTGGGTAGAAGACGAGTGCTGGTCCATAGAACTTTGCTTCACGCACTACAAAAAAAATGCGGATTCTACACGTTTATATCTCCACGATTTCATAAGCGTTAGGGGTGTTCACGGGTCGGTTCGGTTCGGTTAGTTAGACGATTTTGACTATCCATCGCGGTTCGGGTAGTTAAATTTACTATCCGTGACTGAACCATACAAGGCGGTTAACCGGACATGCGGTTACCCGAAATGAGCGGTTACCCACGGTTCGGGTCACGGTTAACCATTGAATAGATAAATAATAACATGGTTTAACAGATAGAATGTTGTTTCGTATAATTCAATGACATTGAACAGATAAAAATCATATAAAAATTATTTCGTTCCAAAAAGTGCATTAGAATATTCATAAATAACATATTAACTAAAAAATATTTATTCGATGTTTATAAACTACGATCACATTAGTTAAATTTACGCGTACATGTTTAAAGAGTTGACATTAAGAGTAAAAAAATCGCTGTACAATAAAAGTATGGTACTAATACAATTAATACATGTACTATAATTTGAATATTTAGTTAAAAAATTTCATGTATAATATGTGCGGTTCGGTTCGGTTAACCACGGATATCTAAAAATGAAAACCCTAACCGAACCGTTATAAGCGGGTTTTTTGGTTTCTATTTTTTTTTGTTTCGGTTTCTTCGGTTTCGGGTTTTTTCGGTTTCGGATTGAGCGGTTCGGCTCGGTTCGTCGGTTTCTCGGTTTTTTTGAACACCCCTTATTAAGCGTGTAGATTTTTTTTGTTTTGTTCACGCTTATAAACGTGTAGAAAATAAATACATTTTTAAGTGTGGATTGATAAAAAAGTTCACGCACCAAAGTGTTTAGCGTGGAATTTTTTAAAGATTGGGGAAATTACATTCTAAACCTCCAAGTTTGTTAGAATTTTGCAAAAGTTTCTCTAGAAAGGTTAGCAAGTCATGAGTTGCAATTTAGTCATTCTAAGTGTATCTCTGCTTATGGAAGTGTTTTGGCTCTGTTTTGCAGGGCGTAAGGTATTGGTTACACAGATCCTGTAGCTTGTGAGGTTAAGTCTCTGGCTTGTATCAGGGTAACTTGTTATGTGAATCCTTTTGTGTAAATAAGTCTTACTTGCATATTCTATTTGTTGTGATAACTATTGCAGATCACATTGTTTACGATTAAGTTGACTAGATATTGTTAAAGCTAGTAGTTTTGTTTTTTAGCTGTGTATGTTTTATCAAATTCAAAGTGCATAAATTGATGGTATCAGATATTTAGAGTGCCATATATACCGTACCATACACTTGAAGATACACGATAACTAAGAACACAATGCGTTTAGTATTGGTTTTGAGAAAAAATTAAGTTAGTGATGTAGATTAGCAACCTGAGTGTTTACGCAATGTGTTTTGTACCTTTTATAAAGGTAGTGGTGTCTAAAGTTCCATTTTAACGAATCCAAATTATGATAAGTATGTATGGTTTTATAAGCTGTACAGTTTTGAGTGTTTGCATGTCTTATCTCTCATGTTTACAAGTGTCTTAGCTTTCTCATCATATTTCAGGTATAACTGGTACGCCATTGCAAGCATATATCTTCATGAGACCGATATACCACAAGAAACGTACTAAAGCACAAGGTAAGAGTTAAATCGAACAAAATTATATACTAGTACTTCCTAAAAACAACAACTACTGATGTATCTGTTAAGTGTTAACAACATTATGCTAATATTTGCTAATTTTTTTTTCTTTACTTTGTTCTGAAAATGACATGACTAACAAAGGAAGATATATAATGTGTGTTTCGAAAGAATATGATCTTAGGTTCAATTTTTTGTGGTGCACATTCTTTGAAGAGGTTTACATTTACTGAATCTAATGGACGAGTTTGGTTTTTTGAAATAATTGTGTAGTGGATATTGCATTGAGATGTGATTTAATAAATAAAGTGTAATTTTGCTTTAAACCTAGGCAATTTCGTATTTTTTATTAGGGATGGTGTAGTGTAGTTGTCAAATTTTGAATCCATTTGGGATGTGGCAGTAACTTAGATATATATACGTGAAGCACTAGCAATAGAATTTGAACGTTGACCCGCTTTTTTTCCTCATTATTTAGGAGATTGTTGAAGACGAAAGATCAAAGCTTTCAATGGCTTTCAGTCTGGTATAATTGCTCATGAATAGTCGAAGACGGAAGATCAAACAAGCTTTCAGTGATATTTTGTAAACAAATATGTGTTTCGTGGTTTAACAAATATTCCTGCTTGAAAATTATGATCTCTCGATGTATGACAGCAGAATTTATTGCAATATTAAGTATCTAATATGCATCAAGAATTATGCTGCATTTTTTTTATATTTATATATAATACAGGGTAAGAATTGCAGAATTGTCAATATATAGGGTAAGAATTGTAAAATTATCAAGACAGAAAGTGACAGTTAAAACCGTGGAGTTTTATTTGATGATGAATCATATTGGAAGTGCACAGTTTTAAGCGTGTACTTTTTTAATATTTTCCACACTTTATATGGTGGCACTGTTGAAAACTTTCACTCAAAAAAGCATTGACATTAGTTATTTTCTTCACGCTTTTAAGCGTCACAGTCTATGAAGTTTCTCTACGCCTATTTACGTGTATGATTTTTGCTGATTCACAATAACTCTACGCTATAGATAACATCGACTTCAAAATTTTTCACACTTATAACCGTGTAGAAATCTCCTAATATGCGTGTATAAATATATGATTTGTTGTAGTGACGTATGACGAGTTGGGGTTTGGCGGTCTAGTCAAATAACTCCGTAGAGTCTCCTGACTCCGAGGACACCCCCTAGACCTTAGTCCCGTCACTATTTAACCCTTGGTAATCTACTTCACAAGCATCTTAACCTTTCTCTAATGGCGTCTAAGACCATCATCGCCTTCATCATTCTCTCTCAGAAACATGTGTGACCATCAATGCTGCTGCCACTTAAAGTACTCAGTATCATATAAATTTATGCTTACCAAAGATTTCTTATTTAACAACTACATGAACATTTTAGTGTTTGAACTTATGAACTTATATTATATTTATGTATGTGCCAATTTCCCACATTGGTAGGTGTCCGAAATGGAAATGGGTATATCTATACTAGCAGTTTAGAACTTTCAATTAGGTTTGAGAAGCAATTACTGCATTTACAAAGTTAGCGGTTGTTTTTCAAACTTTCTTTTTAGTTTAAAATAACCCGGAATAAAATTTTAAGGCTCGTAATTTGTCAGGATTCAATGTGAGCATGTAAAATTTGTCATGATCCAAGCTCAAACTTACTATAACGCTCGAAATTGTTAGGATTCAATCCAAGCTTCAACTTAAAATAATGATCATTGAATTCTTTGAACTTAGCCAAACTTTGTGAACTTTTTATAAATTAAAGCTGCCAGTTTGGTCAAACACCACAACTAGGTTAGTTAAACATGTTGACACTCTCTTTATCCACTGGTTAGTAAAGTTTGTGTACATAAACATTTTACTCTTTGTGTACGAAACAAATATTCATACGCATGTTCTTGATTGATCCCTTTACGTGTTAGTTCTAGTGAAAACAGTGATTTTTGGTTTGGCCCAAACGCTTGAAAAGAAACATGCCGAGACAACTGATGTGAACAAAATTAAGCTAATTTGGGGATCTACTTTAATTAAGAAACTACAATTGAAATGGTTGAGAGCACAGATGGGACTTGTTTGTCAAGACCATGCTGTTTTCGAACGTCGATAAGACAAAACATTATGTGGGAAATTTGCAACGTACAAATATAACAAGTAAATTCATAAGTTAACATTTAAGTAATTGCTAAATAAGAATCTTGCTAAGCATCACAACAATGTTTGTGTTATGAAGTGATCTTGAGTAACCAAACGCTCAATAAGTGTATTCCCGTGAGACCCCAACTTGTCATACTTGAAGCAATGTTCAATAGACCCCGACACTCGTCTTCTAACCACACCAGTGTCCGTCGGGTTTATACAATGTAAACCGATAACATATGAATTATGTGAAGCACACATTCAACAATGGTATCGTTGTCACCAGGTAGTATGTTTGTTTTTTGATAACCATTACGCAATCTCAAGAAGCCGTAGGCTTATAATTTGTTCACGTTCTTATTGATACAATATTTTAGCCAACACCTACTGCGCCTAGAGTCTTTCAACATGATCAAAAAAGGTATTAGTTGTGAATGACAAGTTTCGAGCCATATTATTTTCTTAAGCGATTAAGTATTCTTTAATGACTTTAATCTAGAAAGAAAGTTCACATTCGTTTTTTGTGACATTTAAGTTTTAACCCATTTTAGTAATTCTAAGCTAAAAAGAAAGTTCCTATACATTTGTTGTGATTTTAAGCTAAAATGAAAATGTCAAATAGTTTTTTTGTCAAATACGTTTTTGTGATTTTATATACCCTCATTCATTTCGTTCACCATTCAATGTGGGAAATTTGCAAAATGCATATATATAACAAATGAATTCATAAGTTCCTATAGTGTTGTAAAGAATTGTTATTTTAAACTGCAAAAACCATTCGTTCTGTATATCCAAATCGCAGATTATTGACTCTTTACGCTTCTGAAAGTGCATATGGTGTTTTCGTGGGAAGCTTTTGTGCGGATATCGTCCGTGGCCAAATGTGAAATACCCCAAAATTAAAACACAGGTAACGGCATTTCAAACAATATTGATAGAATCGCGACAACTTTGTGGCTCTTGTAATTCATGTACTTTCTAACGAGTCCAAGCTAAAAGTTCATTTATAGTGATTATAAGCTGAGATGAATATTCATTATTTCTTCTAACGAGTTTCAGCAAAAAAGAAATTTTTATATTATCATTATCTTTTTCACTTTATTATTTCTTGACATTGGATGAAGGTGGCATTAAAGCGATAGCAGTACGTTGATGGCACAAATGTTTCAAAGAGAATGATGAAGGAGATGATGATGGTCCTAGGAGCCATTGGTGATTTAAGATGATTCTGAAGCAGATTACGAAGGATTACGTAGCGACGTAACTTGGGGGTGTCTCGCGGTGGAATTATGTTAGTAAAAGACCGTGAGACCCAACTCGTCATACACTCATACTTGAATCATAATTCTACCTAATGTTCTATAAACTATAGTCCCAATACTGCTCTTCTACGCACACCATGGTGTCGGGTGTATAGAATGTAAACCTATGAAACACGAATTCAACGAAGCACACATGGCGTCCGTCTATTTTCGGTTCACACATAGCTTATCTGTAGTTTTTTCCTAAGATTCAACACTGGTATTGTTTTGTATTCTTTTTCTTCTACATTATGAAGATATATCGACCTAGCTATATATTGATACGTTTCTCCTTGTAATTATGTCAAATTTCACTACAAGAAAAAAGGGCTTTGGTGACGAGAATTGAGTGACGACCTTTTAATTGTCACTATTTAGATATAAATAGTGACCATATAATTTATAGTCATTATTTTTCCGTATTGGTAAAAAGTTAGTGACGAAACCCATATATTTTATAGTCATTCTATGTATTTTTGATCTAAAGTAGTGACGAGATATTTGGTTATTATGTTGGGCCGATTCTCTTAGCCCAATGGGTTAATCCCAAATCCCTTATTTAGACAGTTATTTTAGGAACGGTTATTGGCAGTTATACACTTCCAACCGTTACAACGGTTCACTATGAATTGACATATCGATTCATCGTACCGTTTCATATAATATGATAGAATTGTAAACACAAGATTTATTCATATCAATACAATTTATATTTCGGTATATCCTGATTAAAGTTTGAACGATCCACACACAGATTTAACCCAACAATTGGTATCAGAGCTTTTGGTTAATCAAACCAAATCATCATATACCATTTTCAAGAATTTTCTGCCTTCGAATCCAACAACCAAACCATACACAGGTTTTGCACAAAAAGATTAAACACAATCATATTTATTATCTTGTTGTTTAATTAGAGGAGAATCCATCTTGCCACCAGAATCTTTGATTCGGCAACAAGGGTTCCTTCCCAGTTTTTTTTTAAAACATACCCACGAAATTTTTTTTCTCTAATCAAAGATTTAAATCAGAGATTAGGCACGATTTGATTTTTGAACCGGATTCGAAACATAGATAGAAAACTTACCAGATTCGGATAACACAATCATCTCAAAAAATTGGGTAAAACTCAATCAAATCCACAATTAAGGATTCGATAACCCAATTAGAATCATCACGATTCAACATATCCTAATAACAGAGAAGATCCCCAAATTTCTTGCGAAAACTTTATTTTTCGCAAAGAACAGATTCAGGAATCAAGCGGATCAAAACTCCAGAACGCTTGAAGAACCAAAGAGGGATTATAAATCCACTCTTGATTCGCAGTATAATCACCAAGAAAAAACATCTTGATACAAGATAGTTTTTGGTCATAGAGAAGAGAGAAAGAGAGGGGACGGAGGAAACAAGGAAGGAGATAGAAAGAGGTGTTATTTATTAACACACACACAGAAAGAAAAGCACGGGTGTTAAATATTAACACAAAAAATAGATTGGGTATTTAACCCACACAGACACGTTTGGACCGGGCTTCTTTTTTTCATCAAGGGATACTACGGGCCAAAAGCCCAACAGGTTTCAAACAAATCATATTTTGCTTTTCACTTTAGATTTTTAAGATTTTTAGAGATTTATGTTTTTTAAAAATTTTAAATTTTTTAAAGATTTCTTATTTGGTTTACGATAAGAAAAATTCAAAACATCTTATTTGGTTTACGATAAGAAAATTTCAAAACATCTTATTTGGTTTACGATAAGAAAATTTCAAAACATCTTATTTGGTTTACGATAAGAAAATTTCAAAACATCTTATTTGGTTTACGATAAGAAAATTTTAAGACATCTTATTTGGTTTATGATAAGAGAATTTTAAGATATCTTATTTGGCTTATGACAAGAACGATTTAAATTTTATTGGGTTTATAATAAACGAGCTTTAAAGACTTTTCTTATTTGGTTTATGATAAGAATTATATAAAATTTTAGATATTTAACTTTTTTAAGGATTTTTTAAAAGGATTATAAGATTTTAAGATTTACATTATTAAGTAAAATAATAATACAATAAGTTATTAACAAAATTTTAAAGGTTTTACAAAAAGATTATATTAGTTTCAAGGTACTAAAATAAAAGTACTCATTAGAATTTTTTTTTTCTTTTCTATTAGCATTAAAAGATTTTATTTGAGTTTTTAGTCAATATCCTAAAGATATGACAAAAGAAGGAAATGGCTCAAAGAAAGAGGTCACTACTATAAGTACACCTCAATTTCAATGTCATATGCTAAAATCCACGAATTACTCATTATGGGCAATTCGAATGCAAATCATTCTCGAAGCGAATGGTTTATGGGACATGGTAGATCCAACCGATACTATCCAAATCGACAATAAGAAGGATAAGACTGCAATAGCATTTCTTTATCAATCCTTACATGAAGAACAACTGCTTCAAATAACGAAGCATAAAACCTGAAAGAAATTTGGAATGCTTTAAAGATAAGGCATATGGGAGAAGAAAGAGTCCAACAAGCGAGATTACAAACACTCAAATCCGAATTTGAGATGTTACAAATGAAGGAAGACGAGACAATTGATACCTTTGCAGGAAAAATAACGACATATGCGAACAAAGCAGCTGGTTTAGGACACACATTTGAGGATTCGACCTTAGTTCGAAAACTCTTAAATGCACTACCTGACAAATTCCTTCAAATCGTTGCATCAATCGAACAATACTCGGATTTAAACAAAATGACCCTCGAAGAAGCAATAGGAAGACTCAAAACATACGAAGAAAGAATAAAGATTAAGAAAGGAAGAACATTTGAAGATCACGATAAATTATTGTTTGCAAAACACAACAATAATGGTCAAACACATCGCTATGATAATCAAGGAAGAGGAAGATACATTCCACCACATAACCGAAATCATGACGATAATAGACAACATGGAAAAGAGGAAAATTTCTCACAAGATTACAATGAAGCAATGAAAAAGCCTAGAGACTTCAGCAATATAAAATGCTATAATTGCAATGAATATGGACATTATGCCTCACATTGCCGCAAAAAGGATCAAAGACATCAAAGACAAGAAGCATTGAACTTTGTGGAAGAAGATTTAGAACCAACTTTGCTAATGGCATCCACAAGCTTCAACAAGACTCAATGGAAATCTAGCAAGGATACAACAACAAACGAAAATATTTGCTTTGCAAAAGACTATGATCAACACTCGATGTTTGAAGAAACTATACTAGAGGAATTTGAAGAAGGACACGATCAAGAGCTTGAAGATCAACAAGTCGAAGGAAATAACAAAAGAAAGCCTAAAGTCAAGACACGCTTTTGGAGCAATATTATTTCAAAATTTGTTCAAAAGATCAAACGAAAATGAAGACGATGGCATTTGTGATTAAGGGGGAGATGTTGGGCCGATTCTCTTAGCCCAACGGGTTAATCCCAAATCCCTTATTTAGACAGTTATTTTAGGAACGGTTATTGGTAGTTATACACTTCCAACCGTTACAACGGTTCACTATGAATCGACATATCGATTCATCGTACCGTTTCATATAATATGATAGAATTGTAAACACAAGATTTATTCATATCAATACAATTTATATTTCGGTATATCCTGATTAAAGTCTGAACGATCCACACACAGATTTAACCCAACATATTAAACATGAGTGACGAAATTTTGATCACTATTTCACACATTGCTAATTTTACAAAATTATTAATCGTAGGAGCAATTATATACTTACTAAGACTTGCATATTCGTATATATTCTTATTCATATTATGAATCTGCAAGATTAAATCACGCACATCCGGTGCAAATTTATTGAACAAGAAAGGTTGTATGAGTTGGAAAAACTCTCTTCTTGCAAAAAGATTGAAGGTCCTTTGGAAGCACTCTCTCTATAACTAGGGTTGTAATCAAGCCAAGCTTTTATCAAGCAACTTGAGCTCGAGCTTGAGCTTGGCTCAATCAAGTCAAGCTTTTATCAAGCTCAAGCTCAAGCCAAAAAAATAGCTTGAAACATATATCAATCTCAAGCTCACGATTTTGATAGCTCGACTCGAACTCTTATCAAGCTTTTTCAAGCTTTATTTAAATGTGTTTTTATGATTAATTCATATAAGAAACTTATGCTTAATGTGAGTATTAACTTAATTATAAGGTCTTATTTCATAAATAAATAATATATTCTTTGATTAAGTTTAAAATTTAGCTCATCGTATTTTAAATAATTTATTTAATTTTATAAATTTATTACATGTACTTGGTACTTGGTGAAATATAATACGTATAAATATTTTTTATTCTTTTTAATACAAGGGTGTCGTAATTGTGTTAGCAATCAAATCACGGATTGGCCTTTGGGACCTTAATCGCATTAGATTATAAAAGGCCTTCTGAAACCAAGACTACACGATTATGTTATTTTTGGTTTTATTAATGCTAAATAAATCGAATTTGATTTTGAGTATTGGTTTTTGTTTGTTTTACTTTATACATATATTTTTATTAATGAGTTTTTATTATAAAAAATAACTTTATACACATTCAAGCTTTTCAAGTCAAGCTCAAGCTTTTATCAAGCCTTATCAAGCCAAGCCCAATCCTAGATTGTTAAAGCTTGACAAGCTATCAAATCAAGCTCAAGCCTACAATTATATCATCAAGCCAAGCTCAAGCCCTATAAAGCTTGAGCTCGGCTTGACTCGATTACACCCCTATCTATAACTTAGGCTAGGGATAAATTTGTTTGCATCTCACCTCCTCCATACCTCGTGGAATAACGGATTAGGTAGACTTTAGTACACGTGTATATAGATTATGAAATTTTTCTAAGCGAGAATATGGGAAAAGAACAATATTAAATCCGGAAAAAATAAAACCACATGCTAAATGCTCGTCTTTACACCAATAACATGAGTCACAGTTTCACATCTTGAGCATTCTTGTTAATAGTTACGGCTTTGTATCTTTTTCTTTGATTTTAGATCGACAACGACTACATATATGTTTTTAATAATTTCATGCTAAAAAGTATGAAAGGGAACGTTCATTCTTCGATTTCAAGCCTTGTAATACATTCATACAATTTCATATTAAAAGTATTAACAAAAGCATGCACTCTTTGTTTCAAACAATTTTAGCTAAAAAAAAGGATATTCCAACACATCTTAAACAAGTATTTATTTAGGTTTAACATGCGTCGGATAATATCCTTTCACATATTGGAAATACGTTTTTCCATATACTTAATTTTATTTTAGTCACCAACCCATGTGGGACATTTATACGATACAAATATATTAAAAAAATTCATAAGTTCCATCATTATCAGTGTAACATTTATGTCAAAACTCCGTAATGACAAACAAGAAATTTGTAAGCAACTAAGCATCCCCAACAATGCTTGTGTTATGAATTAATCTCGTGTAACCAAACATTCGACAAGTGCATTTTAAGATATCAAAGTTATATGAAACGCGAATTCGGTTACATTAGATGAAGGAGGCGTTGAAGTGAAAGCAGTTGTCATGGTAGCTGATGTTTCCAAGAGAATGATTATGGTCTTCGAAGCCATTAGTGAAAGATTAAGGTGATTGTGAAGTATATTACTAAAGGTTAAGCATTGACGGAGCTAGGGGCTTCCACGATGTCACAAGACGCCAATGGCATTATGACACAGTTCAGGCAAGTGCTATAATGTTTAAACTTAGCCTCTTGCTCATTTTATTATCCGTTTTTTTCTTTTTTTTGCTTAACCAATCGATGTGGGATAGCATCAATTATTTAGTTTGAATTTTTCTTTCTTTCTTTTTAAGCTTCTTGCTTCTAAAACATTAGCAAAAATGTTTCTTCGTTGTATGTTTCACCAAGACATACCACGACCGCATCAGTTGTTCTACTAGTTATAATGGTATTGGAGGGGCAATTGACGTTCAATAAGCACTTGAAACAATTTTTAAGTACTCCTCCTGGATATGAAAGAGGTTGTTGCACACAAGCTACGATACAGAATGGAGACACAACTTCTGTTATGAGCGAAGGAAGTGTAATCGAGCAAATGTCCCACACCGATCTAGTCAATAAAAACATGCTTGATTAGTGAAACTTAAAAGACGGTTCAACTCTTATAACCAGCTCGAAATAAACACTCCATTAGCTGCAAAAGTAGTGCATCGAGATTAAGTACTACTAAATCAAGCCAGCATTATTCGTTTCACCATCACCTTTCAATGACCCATAATCCTGATCATCATCAAACCACATTCCGCCTTCACTTTATCGATTAATCTCCTTAAACTAGCCCGAATGGAAAAAACCAATAGTAAGAAGTCATGCATCGGTTGTGCATTTGAAGTTGTGCTTTAATAGTCGGAGGAATGATTCCTACTTTTGGTTTTACCAAATTATGACGAAATTAACAACCGAATAAAGACTTATTCCATCATTCTCTCTTCGCTTTCAGTCATTTCTATTATACTATGCTGGTTAGAGCATTATAACTTCACATACATGGTTGAACAGTCTTGCCTTAGTTCGATGATGCAGATAATTCGTAAAGAAGCTACGATGGTGAGCTTTAGTAGCACACATGATGTCATTATTAATCCGAACTGTTTTAAGCTAAAAAAACTCAAAAGAAAATCCGAGAATAGACATATAAGTTATAATTCTATATGGTACTTGCGTTTATATACCCTCTTTCATTTCGGTCACTAACCGATGTGAGAATTTGAGTGTGCTAACATAGGGTCTCAATTGCTAGAGCGATAATCGAGAACACTTTCATCCTTCTTCTTGATGAAGCAACAAGTGCACTCGCTCAGAAAAGCTTGTCCAAATCGCTCTTGATCAAGCCTTTTTGGGAAGAACAACAATCGAAAAAAAGTTTACTACTTTTGGACTTCAAACAAATTTAATTACTTTTATGCCTCAACTTCAAACAATTTCAATCCGAGTAAATGATGTGTTAAGGTAGAAAGGATGCGTTTGATAACTGGAAACTTAAATGAAGAAAAACTATTGATCGGCTTGCTAAAAATAGACACATAAAATTTACTCCTTTTACAACGTAACGAAGCACAATTTTGGTTTATTTTGCACATGGCCACAGAAATTTACGGGACGACCTTGGTTAGATTATATGTACATTTGTAAACTTTGGTAACGAATGTGTCATGAAAAGTGACAACTTGTGAAATGTGCTTCATAATCACCTAGTACAACCGTGTTTGACAACTATTCTACAAGCTTAAGAAGCCGGCTCAGAACTTGTTCACGAGGTAGCCTCTTGCTGCTTTATTATCCACTATATATTTCTTTGCTTAACCGACCGATGTGGGATAACATCAAGTTCCCCATTTCAAAATTTTCATTTCTTCTTAACTTCTTGCTTCGGTAATATTAGCAAAAATGTTTCTTGGCGCATCTTGTTGAATGTTTTGCAGGTTAACAGGTAGCACAGTAAAAAACAACCAGATTAGCACGAATTGGAAAGTGCACGTACCGGTAGTTTTTTGGCACACGTACGGGTGAACATCAGGTGAAAATTGAATAGGACCGAGCAAAACCGACCCGATCCGGCCGAATGTGTACGGTACGGGCCGGATTGGTCCGATCAACCAGCCGGTCCGGCTTATAAGGCATAATGACCGATTATCAGGCCCAACTGAGACCAAGTTAGGTCAAAATCACGGACCAAGGACCAGACGGAATGTGTACAGTTCGGATTTTTCCGGTCCTCCGATCCGTCCGACCAATAAGGAATAATGATCGGTTACCAGACCGAAACGAGACCAATTTAGGCCAAAACCACGAATCGAGAACGAGACCAAAATAAACGGTTTGATCTGGTCGCCTCTGTATGAATACATTTAGAAGAAAAGAATAAGTAGCTATCAAATCGCTTAAACCCATGCATAAACGATTTCATGCGAAAAAGAAGAAACAACACATTGGTAGTTTTTAACAATTTCATGATAAAAGAAAACCCTCGAACAAATCTTAAACAACACTTTTAAATTTTAGGATTTACTCAATGGTTATCTTAATATAATAAAATTACTTTTGTTTATATACCCGCCTTTTAATCAGTAACCAACCGATGTGGGATTTTGCAATATATGAGTAAGAATCTTGAGTGAAGGTGGTATATTTTAGAGAGAACGATGATGGAGATAATGATGGTCTTGGAAGCCATATGGAGAAAGATTAAAATGATTGTGAAGTAGATTACAAAAGTTTAAGTAGTGATGGAACTATGGGATGTCCCGCGGTGTCACGTGACCTCGATGGAATTATGTTAGTAAGACTTTGAGACCCCAACTCGTCATACTCAAAGCAAAATTCTACCCACCCGCGGGATCACAACCCTTCATACTTGAAGCAATGTTATATGGACCTAGCACTGCTATTCTACCCACACAACGGTGTCGGGTCCATAGAATGTAAACCTATGAAACAGGGCCGGTCCTGGGGATTTTGATGCCCTGGGCGGGATGTTCGAAAAATGCCCCCACTAAATGTTATAGAAAATTACGTGCATATAAACCCGATAAAACTTGTTAAAACACATATATAGATTAACTTGTGTTGGTACGTTGAAAGATAATTGCTTCGCTAAAAAAGATTATAGATAACTACGTATATTTAAGTATGTAGGTAAGAAATATTCGAGTTGATGTGTAGTTAATGAACATGTTTTTACACTTTGTTCTCGAGTTTATATTTGAGAGTGAAAGAGAAAGATTTGAGATGGTAATAAAAAGAAATTGAAATTTTGAGATTTTCTAAGAGAGAAGTGAAAAGTAAATCAGAGGAAATTACACCAAATTTGTTCACCAAACTTACGAATATACATTTTATGATAGGCTAATAATTGCACACTCTAAAATTTGATTTAGACGCTTCAAACTGTGAATTAATCAGTTGTATTGTTATTTTAACAGATTGTACATTTGAGTGTTCTAAAAAAAAATAGGTCCAATTAATTCTCTCTCTATGATAAAGATTAGATGTCATTTTGATAATTTTAAATACATAAATTAGAAACTTTATCTAATAAGCCTTTAATACATCTTGTGATTGGGCAATTTTAAACTTGATAATTCTTAAAAAAACACACATTATATACATGAATTTTAAAAAATGCATGTTTTGTATTTCAAAAAATACACTTTATATCAATGGTTGAATCAAAATCACGATCTCACGAGTATAATTATTTGCTACTATTATACATTATCATTCGTGGTTTAGTGCCCAAAATAAAAAAGGAATACCAAACTTTAAGTCGTAAAACAGAAAATAAATATAGTGAAAAGGTTTCTAAAAAATGACATACCATTTAATCAAATTATCATATGTATGTTCCTTACACGTGCCAGTCAAATGCAATGTATCTTTTTACTGTATACGCCACACAAGTTTCAAGTTTACAACCAATCACAAAAAATATTTTATTAATCTTCGTCTTCTTTATAATATCCGACACTGCTATCTTTTTCCGGCAACATAACATAACTTATGAGGAGAAGTTTATATTTATAAGACTCATTCAGTTGATAATTGTTCTTTTTTACGTTATCATCACAACAGCATCATCATCAATTCATCATCATATAAACCCGTTTGATAACAACAAAAATTTGATGCCCCCTGCTTGTATGATGCCCTGGGCGGTCGCCCACCCCGCCCACCCCCAGGTCCGGCCCTGCTATGAAACACAAATTCGATTAAGTACACACGTCGTTGGCCTGTTTTCCGTAAAGGGACACGACCTATTTCTAGCATTTTTCATTATATATAAAATTGGTATAGTTTTTATGCATATTTCTATACGTTTAGATAATATATTGACCTATAGCTAGTAACTCGTATCTCCATGTAGTTATATTAAAATTCCGTTGATATATTCTTATAAATAAGTAAAGAATTCACATAACTAAAACGCACGATTGCATATAGATTGCGGAAATTTTTCGTTCAAGCGAGAGCACGGGTAAAAAGCAATCTTGAAGCTAGAAAATTTTAAATCGCATATCAACGTCGCCTAAATGCTCGACTTTTTACTTGGTTTGATTTGTGTAAAGTCGAGCATTTAGATTATGAACTTTTGTTGTTCAAGCGAGAAGATGGGTAAAGAAGAATCTTAAGGTAGAAAAAGTAAACTTGATGTCAAAATATAAGATAAATCCTCGTAATTAGATAACGGATCAAACAAGCCAAAAAAAAAGTTGAAAATGATAGCTTTCTTCGTTTTCAACAATAAAAAGAATGCCTTAATCGAACCTAAACACGAACATATTTAACATGGTCCAACATTACACATGTTTGGGATACTTGTATTGTATTGATATACAGACTTTTATTTTATTGAACAACCGATGTGGGAAATTTATAAAATAAAATATTATATATTTTTCATAACTTCCTACATCATGTTGCAACAATTAAACAATTTCTTATAGTAGCACAATTCATCTTCCATGCACTCTATTTGTGCTCTTTAATTATATCAGGTGTTATATACATCAATGAAAATAACAACCTTTACGCATAAATTTTAGATTCTCGGGGTCGGATCGATGCTGAAAACTAGACTTGATATCAAAAGATAAGAATGTAAATGTTTTTTTTTTGATGAAATGACCACGTGTATAAAAGGTACATGTGATAAGTTTCGTGTTCATCTCATGACAAACTACAAATGTCGAGGCTCACACCGGGCTCGTGATAAGTTTCAGGCCTTATTATACTAAAGAAGATTTTTGGATACCAAAAAGAAGAGCGTTGTTATATTAAAAATATTTTTAAACACTAAAATAATTTTACAGCAACTCCTAAACTATAATATGAATATATACAACTATTATATTTTAGGAGAAACTCAGACATCATCGAATATCTAAAAATACTTGTGTTTATATATTCAATACTGTTTCAGTCACCAATCTATGTGGGAAGCTAGTTTGCAAGTTACAAATGTGAGATCATAAGTTCCAACAAGTTCCAACATTACCATATTACAATCAATGTTTTTAAACCCGGGTCAACTGGTTCACCCGGTTCACCCGGTTCCGATTAAAAAAAACGAGTCATTTTGACTCGGGTTTCACATTTTCGAAACCCGGGTAGACTCGTCTGGTCAACCCGGTTCTCGAGACCCAGCTAGGTTCGATTTTTTCGGGTTTTTTCTTTTTAGATATGTAAATTTTACGTTTTTTCAATGAAATTTTATTTATACATATTATATTGGTTGGTAAAAAATTTATATTTTCAATATACGAAAGTTTTTATGATTTATATATATATATATGCTAATTACTTAAAAAATATGAAAAATTTTATTTTTTGAAAACCGGGTTAACCGGGGTTGATCCGGTTTGACCCGGGTTGACCTGGACCCGGTGACTCGATCGGGTCGATTCAGAAACCGGGTTTTAAAACATTGATTACAACAAGAGTTGTAAAGTTCCATTTTAATAAGTAAAAGTCAAAATTCAACAATGACAAACAAGAAATTAAATGCCAGTAAAAAGATTTAAAAACAAATATAAGCATGAAAAAGGTGAGCAGAAAAAATCGAAACCGAACCGAAAACCAAAAAATCAAACTGAAACTAAAAAACAATGGCTCGGTTTTTACCTTTTTAAAAACCAAAAAATTCAGGTTCGATTTCGGTTTGCATCCAAATATGGAACCGTAAAAATCGATCCAAACAAAACCGAACCATTTTATTATATAAAATTATGAATATATTATTTAATACTTAGTTTTCAAATTAATATTCATTTTTTAGTCAAATAGGTGTAATATATTTATTTTAATGTTTATACATGTATATGATATATACGTGTGTTTATTTGACAATATATCATTACATATAACAATAATCGTTTATACGTATGTTTACTTCCATGTGTGTTTATTATTAATATTTGTGTAATTATAAAAATTTATGATAAACATTATTATGCGTAAATTCACAAAAAAAAAAAATAAAGAACAAAAACTATTTTTTTACGTAAAACAAGTTTTTAAATCTAAATCGGCCGTATCCATATATAAATGGTTTTAAAAACCGGAAAACCCGAACACCAAACCGAAATGGATTAAAAACCTAGACAAGTGAACCACCCAAAACCGAACGTTTCGGTTTTTGATATATTAAAAACCGATTATTTCTGTTCGCTTTCGGTTTTAGCCAAAAACCGACCCAACCCGAATATGTATTTGTATTGTAAACCATGTTAGTGTATTGTAATACTCCTCTTATAAAAAGCTAGTGAAATCGTTCTTGCTTGAGGAAGAGGTTCACTTAAATGCAGATGAAATCAAATCATCTTATTTTGTTTGATTGAATGGAAATAATATATCCTAACGTGGTGACATGACTTAAAGCAGAAGCCACAAATTAGCTTAATTTTGTTCACATCAGTTGGTTGGCCATGTAGAAGGTTCACGTTGTTTTGATTAGGAATTTAGCACTATTGTACCTTTCACATAACATTGGTTTAACTCAGTGGTGACACTACTAATACGCATGGGTGTTTGAGAATAATGTTAGTTTAGCAAAATATTAAATTTAAGATAATTCTCAAAGTTTAAACCCACTTTTATTTGGGTCACCAAGCGGTGTGGGAGATTTGCAGACATAGAGATATACTTTTACTATTAAAGAAGCTTCTCATAAGCTCTAACAATATACATTATTAATTTATTATTTTTTGATGATTTATCTCTATTATATTTAGCCTTTTTGTCTTTTATTAAATGTTAGTTTTCCAGTTAGTTATACATTATTACCAAGGTTGCAGAAATCGTTAGATAATAGCCAGGCGGTCGAGTACCTTCGAGGCCGAATTTGTCTAGGCGGTGCCTAGGCGCCGCCTAGGCGGATTGAAATTTTATGTATATAAATATTATAACTAATATGTATGACATAATAAAATACTTCTAATTTCAAATAATTCAAAGTTCAAATAGTTTGAAGTTGTAGAAAAGACAAATAAACACAACAATTTAAGTACTTCAAACGTGAACATATAATTGAATTGGTTTGAATTTCATACGAAAAACCTATTACTTTGTGTTTACAATCGTTCGTTATCTTTTATTTTAAGATGTTATGTTAAAACAATTATGGACACTATATATTAGAATAAAAACCGTTAATTTTTTATAAAAAAATATTGACTTTTTGTTGACTTTCTTGACTTTTTTTACTGCCTAGGCCGCCTAGGCGCCGCCTAGCACCGCCTAGGCGGTTGTTTGACCGCCTAGGCGGTTGTTTGACCGCCTTTTGACTTTTCCGCCTAGCTTGACCGCCTAGCCATTAAACGAGGCGGAGTATGACCGCCTAGCCCGTTTTTTACAACACTGATTATTACTAGTTATAAGTTATGGGCACGCACATGGCTTACAAATAAGTTAAATTTATTTTAATATCTTATTTTATTATACGAGTATATGAAAATTTATTCTACTTAATATTTTATAATTGTGATATTAATACAACTAATAATTATACACACGATTTTATATAAAAATATTTATTATCTATTATTACATGTTAGTCTTTCGAGTTTTTTAGTAACATACATCGCTAGTCTTTGGTGGTTATTTTTGTGTTACATGTTAGTCTATTAGTTCTCTCTTTTTTTTCTTTTGTTCGTTATTTGTTTTCATTGTCAATTTATGAATTATTATCTTTATTTTCTTAGCCCCTAAAATGTATAGTTTTTAGGTTTTTCTGTTAGTTATTGGGTTTCTATTATAGCTCCACAATTTTATTAGTAAGAAATAATTTTTATTTTCATTGTAAATCCGTGATTTTTTACGAAATAACTATCATATTTTGTTTACGTATAAGTTTCATAAGATGAGATATGTAGTTTTATGCCATTCAATTATAGTTGGCAATTCCTTGCTTATTAACCCAGATTTAAAGCTGTGCTCAGAATCGAACTCACGTAATGCTAACCGAGCTGAGTTTGATCCTTGTTGAGTTCGTGTTCGGTTCAGTGTTTACACCACTGCATTTAATTACGGTAATTATTTCTTTTATTAAACACATTTGCTCAAGTAGTCAAGTGACTAAGTGAAATCCTTTGCTTAGTTCATCATATATCCGTAAAAAAAGTTGTCCGGTTCAATTTTTAAATGGTGTAACTTCTTTAATGTTGGTTACTTGGTTTTAAAAAATGAGATTAATTTATTCATACCTTCTAAAAATATGTCTTATACCGTAAAAAGGTGCACCAATAACATCACTCTTAAGATTCAATGATAATTAAAATATTTTATTTTTCTAAGTTATATAAGAAGGTTTTCAAATAATCGAAATAAAATTTATAAGAAATTTCTTTAAGACATCATTTCCATGTGTAGAAAATTAGCAATGACGTGCTTTTGAAATCCAAAAATCTATTTTAGGATCTACAAACATCGCTAATTGTTGTCTTTACAACAAAATCATTAGTCGCACAGTATCACATATTCAGCATTCCACTTACTAACAAATAACGGATCAAAGCAAGTTAAAAGTTAACAATGATCTTCTCTATCGATCAAACCAAGTTAAAAGTACGCTATTCAATGTGTTTAGATCATGTACTAATGTAGCCTTCTTTTTAATTTTAGATTTAAAATTTAAAAAGAAAGATTTCTTCGTTTTCAAGTGTTATACATTAATTTTGGGTTTTAACATTTTTTGCTAAGAAACTTCTTCATTTCTTACAATTTCATGCTAAAAAATCAATTTAGAGAAAACCTAAACTTGAACATATTTAGGTTAACTATAAACCGTTTTACACATGCATATGCTATTAACCTTTATATAAAGGAGGAGAATCACGCATCCATAGGAGCAGTGATTCTAATAATATTAACCCCCTCTCTCACAAACCTATTTTAATAATACTAACCCCCTCTCTCACAACCAAAATTCCCTCTCACACATAGACGGAACTTGAGTGAAGTTATTGGGAGGGCCGAGTTGTGTTATTGGGAGGGCCGAGTGCTATATTATTGGGAGGGTCGAGCCAAAACTGCACGTCTTTTAAGTAAATATAAGTAAGTACTTAAAGTTTTGGGAGGGCCCTGGCCCTCCCCGGTCTCTACTAAGGTCCGTCCTTGCTCTCACAACCAAAACACACACTGGCACCTACATCTTCCGTTTCATTATTTCCGTTTCATTAATGTTGCCCCGTTTTCATTAATTGAGAGTTTGCCCTTTACTGTTTAATGGTGCCCCGTTTTCATTAATTGGGAGTTTTCTCTTTACTGTTTATTTGCCCTTGGTGATTGTTTGCCCTTTAATGTTTATTTGTCCCTTGGTGATTGATTGGCTACAGGAACCTAGAGGTGTTATAATTGATCATTGTTTATTGATCACACAAATCACTCACCCCCTCTCTCTCTCACAAAAATAAAAAACCCAGATCTTGAAATATTATCGAGGGGGTTTGTGTAGATCTTGAAATATTATCGAGGGGGTTTGTGTGTTTTGTTTGATTGCGGTATCGAGAATTTTGGGTTTTGCTGGAAACCATCATTTTTAACGGGGTTCGTTGCCACCAGCTTCTTCGTTGCCGCCATTTATGGTAGGCGGCATTGATGGTCGGTAGGCGGCGTCCCTGAGGTTATGATTATCTATGTTATGTTTGATTCCAATTGGTTTTGATCACTTCGGTAAGCTATTTGATTTAATGTTTAGATATTTGGTTTGATTTGAATTTGCCATGATTTTTGGGTTTGTGTTTTGATAGGATTTGATCCGAATACGTTTGATTCATATTTTTGGTTGATTGTTTGGTATGTCTTACGTTTGATTACTTTTATTAGTTTTTTATTGCGCTTGCGTTGCGAGTGGATTAAATTGATGTTTTTTTTGGCAAACTATGGTTTATATTTAAGGGGTTTGGTTTCAAATTAGCTTTTTTCGATGCCGCCGACCCCTTCGTTGCCGCTAATCGTGGTGTGCGGCGTTGGTGGCCGGCTGGTGATGTATGGAATAGCCAATTATTATGGTTGTTGTTGGTAAAAATACGTATGGTTTGATGATAATCAGGTTGCGACTGTGAACTTATTCTAGCTTTCCGACTTTTAAAATTGTTCATGATCCTCATGAACTCATAAAATGAGAAACATGAGATGTGCCTATCCTTTTGTTGCCGCCACACGTGGCAGGTGACAATGGTGATGGGTGTGTGGCCACGGTGATTGGCTCAAGAAAATGGTCCTGCTGTGAATATGCTTAAAACAATGTGACTATGTTTAAAACAATGATGCGATGGTCGTAATTGGTAGAAAACCAGTTTTGATTCTTCCAAGGCGATGATGATAATATTCGAGCATCCGTAAGCGGATTCGAGCAGGTTCTGGATTTTGTGCCTCTTGGCGGGGCAAGCTTTGTATGTTTGCAGCCAGAGCGCACATATCCTTCCGATGTCTCACTTATCTGAGCCTCGAATGTGGGTTAAATAACGGGCGATGATGATATTTTCTGCATTTATGTTTGGTCGGACAATAGCTTAACGACATACGTCTCTTGGCATGGCGACCATACCCGTTATGTGGTTGCAGCCACAACGTGTGTTTGGTAATGTCCTATATCTGCAGATCTGAGCCCCATTATAGACCAATTACATATGTTCGGAACTAAGTGTACTGTTTGTCTTGCCCCATGTTCACAGAGAATGGTTTTATGCGTAACCGTGGTATCATAGTTGGAACTGCTTTTGCGGGTCCTGTTGTTGGTTACACACGCATAACCACCGACAAAAACATGGAAGTCTCTAGCGGTGTTCACAGTGATGGTAAATATCTTACCTGCATTCTCTTTTATTTTGTTATTGTACTATCATTTAGTTCACTAAAATAATTGTAGGCAAATAGAAAATGTTTGGATCTCTTATACTACTGTGTAGATAGGCTGTTTTAGTGCTCTAATAAAACCACTTATTTTCCTCGAAATAGCTAACATGTACGGACCACTGCATAAGGAAACCTTTGTGTTCAGTAGCAGCAGTTATTTTATGTGTGGAATAATTAGCCGGTTGTTGGTTGATTGCTTATATGTGTTCAGTAGCAGCAATTATTTTATGTGTTCAGCGAGCATTTTCTATGTCAAACTAAAGGTCTGGCCACTCTATTGTGTTAAACATGTTAGTATCTGTGTATGTAAAAACCGTAAAACTAGGAATGAAAAGTGACACCAGATTATATGATTGATCACATCTCACACTAACGTTAATATTTTTTTTGTCTTGCAACATAATGAAGGGATTAAAGTTACCTTAAATCTTAGTGATGTATTGTTACGGAACAGGAATATACACTAACAGATTGTCATGTTGATGCATATAGGGGTGTTTGGTTCAGTAGGTATGCTTTTACGTTTGCAAGTTTACGACTCACAATTTTAAGCTTTAGAATTCTCATAGTAATAGATATGTGTTGATGCTTCAGAAACTTCTTCCCAAGTTGATTCCCACCCGAATGTACCAGGTATGCCTTTTAATCTACAAAAACTTTTAATTAGTGATATTCTTTAACCATTGGTTGTCGTTTTTTTCCATTACGTTTTCATACAATTTTTGTAACTGTGTTTCATAAAGTTGTACTTATTGGCCGTCACAATGAGCCTTTAGATGTTGGAACCGGATACCAACGTAGTAGGTCGTTCGACGGTGGAAGTGGAAACCATTGCGGTGCTACAAACAACGGTCCTCGCGCATTGGAGCCCGGCGCAAACGTGGGTGTAGTCTATATGAGGCTTGGCGAGGTGTGAGAGACCGAGTGGTTGTTCGAAGTGATGTACCAACGCCTACTCAGTGTAGCCCTATCCTGGAATATGGTATCGTTTATTACCTTCTGTCTTTTACATTTATACATTGACTTCATTGGTTAGTGCAGTCCTAAAAATCAAAACTAATTTGAAAAAAAGTTTCGACTTTTCTTCCCCGGGCTTAAACGATCTATATTTTTTTAAAAAACTCCCGAAAGAAAACTACGGAAAAAAAACGTCCGGTCGTAAATACAACACCTTAATTTGCTACAACTTATTTTTAGTTTTCATAGAACACTCTTTACTTTCTGAATAAAATGTTGCGCTTCAGATCAGTTTAATCAAGTTGAGAATGGTGTTATAAGAAACGCTTATAGATTCAAACCCTTCGAAGTTCCAACAGTATGGACTGTTTAATTGTTAGGTCGGGTATATTATCTGTCGCGAATAATATGTGCTGGAAAATTGCGTATACAGATGAATAAGCTGTTTTAGTTTCGTAGGCGGTGATCCAAAATGGCATCTGGGTAGGAACCATGTGTGTTTACAATTTCAACTGGTACAGTTAATTTCTAAGTCTGCTAACAAAACTCTAACTGACCCGAATTACCCTTTCTTTTTTACGCTCAGCCACACCACCGCCACTACCAGCCTCATTGGATTTTGTTACCCCATCCGTTAGTTTACCCGCTTTGTGCCAGCCTATAAATGTGGTACCAGCCGACCCTAAAGGGAAAGCACCCACCGTTGAAGATATACTAGGAACCAATTCGTCTCAAGGTTACTCCTTTAATCCATTACTGTTTTCTCATCCTTTTTTATTCTTAGGTTATTTATCACACGAAGTAACCGTTATTTCCGGGTTACTGGAACCGTTTTGTCGTATATTTTCAGGTGCTCAGCAGTCATATACATACAGAAATGTCAGACGCAGAGTTGAGCCGTTGCAACCAGCCGTGGCGAACCAACCGGTTGCTATCTGTCATGTGCCACAGTCTCTTCCCACATTTTGTGCTGCCGAAATTGGTATTACTTTTTCTTCTGTATTGAAAGTGTTTTAAAACTCGGAAGAACAAACCTGGTTCTGTAATACAGGATTTCTAATATGTTTATGTCGGACTTATGCTTTTAAAGTTTCTGTACTGTTTATCAACTCAATTTTATGGTGTTGCGAGGATATGTTGAAGGTTCATCAAGTGTTGGAACCAACTATCCACAACAGCAAATCTTACCCAGCTGCTGGTAATACGAAGATAAGTTTTAAATATAAAAGCTTCAGGTTGGATGCAGCCCATGAACTTTTGACAAAATGTCCAATTCTTGAGGATTTCTTTGGCTAACGCACTTGGCTGATGTCACCTTTTTGTCGACTGCTGTGTTATTCTGGATTACGCCCGCGGCGGAGCGCAGGCAAAAAACCCTAGTTTGTCTTAATATACCAACTTTTATTTTATTCAACAACGATGTGAGACATTTGCAAGATAAAAATATAGTATTAAATAAGTTCATTAATTCAAACATCTCATGTTGCAACATTTAACTTGTACTATTGTTAACAAAAATCTCACTAAGCATGGCATGACACCAATGTTCGTGTTTGTTAAGAAGAATTTGGAGAACGAGGAGTTCAACTATCAGGTGGACAACAAGGAAAGAAGCGCGACGCTAAGAGCCATAATTCGACACCCGACATTACGAATATTGTACGAGGCAACAAGTGCCCTACGGGAATCTTTGGTCTAACTTTGAATACAAAGTTTCCCCGACTTTGTGCCACGTCGGATGTAGTTTTGGTGTTTGCCAGGGAAAAGATCGTCATCCGATCTATAGATTCTTGTAGTGCCTTGATGTTCAAGTAGTTCAAGATGCATTGGATCGAATAATGGTTAACGTCTCTTGTTGTAGGACATAGAATTAACATAATCCGAAACCTTGACTCGATTGCATTTGTTTCGGAAGCCAAAGTTCTGAACCTCTAATCAACTCAAGAAAAAGCAAGTTGCGTCTCTTCAACAAGCTCTATATTACTAAAGCCAAAAGTGCACAAATCGAGTCTAGAGCCAAGAGATCAATCAAATCTCGTTAGGACACATCACATGACGAAGAAAAGATTCCTACGATGTATCCTTGTGATATTGCGAGAACACTCAAAGTGATACTACTTAGTATTCACAATGATGAGTAAAAATCCTTCAAGTGTTAACATAAAACAACACTATGGTAGGTCATATGTAGGATTCTTTATTAATTGAACATGTGTAGACGGGAAAGCAACAATGGTTTGATTCTAAATTAATTCAAACTTGTTCCAGGTTTCTACGCAATATCTTTATGGTCTTGCCAGAACATTCACAGTGATACTCTTTAGTATTCACAGTGACGAATGAAAATCCTTCTAGCTTTATCATCAAACAGCGCTATGGTAGGTGACTTGCGAGATTCTTTATGGATCAAACTTCTGTCAACTGGAAAGCAACGATGGTAATATTCTTTATGAATCAAACTTGTTCCAGGAATATGAATTGATGACTTTAATCAGACGGATAATTTATCCAACTGATTCACTCTTTATGTTCGATGTCTGCTTTGAGACGGTCGAGTAAAGAGAATGGCTATTACAGTCGTGAAACCTTGTCAAAGAAATTCTAAATTGAATCTACCTAATCACAGGTACGGTATCTAATACCGTTAGAGTCTAACGGTCTTCACCGACCGGAGGTAAAACGCTACTGATTTAGGACGAATGTCAAATCCATTTAGTCTGTTTCTATGTTTTTTATCGAGAAGGCGGCGTCACGGTGTACTAAGAAAAGTCGAAGATTCATAACCACATACTCATGCCCAAATACATACTCAATGAATCAAGATTCAATAATCAAGAAAGCTAAAGATCAAACAAAGAAAAAGACTTTCGCAACTCTAACATCCAAAATCTTCCTAAAAGTAAAGTAGATGAATGGCCTCTCATCAGAAGGAGATTATTAACAAGCTTTCAAAGATGAAGCAAAGTGTGAGCATGTGGGTGAAGACACAAGATTACAAGAAGGCAAAGACAAATCGAGGACAAGATTTGAATATATCAAGATAAAAGACAAATTCGAAAGACAACGAAAAAGGCTCAAAGATCACACATGAAGGAACACATCTACTATTACACGTTCAAGTCTCAAGTATTGTGAGATTAGTAATCTCATTTAATCCTCAAACATCGTAGGGAAATGACCTTTCATTGGGGAAGATTGTTAGCCTCAAAATATTGAGTTAAACAAGAATATTCGATCATAGGTTTATTATGTATCAGTCATAGGAACATTGTAATATGTAATAGGATAGTCGAGAAATGTGGGCTTGGAGTTTAGATTAAAAGGCCTCTTCAAGGTACTAAGCATGTTAGTCAAGCCCGGCCTAAAACATATAGTTCATAAACACCCACATGCGAGTGGACTATATAAACACCCTCCTAGCAAGTTAGGAGGGGTTATTCGTTCATTTTCTTAATCTAGTCTTTTCTATTTTTCACACATATCTCTCCTCCTTCTCTCTACTTTCTCTCTCTAACTTCTCTCTTATTTCTTTCTCTCTTCTATCTACTTTTTATTGATCAACCATGGTGAAGTGACTAGTTTATGGGACAACAAATTCATTTTTTTAAAATTAAATATCTCACAAAACCTTAATCGTTACGCAAAAGGAAACATACCATCGTGACGAAAATTAAATCATCTTTCTATTGAGGGGCACATGTATAAACTTTCGACGAACTTTTTTTAATGAGAAAATCATATATGATTCGTATCACGAACATATATGATTTTGGAAAATCATATATGATCCGTGATATGAATCATATATGATTTTCTCAGGAAAAAAAGTTCGTCGAAAGTTTATACATGTGTCACTCTACAGAAAGATAATTAAATTCTCGTTTTAATGATGTATTTTTTTGCCACTTCACGATTTACCGTTTGTGAGATACTTAAACTTGAAGAAAAATGTGAAAAATGAGTTTGAATTAATATGATTAGTTGATGTGGTATATGTTCAATTATGGGTCTATATTAATTCTAAGTAATTACGTATGTGTTTATGATGAATGAGTACCAGTTGAACGTGGGCTTTGGGTTTAACACGTTCTATTTGTGAGGAGTCCCGGACAACTTTATACATATCTTGATATAAAGTGTTACTACCTCCATTTCACTTTTATTATCCTTATTTAACTTTTGAAATTTAACTTTTTCAACTTTGATTTTTAATAATTTTATTTTTGTTATATAATAGTTGATGAAAATGATAATAATGAAACACATTTAAAAAGCAATTCATTCCTGTATTTTACATCAAGTATTATATAACATAAACAAAAATATTTAAGATTAAAATTGAAATAATAAGACTTCAAAAACTACAATTAAAATAGGACGGAGGGAGTAATTATTTTTACGAACCCTAAACTAAAAAGAGTAAGAGCGACAGAAGACACAAGAAGACGGCACCATGAGTGATCGAGTATTATTCGAGTTTAGTTTAAGCAATTTGGTTTGGTACGTATGAGTTCCTTTTAGAGGTATCTCGTTCTCAAATTGGCTTCCGATATATAGAGCTTTTTATAAGTTGATATGTACACATAGCATTTTACTTCATACACATAACATTGATATATATTGACATAAATGCCCTTTTAACACATATAAATTAATCAACGTGGAATATACGTTCCTTCCTTCTCTTTTTGTTTTTACTAGTCTCATTATATTTCACTTACGATCTTTTTTTCCTAACTTAACATCTGTCATTCAATACATCAAAGTGTGAAAGTATTTAGGTATTTAAACATTGTATTCCATCGGAGGTTATATTGCATCGACTGGAAACTATATGAAATAAAATCACCAACCTTCCTAGCGGTACCAACCTTAATGTTTCTTCCTGACCTTCCATATCCGGTCCTCCACGACACAACACAACAGCAAAGTTCTACTGCCATTACATAAAACAAAATCAATTCGAGTGAGCTTTGAAAAATGATATAAGAACTAATGAAAAAGAACTATTCAAATTCATCATATTAAATTTTATAAAGAATATAGTGAACCAACTTAGATATCATAAAGCGTCTCGATCATTATAACTCCTCTACATAAACAATGATTTAACTTAACATCAGTATATGGATTATTTACATTTGAAAAGGAAAAACAATAAGAAATTTAGGTATAAAATAATGGTTTATATTCAAAGATAACACTTTAATTTGTTTAACGAAGACAAAATTTAAACGTGCCATTACCTGGCTTGATTAGTTGTCATATAGATTATGTTTTACAATTTTCCCGTTTGTTTTTTTTATAGTCGAACTGCCGATAAAATGGAAAATCGAGATTTTTTTTTTAAAACGATGATTATTAGGAATATTGGTGGGTGGTAGGGGTGTCAAATGGGTCGACCCAACCAAATCCAACCCAACCCGAACCCGATAAAGTCTTATAGGGTCGGGTTCTATCGGGTCCAAATATGCTTATGGGGTCTATCGGGTCAACCCGACCAACCCGATAGCCTTATAGAGTCGGTTTAGGATTATTTTTTTAATCCTATCGGGTTTGGGTTCAACCCAATAACCTGATATTAAACCTTCTGTGTATTTAGTCTTTTTCTTAGGCCCAATATAAATCAGTAACAAACAAACATGTTAGGCCCAATAATATACCTAGTTAAAATACTTATTATTTGTATTCTCACATACATCTAGACATGATTTAACAGCGTAACTAGTTGATCAATTTGATTCTTCCGTGGTGTTACTCTTTTTAAATCTTTCTAAAACAAACTGTTTTAATTTTGTAGAAAAAAAGCCTTATAATTACAACAGAATAGTGCATCAAATATGATTATGAAACAGAAGACATAGCAATAAGCTTAGCATGCAATTTTTTGATGACATGCCATTGATCATTATCATTTCACACCTGCTAATACATAAGCTCTTTATTGTCCCAAAATGATTGTCCACTTCCAAAACTTCCAAAAGTAGACATAGAATTTTGTTTGAGTTTACCATATTACCCTTAGTTGAGGTTATTATTACAAACAATAAAAAAATTATAAAATTAGTTGGTTAAGGGTAATACTGTCATTCTGCAAAAAGTAAGAGAGAGAAAGTTGAAAAAAATGATGTTTTTCTAAAACTATGTGTTTTTTGTCTGTGAACAATAATTTTGGGACGGAAGTATTAGAAAGCGATGCATAAATGTCTATCGCCAAATACATGCATGGCTAGAGTAAATAACCACTCTAAAAGCATATAGTGATACGACCCTCTCGGGTAGTATCGGGATAGGACACCACTATAGCGTGTGATGGCACCGTAAGAAAGAGAGACAAGAACACTTAGATATTTGTTTATTGACTTTGATTGACTTATTATAGAATTACATAATGAAACCTTAAATACTAGTTATGTGATAAATACAAAGATATATGATAAACATAAAAGATACTAGAGATAAACACAAAGCACAAACATATATCCTAAGTAAATACAAGATATTCGTGCGTAACATTCCTCACTCCTTCGAATTTACCTTGCCCTCAAGGTGAGGTCTTGAAAAAAACACTCTCGATTCCCGGGTCCCAAATTTTGAGACGTTTCCTAAACATTTGCACATTTTTTTTCAACATGTTATGTGGCTCGAGTATCGATATTCGGACTCCTGTTCTATAGTCTTTCCGTTCAGATGAAACAAACCACGTGACCCTCTTGGGCGATTCATCAACAAGATGTGATTCATTATCCACAAGCTCAAGGTGCTCTTTATTAGTTCCGGATGTATCCTTCCCCACATCTTCTGGTGCCACTTCCAGTACAACGTCCAGTGTCACTTCAGTTGTAATTTCGGGTGCAACTTCTAGTGTTGTAGAAGAATCAACCGTGTTCTTTTCAATGACCTGCTCTTCCTTTGCAATTGCATCAAGACGAGTCTCTACTATACGTGCTAAGTAGAAGGTTTCGCCTAATGTTGTAGGTTTCGGGTAAAACCTCAACAATTCTATCTGTAGCTTCGGTTTAAGTCCAGATATATAAAACGAGGTAAGTAAACTTTCAGAGATACCCGTTACTCGAGTTATAAGATACTTAAACTCACTTTGATATTCGACCACCGTACCCATTTGCAAGAGCTTAGATAATGCATCACGATCGCTAGTTTTCGATGCCATAACAACAAATCGAAAAAAATATAAAATATTTTTTTTTCTGATGAATAGTACCTGATGAACAGTAGATGATGAACAGTACCCCGGGGATGAACAGTAACCTCGATAAACAGTGTGCCGAATGAACAGTGATCTCGACGAACAGTGTTTTTTTTTTTTTTTTTTTGAGATTGAAATCCTAAATCAAAACCCCCCAATGAATTGAGGGCTCTCAATGAAAGAACCAATTGATACGACCCTCTCGGGTAGTATCGGGATAGGGCACCACTATAGCTTATGCTGGCTCCGTAAGAAAAAGAGACAAGAAGACTTAGATATTTGTTTATTGACTTTGATTGACTTATTATAGAATTACATAAGGAAACCTTAAATAGTAGTTACGTGATAAACACAAAGATAAATGATAAACATAAAAGATACTAGAGATAAACACAAAGCACAAACATATATATATCCTAAGTAAATACAAGATATTCGTGCGTAACATATAGTAGCCTAGTAGGTGTAATTTTATTACGTAGTATAGTATTTGTGCATACTGTCTACGCATATACATACTACCGTACAAGATTTGCTTATGTACTCTATCATAGAATAATATAGCTAGAACCCGATAACAACTCGATAATCCAATCCGATTTAACCCGACCTCATTCAGTCCGAAATGTAATAACCCGATAGTCTTATAGGTTCGGGTTAGGGTCAATATTTGAGACACCAAAACCCGACTCAACCCGATATGTTCAACCCGCTAACCCGATAACCCGACCCGATAACACCCCTAGTTAGAAATGTAATCGGTTAGATTATATGTATGCATGCAATACATATGTAAACATTGGTGGCGAGCGTGGTGAAACTTGGCGAAACGTGCTTCATAGTCACCACGTAGCACAACCATGTTTTATTAATTATTATGCAATCTCGAGAAGTCGTAAGCTCAGAACGTAGATTACTTATTTAACATCGGTTTGGGTAAGTGCTTAAACATTAGCCTCTTGCCTATTATATAGTCTTTTTTTGTCTTTTATTTAGCAAAAACATTAGCAAAAATGTTTCTTGATTCTATGTTTCATGACTAATGATTTACTTTTGTCATCTCGGAAAAAATTTAAGATGAGCCGAGACGATACCGAGCTCGAGATTAAAATGAATACCATTTAGTCATTTAGTAACGATCTCAAGCTTCAAACATCGAGCTCGATCAAGCTCCTTAGCCTAAGCGAGCTTTATATACATGTGTGTAACATATTTGTGCATAGCGTAATGTCATACAGTATCATACAACTTAGAGCCTTGTTGAGCTCGTGACGTAAATCAACCTATGGGATTTTGTCAGATTTTTCTTCTAAGGTACATTTTTTTTAAAAACATTTCTCAACACCAATCATGTGTATTCATGTTATAAACGATTTTTGTTACCATAAATCAACATGAGAATGGGGTAACCTTACTGCTTGGAAGAAAAATGCATGGTCATGGAGACATATTATGGGTTTGAGAGACAAAGTTAGGAAGTTTGTTGCTGTTAAAGTGGGTAATGGTAGGAATTGTTTTGTCTGGTTTGATAAGTGGCACCCTGATGGCCCTTTATGTAAGCTTATTACCCGTAACTTCCTTGAATCATTTGGTATAGATGTTAATGACAAAATTGTTGACTGGGTTGATGGTAACAAGTGGTTATGGCCGAATGATTGGTTAGGCAGGTTTGGACCTGTTATCAATGTGTTGCCCCTATTCTGAATGAAGTCTCGGATAAAACCATTTGGCTGAATAAGGATCAGAAGGTGGTGGAGTTTAGCGTGAGGGAAGTCTGTAAGGCTCTTAGAGTGGATATGCCTAGGGTTATGTGGGTGGATCATGTTTGGTTCCCTTATTGTGTTCCTAGGCATGCTTTCATTCTCTGGTTAGCTATTAAGGGTAGGTTGAAAACTCAGGATAGATTAGCTAGATGGTTCCCATTAGCTAATGTGACTTGTGCTCTGTGTAAAACATGTATGGACTCCCACAGCCACTTATTCTTCAGCTGTTCTTTTTCGTCGAGTGTGTGGGAGAAAATGAAAAAGCTGGCATTATTAGACTCACTGTCTAATATATGGGCTGAGATTGTGTCAGGGGTCTGTAATATTAAGGCTAGCAATTCTATTTGGAGCGTGATTCGAAGACTGGTGTTGGGGGCATCTGTTTACTTCATATGGCAGGAACGTAACTTCAGGATGTTCCGAAACGTTAGCAGATCTGCTGAAGCCGTTGCTAGTATTATTATTAATACTATCAGACTTAGGCTCCATAGCTTGGATGTTAGATGGTCTAGGGATGTGGCTAAGGCTGCTATCTTTTGGCAGCTTCCTTCCTTGGGTCTAAAGGATAAGGAATGCATTGATGACTTTATGGAGTGTGATGATAGGTCCGTTTAAGTTTTCTATGAGTTTCTGGTGGCCTATGTTTATGAAGAACTCAGGTCTGTTTCCCACTAATATGATTATGTTTATGTTTTCTAACGTATATTTTCTGTCCAAGTGCTATTGTTTTATGTGGTGGATAGAAGGTTTCCAAGATGTTATATTGGCAAGGTGGGTTATGAAGATTGGTAGGCTATCTGTTTTGTCATGTATTTTGGAGATCTATACAGTCCTTTGGGACTGTTGGGAGGACTTTTGGTTTGTTTGGGAGGTTTGATGTGCTATTAGTGGTCTTATAGGTTGTTTATGGGGGAGTGTGCTATGCCTTCTAGAGCGTGCTGAAAGATGTGCCGTCTATGTTTGGTATGGTACATTTTCTCTCATACTCCACCTATTTGAACAATTTTTAGTTGCCAAACCTGTTTTTGTTGATGCTTAGTCCTCCCTTTGTTTATTTTAACCTAGTATCAGTTTATTGTCGAGCCGATTGATATATGGGTTATTGCATCATGTGAGGGGATTCATATCTAGTTGTACTCTTTCCCCCGTTTATGGTTTCCCACTGGGTTTTACATAAATGGGGGTTTTGAGGAGGCAATAGATATGATGTGCTACACTGGCACCTCTCTTATTTTCCTGCATTTGATCTGATGGCGTTTTGAGTAGGTCTCTTTTTACCTATTTCTGCTTGTTTCTTAGTTTGTGTTGGGGGTTTTCCATTGGGATGGATTGGTGGATTTTGGTTGCTTCCCTTTGTGGTTGAATCAAGATCAATCATGGATTCCGAAGTGGATTCCTCATCATAAACTAAGATCTTGCGTTGTATTTTGGTGTGCCATGGATTGCAGGAGCTTGGTCTTAGCATATGGATCAAGATTAGTGTTATGGGTAGCAGCTATTTGTCATTCTTTTAGTTGCTTTTTGTATCTTTGTGTATTGAGCATGGGGTTTGTCCATTGCCTATACCTTTAGTATGTTTGAGTATGGGTTGTTGTCCATACCTTTTTGTTCCTAGAGCTTGTTAGTTGGGGTTGTGTCCCATCTAATTTTTGTTAAGCTTCTAGTTTTTTGTACTTTCTGCCTTTGTGGCCTTTCTTAATAAATTTACCATTAAGAAAAAAAGAATGGGGTAACCTTAGCCATTTTAAAATTTTATAATTCGTCATGGGGATCCGTTGACAAGAACCGAGTTATATGCCATAGCCGGTTTTCAAATTTAATCTTTAGGTTTCTTAAGACACCATTATTGTGACGACCCAAAAGTAGTGTAATTGAATATGTAGAGTAATACACGGTAGTGTTTGGAAAAAATGTAGTTCACTAAAAAGTTGACACAGCTTGGTTAAATTTAACAGATCTAAGGTCGTTATTGTGCAAAGCTAATGACAAATTTTAATGCTCGGACTCATGAAACATTTTAAATGTTTGGGGTCAAATCGATCGCCGGGCTCATGCCGTATTATAAATGCTCGCCGTCAAATTGATTTTATGGCTCATGACACAAATCTGAATGCTCGGGCTCAAATCGGATTGCTAAAAATATAATCTTTCAAATTATAAAGGCTCGGGCTCACATTGGTTTGCTAAAAAATGGTCGAAACCCACAATCTAAGAAGTACTTGTTTCTTTTTAAATTAGGTGAATTTGATCATCAAATGTTCAGAATTTACTTAGTGTTTATAAACCCCTTTTATTTCAATCACAAACCAATGTGGGAAAACTGCAACATACAGATATATCAAAATAAGTTCAGAAGTTTCAACATTATATTGTAAGATTTAAGTAATTCTTAAGAATCTTGTTAGCATAAATTTATATGTCACCGAGCACTTCTTATTTGTTGATATTGTATGAAGGTAATATTAAATTGGCTCTGGTTGTATTGGTCGCGGATGTTTCAAGGAGAATGATGAAGGAGATGATGATTGTCTGTGACGCCTTTAGAGAAAGATTAAGATGATTGTCAAGTAGATTAAGACGAGTTAAGTAGTGACGGAACTATGGGGTGTCCCTCTTGTTCCATCATGTTTTATTAACTTGAGATCTTGACACTTGACTTGAGATTATAAATCTTGAATCGTCGTGTGACGGTACATGATGTAATTATTTTAGTGAAGACCGCGAGACTCCCACTCGTTATTCTTAAAAAATATTCTACCCACTCCCACAAGATCCCAATTTGTCATACTTGAAACAATGTGGTATAAACACCCACACCATGTTGTCGGCCAGTCGGGCCTATAGAATGTAAACCTATAAAACACGAATTCAATGAAGCACACATGGTGTCTGCTTATTTTCGGTTCATACATAGGTTATCTATAGTTTTTTCATAAGATTCAACAATGGTATTCTTTTGTATGCTATTTTCTGTACATTTCTATAATCTATCGACCTAGTTAGTAATTTTTTTCTCCTTGCAGTTATGTATATATATCTGATAACCAAATCACGCATATTGCGTATTGAATATGATAACTTTCATACGGTCATACCTTTCTACAAACAATTGGACCTTACCTATAGATAATTCAAGCGAGAATTATTCTACCAAAGCAAATGAAGTTCCGACAAGTTTCAATGTGTTCGGATCATGTACTTTTGTAGCTTTTTCTTTGACTTAAGATCAAAAAAGAAAGCTTTCTTCGTTTTCAAGCGTCAAAATACATTCACTTTTCGTTTAACAATTTCATGCTAAAAAGAATGCCTTAAATCAACCCTAATCGCGAACATAATTAGGATGATGTTTAAGTTACTTGTATTCATATACACACTTTTATTTTACTCAACAACTGATGTTATATATTTGCAAGATAAATATATATTAAATAAGTTCATAAGTTCCAACATCATGTGGCAACATTTAAATTGTATTAACTATTAACAAGAAGCTCAGTAAGCATGACATCAATGTTTGTGTTTGTTAAGAAAAATGTGGAGAATGAAGAGCTATGAGGTGGACAAAAGCAAAGAATCGCGATAGCTAGAGCCATCATTCGAGACCCAACAATACTACTATTTGACGAGGTAACAAGTGCCTTTGCTGGTCAATACGAGCAAGTACTTCAAGAGGCATTGGATCTGATAATGGTTGGCAGAACGACTCTCTTTGTAGCACATAGACTTAATATTCAATCCGGAACCTAGACTCGATTGTATTTGTTTCGGAAGGCAAAGTTGTGGAGCAAGGAACATTTAATCAGCTCATTAACAAGCAAGGCACGCTTTTCATCTAGCTAATATTCAGAAATCATAATTATGTAGGCTCAAAACTTGTTCACGTATTTATTAATACATTTTATCCAACACTTAACCCACGAACCTTATTGACTACTTGCTTATGTAACATTAGCAAAATTGTTTCTTGATTCTATATGTTTCATGACTGATGGTTGGGCCAGCTAGGTAAAAGTTCAAAATGAGCTAAGATTTCACGAGCTGTGAGTTGTCTGCTCAAAACTAAAATGAATAATAGATACTAACGTAATAAACAAGCTCTAGCTTCAAAGCTCGCGAACCAAAACGAGCTCTATATGCATACGGGTAACATATTTGTGCACAGTGTAATGACATATCATTCAACTTTGGAGATAAATAACATATTAAGATGGAATACAATATAAACTAAATATGCCTAAAACAAGGCGAGCTCGAACTCGAACTCGTCCAATGCAAAATAAGTTGAGTTCGAGCCTTGTTGAGCTCGTGCTCATGTTTATAGCCCTGCCTTTAATTACAGTAAGATTTTATTTACTAAAGACATTTGCTCAAGTGATTGCGTGAAATTTTGGCATAAGTAAGGTTGTGCCTAGCCTAAGATACTTAAGTTTGTGGCTTATTTTGTGCCTACCTATTAAACATGCTTTCTTATTTTGTGCCTACCTATGATTCTTTTGTTCTCGTACCGATATCTTCTCGAAATCGTATTTGTAAGTTTAGATGGCATTGTTGGTTGCGTAAACCTTTAGACTCATTTTCTCCTATGTAATGTCTTTTTAGCCCGTGGCTAGTTAATAAAATTGCTGTTAAAAAAAAAAACTTCCATTCATATACGATTTTATTGTTAAAGTATTAGAGAAAACATTCATTGTTCGTTGATAACAATTTAATGCTAAAAAGGAAGTTTTAACCAAACATTAAACACAAACATTTTTAATGTAGGGTAAAACTTAATTTAAAAAGTTAAAAATACTTGTGTTAATATACCCACTTTTTTTTTTTCACCAACCAACCGATGTGGAAATTTCTCAAGATACAAATATGAGTTGTAAAGTTTGATTTTTATAAGATAGAAGTAAAATACTTCATAATGACAAACAAGCCATTAAATACCAGTTAAAATATTTAAAAACAACTAAAAAAATATTAGCATGAAATAATTAGGTGCCTTGTTAAAATATATTTGTGGTGGACCGTTAACCATGTTGGTGTCTTTAGGGAATGGATTTGCACAAAATTATGCAAAGCTCGTGACAAATTTAGAATGTCCGGGTTCGGATCGGTTTGCTAAAAAGTAAATGTTGAATCAAGTCACAAGAATGTATTCCGTAATTGTAAATTTTTAAGAAGTAGATTCAAGAGTACTTGAATGTTTAGGCTCGTGACAGATTTTGAATGTTCCGGCTCGGATAGGGTTGCTCTTAAGGATCATTATTGGGCAAATTTCATGAAATTTTTTAATGTTCTTCATGACAAATTTTGACTATTTGGGGTGAGATCGGTTTGCTCATAAGATTTTATTTTGCAAAGCTCATGACAAATTTTAAATGATGAGGCTCGGATCAATTTGCTCTTAAAGATTAAAGATCATTATTGTGCAAAGTTAAATTTTCAGGCTTGGTTCGGTTTGCTAAAAATTGAATTTTTGAATTTCATTTAGTAATTGTCTATTGTTAAGAAGATCACCCTAAAACCAAAGAACTTTTAAAGGGTACTAGTGTTGATATACCAACTTTTGTTTTAGTCACGAGCCTATGTGGGAAATTGCAAAATACAGGTACATTAAAAATTTCAGAAGTTCCAACATTATATAGTTGTAGGTTGTAACATTTAAGTACTCTTTAATTAAAAGTCTCGGTAGTGGAAGTGTTAGTAGTGGTCTAACGATCAAAAGAAGGAAAAGGACAAAAAGTCCATGTAGCAACAAAGGTTAACGATGGTTAGGGTCAAAGTAATAAAACGGACACTTATCTACAGAACAGGGAAGCCGTTTGCACTTTCAAAAGACCAAGATCTAAATCTCCAATCTAGACAAACCATATCTACTATATCTGCATATTACTCTATTATTAATTTAGTTTGTACAAGTTTAAACAAAGTTATCGTATCTTTTGTTAGAATAACAAGTCCACAATTACTCAACTCATATTAGGAACTGAATTAATGATGTTTCCGAGATATTTACACGAACATAGGAAAACTACCCTTTGTATTCCGACATATATATTTGGTCATTCATAGTGAGATGCTTGTAGGAAAGAAACACGTTCTTCAGTTTTAAATCAGTACCAGCTGCAAACCATGTCAAGCTTACTTCATCTTGACAGGTGGCTAATTCTTGGTATGATTTAAAACGAGCATCATTTTTGTTTCTAAGAACCAATGTTAATTTACAGTTTATGTTTTATATGAACGTTATCAGCAAACATGAAAATTTTATTTGCTATGATATCAAAAATTAAGAGGGCGTTATGCAGGGCCAACATTGTAATTTTACACATGTCATAATTTAATGGTTTTTCCAATAATACACAGGGTCATGGACCAAACGCGCAGTCTATATGCTGGGATGTTTCTCGTGAACATTTGGTATTAGTGAGCGAGAACTTTACAAAAGTGTGGAGAATGAATTCGGGGAGAAATGCAAACTGCATTCGACAGTTATACATTACTGCAAAAAGATTTCGTTACCGAACTTTCCATCCTTGCTATCCTTCTTTTCTCATAATCAGCTGCCATGAAGTAAAGAAGTGCTCGGGACGGCTTTAGTTGACTCACAAACACTTTTTTATTCATTATTTAATGTTTCCTTTGAAAAGATAGTTTCTTAATCATGATCTGTATAATTTCATTTTTAGCTTTTCATTAATTAAATGGGTTAGTACAAGGTTGATTATATATTTTTTGGTTTGATGATAGTAGGTACCATTTTATCCTTATAAATTTCTAGTTAGTGTAACAATTTGTTGATGCAACATGAGCCGTTGTTCGACCCCTAAAGAAAGGACGCAGCAGTCGCAAGTTTGACCAAATTAATCTAAATTAGTTGTTGCTGTTGATGAAGCTACTACATCGTTCAAAATAGAAACACACAAATTCAGATGGTACACTGCATGCATACCTTATTACCACACACGTACACATAGTATATAGCTAGCCAACAATATAATATAGGCTTCAAATGATGATTTGGAAAACCTATAGACTCGCTCAACCGTTGTGTTGATGATTTTAAGCATGTATTTCAGGTTTCACATGGAGGCACACACGTGCTTATTATTTTCTAAGACAACGCGATCGAGTATATTTTGATTCGAAGCATTCAAACCCGTCACAACAAAAAATCTTCTCAGCGGCCGAACAGTATGAACCTGTTTTACCGCAATCGTCTTCGTCGTCTCCATAATCCATCTACAAGAGAACATTATTCAAATTCTAAAAAAAGGTTTGTTAATAAAATATATTATAGAGCAACTAACCTCAAAACTACTTAGGCTCTTTATAGGCTTAATTATCTAATTATCTATTATACAACGTGTTGCACGCCTCCGAGATTCGGGGTTGACCAGAACAATCATAGGTTTAGTTATTTCATGATCTTATCTAGTGCCACATTTATTTCTTCATCATGTTCACAACTCTTTCTTTTCTATTTGTTTAACAGTATTTCTCTTATTTTATGCAATATCTTTAATGGAGTTTTAAGCTTCAGTACTGGTTGTGTCAAAGACGATGGCACAAGATCCAATATTTTATTTTACTTCTAATATCTCATGTTTGTCTAATGTTTCACTATGCCTAAAAAGTTAACAGTGCACACACATATCTCACCGAACCTAGTTACTCATTTGTCGTTCCTAAGTTGGTGTGTTCTACGGGTTATAGTTTTGAACAAGACAAAAGAATTAACTGAAATATCAACTAACCTTAGTAGAATTCATGCCAGCATCTTGATCCTTTACAACCATGGCAATCTCTTGATCGCCATTGTTGGTCGACGAAACACTTAAAATTGCGTTGCTGCAAGTGATAACAGCAAGAATAAGAACAATTGCATACATATTAGGCATGCTGAATAATATTTTTATGCTAAACAAGGGCTTGTTTATGATGGTGTGAGCCTGTGAGGTATACTACAACTAAGCTTAGTCTATTTATAGACTATATTCTCTAATTATTTAATGTATTACTCCTATTAAGATATATATAACGTGTTGCACGCCAGTGAGATAAGGGTTTGACCAGAACAACTATAGCAGGTTTAATTATTTCATGATCTTGTCTAGTGCCGCAATTTTCTCTTCCACACGTTCATAGGAAGTAAATTAAAAAAAGAGTGAAGTTAATACTTAATACTAGAAAACCAAATTTCTATGCAGCATCTTCAATGGAGTTTTAAGATTCAGTGTTTGTGTCAAAAACGATGGCACAAGATCCAAAATGTTATTTTACTTTTAATGTCTTATGTTTGACTAATGTTTCACTATACTCCCTTCACTTTATCTCATGCTTAAAAAGTTAACAGTCCAATTAAGTTGCTGGGAGTTGTTGGAGAGGTAGCTTAAAGCCATCGTCATCAAATACAATATATTTGATAAGTTAGATGAAACTTAGTAGTATAAGCTCTTAATATTTTTTTAGTTTATAGGTTATGATTTTAAATCGCCTCATTGAACGCACGTATCATACTATATATTTGACAGCTCTTTCTTACTCAGGAATCTCTTCATGATCAAGATTTGTTGTATTTTATCAAGATTTCAAAGTAGCTCAAGGCTACTGGACAGCTTAAGCAGATCTTGCCATGAGTCCTTTTTTTGGATTTAGTCTAAATGAAAAAGTTTCGATAAGTATATTTACCTCTACCATTCGTAGGACTTGATCCTGGGCTGTCAAGGTGTTGCTTATTTACTGTTGGTAACCGAGTATCGTCAACAGGCATATTTTATTGATTCACCATCAAACGCCTTCGTTCTCACATTTCTCTTAAAGCTAACACTTTGGCCCCTCGCTGTTGGTAAATGATGTCTTTCAGTGTCCAAATTTTGAAAAGCCATGCTTGAAGAAGAACTTTGCAGCCGGGTAATACTATCCACATTAAAACGCAAAAAATTAACCATGCCTGAAACAAATAATATAGCAAAAAGAAAAAAACTAACACATCCAATTACAAAAAGCTAATGTTGCATGAAGTATGGATGTAAAGTGGCCATGTGATCGACTGGTTGGATAACATGTTGGTCTGTAAACCATATTCATCTGTCCCCTTAACGATAGGGGTGTTCACGGGTCGGTTCGGTTCGGTTAGTTAGACGATTTTGACTATCCATCGTGGTTCGGTTAGTTAAATTTACTATCCGTAACCGAACCGTACAAGGCGGTTAACCGGACATACGGTTACCCGAAATGAGCGGTTACCCACGGTTCGGGTCACGGTTAACCATTAAATAAGTTTCATAAAGTTTTAGTTTATAAATAATAACACGGTTTACAACATAGAATGTCGTTTTCGTATAATTCAACGACATTAAATAGATAAAAATCATATAAAAACTATTTTGATATAAAAAAAGTGCATTAGAATATTCATAAATAACATATTAAATAAAAAATATTTATTCGATATTTATAAACTACGATCACATTAATTAAATTTACACATACATGTTTAATACATGTACTATAATTAGAACATTTAGTTAAAAAAATTTATGTATAATAAAAGTAGGGTACTAATACAATTAATACATTTACTATAATTTGAATATTTAGTTAAAAAATTTCAAGTATAATATGTGCGGTTCGGTTCGGTTAACCACGGATATCTAAAAATGAAAACCGTAACCGAACCGTTATAAGCGGGTTTTTTTCGGTTTCGGTTTCGGTTTGTTCGGTTTCGGGTTTTTTCGGTTTCGGATTGAGCGGTTCGGCTCGGTTCGTCGGTTTCTCGGTTTTTTTGAACACCCCTACTTAACGATAAATAACTCATACATAAAAAAATGGCCATGCTGTGATCAATACTTTAACAAATCTAACAAAAAAAAAACTATAACTTAACAATAAATAACTCATACATGTCTCTCATGATCACGATTTGTTCTCTTAAAATAATTCAAATCTATAAGCTCTATACATTGTCTAGCTCATAAAACATTTTTTTTTCAAAGTCGCTCAGGGCTACTGGGCGACTTTTCGCCACATTTATTCGCCGCTGGAGTTGCAGGTCTCCGTTTATAGTAACAGATTTAATACACCTGGCTTTACACGATGATCGACAATCTAAATCCAAATTTTTAATAGAAAAAATATATTTAATATATTATTCATATATGTGAATTCACAGTCATACTACAACTAACGCTCATTAATTTGAGGGATCATTAAAATGTTTTATGGTCAAACCATATTTTCATCTTTAACCCAATATCGGTTAATCCATTAGTATTCAAAATATCATGGTTTAACATTTTGGATAAGGGGAGAAAATGGGATTAAAGTGATTTGTAAATATATGTGGCTAAGGTTTAAAGGACTTAATGTACAAACCAACTTAATATGTGTCATGCACATGTTAAGGGGAGCGTTTTTTATAACAAAAAACACTTAGGGTACAAAAACATTGATATTTATATCACAAGTACCTTAAGCGATTATTCAAGAAATTTTCATAGTGACAACTACTTACCAAAAACACACTTAACTCACGTGCGGTTCTTTATGAACCAATCTTGTGATAACTGGAAAGAAACGATGGTTTAATTCTTAATTGAATTTAAACTTGTTCTAGGGTCTCTACGCAAAATCTAAGTGATCTTGCCAGAACACTCAGAGTGACAGTCTTTAGTGTTCATACTGATGAGTAGAAATCCTTCTAGTGTCAACATAAAATAGCATTGCGATAGGTGACAAGCAAGATTCTATTAGAATCAAGCTCGTGACAACTGGAAAGCAACGATGGTGAAGCTCTTAATTGAATTTCACTTGTTCAAGTTCATGAATTGACTGCTTCGATCATAAGGATAATTTTATCCAAATGATTCACTCTCTGTGTTCGTAGTCAGCTTTGGACGGTCGATAAAGAGAACGCGTTTACCCGTGAAATCTTGTCAATGATATTTTTAATTTAATCTACCTTTCACAAGTACATATTTAATATCGTCCAACGGTCTTCACCGACCGGAGGTAAAATGCTACCGAAATAGAATGAAATGTCAAAGCCATTTCATTCGCGTCTACTTATGTTGCTGCATTTGATGACGGTGGCGTTGCGGTGTACCAGAAGACGTCCTCACATACTTATACTTTCTGCACCAAAATTTCAGCATAAAATCAAGAAAGTTCAATATAAAGTCTTCCGCTATATCAATCTCTAAAGCTTTCAAATATTCAACAAAGTATAAGTGTATGGGACATGAAGTCACTAGGAGGGAAGTATCACAAGAAGACGAAGGTCACACGTGAAGATGATCTCTAATCACATGACAAGTCAAAGGTCAAAAGAACATGCTTCAAGCCAAAGCCTATGGACTATCAACACATATTCACAAGAAGAAAAAGAAAAGAAGAAAAGAAAATGGACTACGAGCACAAGAACGAACGTCTAATATGTTAGATTTAGGACTTTGTAATTTGGAGTGACCTCCCTTAGGGGGAGATTGTTGGAAATACATTTTCCCGTTAGAAGACTCGGTTATTTTTATAACATTAGATAAACCCGACCCAATCGCATGTTCATGGGCCGGCGGCCCAAGTCCATTTATGAACTTGGGTATATAAACCCTCTCCTTTAATGGAGAGAGTGTTGGTTGGTTTCATTTCATTAATATCAATTTCACATATTTTTTCTCACTTTCTCTCTTTACCTTTTTCTCTCTAGAAACAATGAACAAATCTCTAGATCTTAGATTACCAATATTCAACACGATAACTTTATAAACATGTGGAGAATGGATTCAGGGGAAAAGCAAATGGCATTCGATCCTAGATATCCTTTTTTACTCTTAATCGGTACCATGAAGTACAGTACACACCCTTGTTAATTTCTACAAATTTGGGTAAAAAGGTAGTTTCTTAAAGTGCTTGGAAACAGTCTTTTGTTCATCATATAATGTTTCCTATGAAATGAGAGTTTCTTAATCATGATCTATATCATTTCAATCTTTGCCTTTCATTGATAAAAGGGGTTAGTATAAAAGGTTGATTATGTATTATTTTGGTTTGATAAAAAGTTGCTAAAATTTAAAACCGGGTGTACGTATTAGAAAATTACAATTTTATCATTATAAATTCCTAGTTAGTAGTTGCTGTCAGGGATGGAGGTAGGGGGTTCCCGCGGGTGCCCGTGACCCCGATGAATTTTTTCTACGTAGTGTTAATTTGTAAAGAAAACACCGATTTTTTTTAAATGTATCTTAAATGCACCAAGTCAATTGGAACATAATTATACCTTCATTTAATTCACGTTTTACATATGTTATATTACGGTTCAAAAACATTTGCACACCCGGTCATATTTTGTCCTGGCTTCGTCCCTGGTTACTGTAACAAGCTGTTGATGCAACACTAGAAAACATGAGCAAATGCAACATGAGTCGTTGTTCGACCCCTAAAGATAGGAGGTAGGAGTCGCAAGTTTGACCCAATTAATCTAAATACCTCAACGTTACTTGTTGCTATTGACGAGAGTACTACATCCAGGGTTGAAAATAGAAATTGTCATGCCATGCACATTTCACATTTCATTAAACAGAATAACAAACACATAAATTCAAACCCATATTGACGACGTTGTCACGTCCTGATATGCAAATGGTACACCGCATGCCATATCAGCATGCATACCTTATGTAGTAATAGATTGTACAAATAGTCTCACTTTAATTAGTACAAGTCTGAGGTTGGTAAACCAGGTTGTTAGCCATTCTAGCCAAGGTGGCACACTCTGTGGGTTTTCTTTAATGTAAAAATCTAAATTAGTATTTTCCTAAACTAATCGGGTCTGAATGTTGGATGTTATATGTATTTTGAGCACTCTGAGAAAATCATAATCCTTTTGACCCATTTTCATCTACGATCATCTTTTGCCTTTCAATTCATGGCTTAGCGGGCAACGTCCTCCAATCAGTCGAGTATGCTGTTTGAAATTTCAAATCTATATCGTTACATGTTATTATTATTATTATTTGCATCAGGTTTTCCTCTCTTTTTTAACAGCCGCAACAACACTGATACTTGGTTCGATCATTATTGCATCTTATACGGTGAGTTTTTTATTTTATGATTTTGCGTTGTCAAGGTTTCAATCTCTTGTGGCTAATAAAAAGTTTAATAGATTGACTTGGTATTGCACATATCTGTTTTGCACTTAAGCTGACATTTATTTTATCCTAAATCTTTCTTACCTATTTTTCTATCATACATAAAAAAAATTACCATGTGGATAATAGTTTAACAAATCCAATAAAAAACAATAATTTAACTATAAATAACTCATGCATTTCTCTTCATGATCAAGATTAGTTGTATTTGTTAAAATAGAAAATTCTGAATATAATTTTTTTTTCTAAAGTAACTCAGGGCTACTTGACAACTTAAGCAGATCTCGCCATGAGTCCTTTTTTTTGAGTTAGTTTAAATGAAGTACTTATGATTAATATCCTTTACGCCACTTTTATTCGCCATTGTTGCAGGTCCTCGTTTACAGTAACAGATTCAATACACCTGGCCTTACATGATTATCCACATTCTAAATTCTAATTTTTAATAAAAAACATATTTCATATAGTCTTCATATATGTGAATTCACAGTCATATTACATATGTGGTTCCAATAACATACTGATTTTGGAAGCAGTGCGACTCTTCCTATCGAATTTATTAACATGTGGCATAAAAGGCAAATATCCGAGAAATGTATGGAACTATATAAAAATGTGTTATCCGCATGCTTCTTTTATTGACTTACCAAATTTGGCATCAATAATGTCTAATATCTTGACAGAAATCTATACATATGTATCAATCTTTAGAAATTGAGGTTGCATGACATCCGCTTGCTGCTTCTTTTGTAGCTGATAGAGAAGATGAATTACTGAGAATTGAAGAACAAGATGGAAAGTTATATATTGGCACGGAGCAAGAGTATTAGGAGTCCTTTCTATGTCGAGAGCAATAGGTATCTCACACATCACTTTTCTCTTTTCTATGTATTTATATGTAGCAATGTGGATAGGCTGCGAAAATGGTCATAGGGGTTTAAGTCAAACAGTTGGAAAATTCAGCGAGCATCGAAAGGGGTTGGGCTGGATCACATCTCACATACACCTAACTTTTTGAATTTTACGAATATTTATACTGTAGTTGATATGAGTAGAAAAGCTTATTTAATATGTTTCCGCATCATCTAAATTTTGCAACTTTACTCGCTGGAAATAAAACACTAATACTCGCTAATGAACATCAATTAGGGGTCTGTTTTCATCAGGGTAAATATACAATACAGGTAGTATCTAGATATGGTACTTCAATGTGGGCTGACCCAATTTGACCCAAACCTGTCTTCAATTAATCTATTTCCTGTGCACTTCTGTGTACTCCAGGTGACCGTTACTTAAGACCATGGATCATCCCCATGCCCAGAATAACTTTCAGAACAAGAACCGAGGAGGACGAGTGCTTAATAATTGCAAGTGATGGACTTTGGGATGTCATGAAAAACAATGAATTCGGTGAGGTGGCTCGCCAGATTTTATGCAGGAAATGCTGGTCTACAACCACTAATGATGAACCTTCAACTACACAATGTTGGAATGAAAAACAAACTTTCTGATAAAAATAAAAGACACACGTATATGTTGAATCTGCTTTGTATTGATATGGATTGAAATGTTGAATGATTACATACTCAAACCTATATATACAACTGAAGCGGTACCAATAGAAGGGAGGATACCGTTTCACATAAAGTAATTGACACATAAAATCTAAACGTTATAACCTAACTAAAACTGTTTATAACCGTTTCTAATAAACTCAACCCATATACAAGTTTCTGGGTTATACAGAACTTACATACATACATATACTAATAATACTAAAAGGTCCTTAGACTATAAGACTGTAGATATTTATCATTAGTTCCAACATTCCCCCTAATGATATAATCATGTAATGGAGTCTTCTTCACTTGTCTTCAGAGCAATGTGGCGTCGGCGTCAATTTCATAGACGAGAAGAGACACTTCATGCTTGTTTCATCCTCGACCATTACCATTACTTTGATTACTTGATCTTGCCATGAGAAGCTTTTCTTGATCATTTGCCTCTTGCGTGTCTTGACTTTTGATTCGTTCTTCATAGGATGTTAATCTTCCAATGGCTTCTTCAAATGACATTTCATCCAGATCTTTATATTGTTATATAGTTGTCACGATCGGTAAAAACTTCTTTGGAGCAAAGTTGAGTAATTTTCTTACTAGCGACTTATCTTCAAAAGTTTCACCAAGTCCTTTGAACTTGGCCTTTACACTACTTAACTTTCCTCCAAAATCACTTACTTTTTCGTTTGATTCTATCCTTAGAGTCTCGAGTTCACTCCTTAGGGTTTGTAGTCGTGCCTTTTGAAGAAGATCGGCTCCTATATTCTTGACTTTGATCGAGTCCCATACTTCCTTTGCATTCGAGTATTGTGCAACTTGCATCAACACATCTGGTGGCAATGCTTGGAAGATAATTGCCTTTGATGTGTTTTCTTTCTTTTCATTTGTTGTTGCTCCTTCTTTTGCAACTATCGTTTCTTAAATGCCATACGCCTTCATTATTGTTTCCATCATCAATGCCCATGTTGTGTAGTTTGACTCAGCCAGTTTTGGACATTGTAGTGAAACATTTCCTAGTTCTCGAACCTATGTGTTATCGTTCTTGTTGGTTTCTACCATGCTTTCTTGCTTACTTTCTTACTTTCGTACTTCCTTACTTGTTTTGAAACGCCGAGGTTTCTCTTATGGGGCGAAATACTAAGAATCTCTTACGGGGTGGAACACTAAGGTTTCTCTTACGGGGTGAAACAATAAGGTTTCTCTTACGGGGTGAAACACTAAGGTTTCTCTAACATGGATCCAGTTTAACTTGTTGTGAACCACAAAGGGTTCGGTTTCGTCTTGCTATTTTGCTTAAACGAATTTTTTTAAAAAGGAATTCGTTTGTCTTACTATAAATCTTAAAAGATTCGATCTATGCTACTTTAATCAATCGGGATATTTTCTTGCTAATGGAGAATTTCCTATCTTATAACTAAAACTTATATATAAAAGGGTAAAAAGTTTTGTTATAGAACATACGAGTGTGCTTTTTTGCTTGTTCCTTTTACGGTTCTAGTGGTTGTTAAACCCCTTTTCTTGATTCTGGTGGTTGTTCCACAGGAGAAACAACACAACCCCTTTTTGTTCTTCTTCCCCTTGCTTCAGTCGATAAAAAAAACACTGAAGTTGTTCTTCCCTTGATCGTTCTTGCTCTTGATACCAATTGTTGGAATGAAAAACAAACTTGCTTACAAAAATAAAACACACACGTATATGTTGAATCTGTTTTGTATTGATATGAATTGAAATGTTGAATGATTACATACTCAAACCTATATATACTTACTGAAGCGGTACCAATAGAAGGGAGGATACCGTTTCACATAAAGTAATCGACACATAAATTCTAAACGTTGTATCCTAACTAAAACCGTTTATAACCGTTTCTAATAAACCCAGTCCATATACAAGTTTCTGGGTTTATACACATACATATACTAATAATACTAAAAGGTCCTTAGACTATTAATATATATCATTAGTTCCAACACACAAATGCTTGCCGATAGAGTGACTGAAATAACCATGGGAAGAGTAAGTTGTGACAACATATTCGTGGTGGTTGTCCATATAAAATCAAGAAAAAGCAACAGAACATTAAGGATGATCTAAACACATTGAAGCTTGTAAAAAGCTGAATTCTTTTTTCTGGCAGGAAAAGAAGATCACTCCTAACTTTTAACTAGATTTTGTCCATTGTCTATCAAGTAGAAACACGAAAATGTGAAACTCGACTGATGTTTTCGGTGTAAAGACGAGTATTTAGCTGATGTTAATATGTGATTACATTTTTTATAGATTTAAGATTGTTCTTTACCCATGTTACTCGCTCAGAAAAATTAATTACCATATTTTTGAGTTAGCAGGTAAGATTGAAAGATCTTTAGCAAGGTACAATAGTTCATAATTTGTAAAAGTAAATATCAACGAAAGTTTGGCATAACTACAAGGAGAAAGGAATTAGTACCTACGTTGATATATTATAGAAATGTACAGGAAAAAAAATACAAAACAATATCATTGTTGAATCTTATGAAAAAATTAGTGATAAGCTGTGCCTCAACCAAAAATGGCAGACATTATGTGTGCTTCACTAAATTCGTGACTTATAGGTTTACTTTCTATACACCTGACACCGTGGTGTGGGTAGAACACCAATGTTGGGTCTATAGAACATTGCTTCAAGTATGACAAGCTGGGTTCTCACGGTCTTCTACTAACATAACTCTATCGTGGTCTCCAACCAGCAGAGTGTATTAGTGCCGGAGCAAAAAAAAACTTTGGGACCAACTAATATGCAGAGCACAATTAGTGCTAGATTTGCTTGATGACCACCCTTATGTACTGTATTAAGAACAGAATTAATGATGTTTCCGAGATATTTACATGAACATAATGCATTAGGAACTACCCTTTGTATTCTGACATATTTGTTCATTCTTAGTTAGCTAGGTAACTTTTACGATTGATGTCCTAAATTTTTAACGTTTTCTATGTTGTGGTTGACCCGATTAATATGAATACTGGGACTTCATGCTATGTTTGTTAATGAGTGTCTACTCTCGTACGGTTAAATACTATGCGTCCTATTTTTTGGTTCAAGAGGTCTAGGCAACATTTGAAAGAAACGCATGACATACGTTATGTATTGATACTGTCGATAAGGGTTCATTAAGATGAAGACGGGCTGATGTTCTGATTTTCAAGTCCCCTCATTGGTGGAACCATTACAAAACTAAATCCGGGTGAGTTCACGATATCATAAACCTCATAATAGCTAACTGTTCACCTAAATGCAACTATTTACGCACTTCTAAGTGAGGTGCTTGAAGGAAAGAAACACGTTCTTCAGTTTTGTATCAGCACCCGCTGCAAACCATGTCAAGCTTACTTCATCTTGACAGGTAGCTAATCCTTGGTATGATTTAAAACGAGCATCATTTTTGTTTCTAAGAACCAAATGTTAATTTACAGTTTATGTTTTACATGAACTTTATCAACAAACAGGAAAATTTTATTTAGGTGCATATCACAATTTCATGGTTTTTCAAATACACAAGGTCACGGACCAAACGCGCAGTCTATATGCTGAGATGTTTCTCGTGAACATTTGGTATCAGTGAGCGAGAACTTTACAAAAGGGGGGAAAGGCAAACTGCATTCGACAGTTAAATGTTACGGCAAAAAGATTTAGTTGACTCACAAACACATTGTTGTTCATTATTTAATGTTTCCTTTGAAATGATAGTTTCTTAATCTTGATCTATATAATTTTATTCTTAGCCTTTAATTAATTAAACGGGTTAGTATATAAGGTTAATTATATATTTCTTTCGTTCCATAAAAAGTTTCTTAAGTATAAAACCGGGACAATAGTAAATACCTTTTGTACGTAACAGAAAGGTAGCATTTTATCCCTCTATATTCTCCTAGTTACTGTAACAAGTTGTTGATGCAACATGAGCAAATGCAACATGCGTCGTTGTTCGACCCCTAAAGAAAGGACGCAGCAGTCGCAAGTTTAACCAAATTAATCTAAATAAGTTGTTGATGAAACTACTACATCCAGGGTTCAAAATAGAAACAGTAGTGCGATGCACATATCACATTTCATTAAAAACAATAACAAACACACAAATTGGTACACTGCATGCATATCTTATTACCACACATCACACACACGTACACATAGTATATATATAGCAAGCCAACAATATAATATACGCTTGTTTCACATGCAGGCACGCACACACGTGTCTAATCTTTTGGAAGACAACGTGATTGAGTATATTTTGATTCGAAGCATTCATAATTCTCACAACAAAAAATCTTTTCAGCGGCCGAACAGTATGAACCTGTTTTACCGCAATCGTCTTCGTCGTCTCCATAATCCATCTACAAAAGAACATTATTCAAATTCTAAAAAAAGGTTTGTTAATAAAATATATTATAGAGCAACTAACCTCAAAACTACTTAGGCTGCTGGTGCAAAAATGACAAGAGCGAGGAACAAAACTACTGCATACAACTAAGCTTAGGCTATTTATAGGCTTAATTAGCTAATTATCTATTAAATAACGCCAGAACAATCATAGGTTTAATTATTTCACGATCTTATCTAGTGCCACATTTATCTCTTCATCATGTTCGCAACACTTTCTTTGCTATTTGTTTAACGGTATTTCGCTTATTTAATGCAATATCTTTAATGGAGTTTTAAGCTTCAGTACTGGTTGTGTCAAAGACGATGGCACAAGATCCAAAATTTTATTTACTTTTAATATATCATGTTTGTCTAATGATTCACTATGCCTAAAAAGTTAACAGTGCACACACATATCTCACCGAACCTAGTTACTCATTTGTCGTTCCTAAGTTGGTGTGTTCTACGGGTTGTGGGTTCTACGGGTCATAGTTTTGAACAAGACAAAAGAATTAACTGAAATATCAACTAACCTTAGTAGAATTCATCCCAGCATCTTGATCCTTTACAACCATGGCAATCTCTTGATCGCCATTGTTGGTCGACGAAACACTTAAAATTGCGTTGCTGCAAGTGATAACAGCAAGAATAAGAACAATTGCATACATATTAGGCATGCTGAATAATATTTTTATGCTAAACAAGGGCTTGTTTATGTTGGTGTGAGCCTTTGGGGTAGACTACAAAGCTTAGTCTATTTATAGACTATATTCTCTAATTATTTAATGTATTACTCCTATTATGATATATATAACGTGTTGCACGCCTGTGAGATAAGGGTTTGACCAGAACAACTATAGCAGGTTTAATTATTTCATGATCTTGTCTAGTGCCGCAATTTTCTCTTCCACACGTTCATAGGAAGTAAATTAAAAAAAAGAGTGAAGTTAATACTTAATACTAGAAAACCAAATTTCTATGCAGCATCTTTAATGGAATTTTAAGATTCAGTGTTTGTGTCAAAAACGATGGCACAAGATCCAAAATGTTACTCCCTCCATCCCTAATTAAATGTCTACTTTTAACTTTCAGACTTATTTTTTGTAAAATTTGACCTTAAATTATTTTGTGCATGTTTTTTAATACTTGATTAAAGTTATACTAATGAAAATATATTTAAAACTCAATCTATTCGTGTGATTTGTACCAAGTATTATATAACACAAAAAATAGAGTTTAAGGTTCACACCTACCCTACTTGCGATGCCCACCTTACCATTTGACTTTAATGATTAATTAACTAATCATTGGCTATTAGTATAAAATTTATACCTCATTAAATTTCACTAATTCAATTAATAAATGTAGTTTTTCATTCCCAAAACACAAATAAATATAAAGTCATCTCATTTATCACACTATACAGATGATAAAAAAAAGTAAAACTATTTTGATATAAATATCTTTTTTTATTTCCTTTGTAAATTTTTATTTTGTTTTTAATATATAAACAATTTTACCTTGTACGAATTATTAAAAAAGCTAGAACCATTTTCCATAGAGAGATAATATTTTAAAATTTTGCATTCATTACTTATCGTTTTTTATATGATATCGAAGTCAATAATGTGTTTTGAATATGTGAAAACAACACCGTTAAACACTAATAATAAGAAAATACATTTTCTCATTTTATTGTTAAAAAGGTACATTTAAAAAATTATAGTAGCCATATCATTTTAACAAAAAAAATAAAAGGAATTAATTTAATAAGTGAATTAACAAATTTTAATATATTGAGCTTTGTGTATGCTTTTAATTCGGTTACGACAAAAACATACATTATGCCTAGACATGAATAAATAAAAAGAACACATAAAATAGAAAAGTAAAAATTAATTACTTAATATATATTTAAAATGATTAGTCTATAAAATGTATAAATGAGAAAAGTGACCTGTAATTAATGAAATAATTAAAGTCTATTAGTGGTCTTGTTGTTGTTTAGGAGTTAAACCAAATTAAATAGTAATGATTGCATATATTTACGTGTACACAATGATTAAATGATTAAATGATAGTCACATGGGGTATAAACCAAGCGTAGACATTTATATAAGAACTGAGGGAGTATTTTACTTTCAATGTCTTATGTTTGTCTAATGTTTCACTATACTCCCTTCACTTTATCTCATGCTTAAAAAGTTAACAGTGTAGTAATACATTGTACAAATAGTCTCACTTTAAGTATTACTGTTTTTGTCATCTTGTTTTAAGCTGCTCAATATAACAATTTATGTGTTTTCTGTAATTAGTAGAAGTCTGAGCTTGGTAAACAAGGTTGTTAGCCATTCTAGCCGAGGTGGCACACTCTGTGGGTGGCGTGGGTTACAGATGCTATATGTACTTTGAGCACTCTGGGAAAATCTTAATCCTTTTGACCCATTTAAATCGACGATCATCTTTTGCCTTTCCATTCATTGCTTAGCGGGCAGCGTCCTCCAATCTATCGAGTATGCTGTTTGAAATTTCAAATCTATATAGTTACATGTTATTAATATTATTATTATTCTTTTTTTGCATCTGGTTTCCTCTCTTTTCTAACAGCCGTAACACTGAAACTTGGTTCTAACACCATTGCATCTTATACGGTAAGTTTTTGATTATATGCTTTTGCTTTGCCAAGGTTTCAATCTGTTGTGGCTAATAAAATGTTTAATTGATTGACTCGGTTTTTATTATATATGTGTTGAATGATAATGATACGCTTTTTCTGAATAAGACATGTTATATGTGGACATTGGTTTTGCAGTTCAAGTCGCCAGTGGCAGATCCAGAATTTCTAAACATGTGTGGCACAATTTTTTTTTATCTCATGTTCTAACTTATAAAGAATAAAAAGTACCATATTTACCCAACTTAATACCTCGATCGCTCTAAATCAATTTTCCTTTCGATCTCTCATGGATGAAAAATGCTTCATCACATCTTCATTTTTGACATTGATAAATACTTCTTTCTCTATACTAAGAGTATTGTTCAAAATCCATTACCCATTCAATTATGAAAACCCGACTTTATCAACTTCATCGTTCTGATTAAGTTTGTTTCCGATCGCCATCACCGTGGCTTATCAACAAAAATCCATTTACCCAACTTAATACCTCGATCGCTCTAAATCAATTTTCCTTTCGATCTCTCATGGATGAAAAATGCTTCATCACATCTTCCTTTTTGACATTAATAAATACTTCTTTCTCTATACTAAGAGTATTGTTCAAAATCCATTACCCATTCAATTATGAAAACCCGACTTTATCAATTTCATCGTTCTGATTAAGTTTGTTTCCGATCGCCATCACCGTGGCTTATCAACAAAAACTTTCTTTTATAATATCCTTCCATAAAGACTAAGGCGAAATAAGTATCAAATATAAACTCATCGCAGCATAAGAATTATTATAATCATACACTACAAAAATCTTCAATTAAAAACCCTAAAAAAAAGATAGGTCCAAATCATTTTACCAAACAAACATGAGTTACTCGGTCACAAATTTTTTTATCACATCTTGAGTGATCATCAGACCTCAAATCTCAATGGCTAAATTCTATCTTTTGTTTTGGCTACTTTTACACATTTGTGAGAATAACTAAAAATATTAACTACTAAATATGTGGGCTTTACTACTATCCAAAAATAACTAATTAATGGGCCATCATCTACTTATTAAACTGAGTTTTTTTTAGCAAAATTAAACTTTGAATATCAGTGACAAATAATACAATATATAGCATACTATTGTTGACCAAATATACAAATCAGTAAAATCAAAAAATTTGTGAGATACAGAGACACTTCACAAAGCGAATACATATGTGGCATGTGCCACAGGTTGCCAAGCCTTGGCTCCGCCAATGCAAGTCGCTGGGAGTTGTTGGAGAGGTAGCTTAAAGCCTTAAAGCCATCGCCATCAAATACAATATATTTGATAAGTTAGATGAAACTTAGTAGTATAAGCATTCATATTTTTTTAGTTTATAGGTTATGATTTTAAATCGCCTCATTGAACGCATGTCTCATACTATATATTTGACATCTCTTTCTTACCTATTTTTATATCATACATAATAAAATGGCCATGTGAATAATATTTTAACAAATCCAATTAAAAAAACAATTATTTTACAATAAACAATTCAGGAATTTCATGATCAAGATTTGTTGTATTTGTTTAAATAGAAAATTCAAAAAATAACCCAAATCTATAAGGTCTTCGTAATTTTTTATTTCAAAGTAGGGCAGGGCTACTGGACAGCTTAAGCAGATCTCACCATGAGTCCTTTTTTTGGATTTAGTCTAAATGAAAAAGTTTCGATAAGTATATTTACCTCTACCATTCGTAGGACTTGATCCTGGGCTGTCAAGGTGTTGCTTATTTACTGTTGGTAACCGAGTATCGTCAACAGGCATATTTTATTGATTCACCATCAAACGCCTTCGTTCTCACATTTCTCTTAAAGCAAACGCTTTGGCCCCTCGCTGTTGGTAAATGAGGTCCTTCAGTGTCCACATTTTGAAAAGCCATGCTTGAATAAGAACTTTGCAGCCGGGTAATACTATCGACATTAAAACCCAACAAATTAATCATGCCTGAAACAAATAATATAGCAAAAAGAAAAAACTAATAAATCCAATTATAAAAAGCTAATGTTGCATGAAGTATCGATGTAAAGTGGTATTACCTTGTTCAGCACAGCGTGTAAGTTCTCCAAAAGTGTTACCGACTGGTTGGATAAACATGTTAGTCTGTAAACCACTTGCATCTGTTCCCTTAACAATAAATAACTCATACATAAAAAAATGGCCATGTGATCAATACTTTAACAAATCTAATAAAAAAAATTTACATAACAATAAATAACTCATACATGTCTCTCATGAATGATCACGAGTTGTTAAAGCATTTAATAGATACAAACTTTCTCAAATATATGCATATTATACATGTACTTATAAAATTACCAAGATAATACTTGAACATCCGGTATACCTTAATATGGTACCTCAAACTTTTTTCTACATATTTTACCCTTCAACCCAATGCCAAATTTTGAATCATTAGTCCTTTAACCAACAATTGTTTTTTCAGAAAAATAAATTTAACTTAAAAAAAATTATAATTTTTCCAAAAAAATTTAGAGTTAAAAAAACTTTTCTTTATTTGATTTTTACGCTTTTGTTGAAATTGTTTAAATTCAGTTTCAATTTTTATTTGCTTATTACGTTTTTCTCTTAAGTTTTTTAAAGTTATAAATAACTCACACGATTTTCTTCTAAAAAAACTGAAAAAATTTAAATTATTTTAAAAACATAATTTTATTTTCCTAAATTAACAATTTTAAAACATTCTAAAACATTTCAAAAAAATTTAAAACATTTTAAATTATTCCTTTAATGGTTTTCTTTATAAGAAAACTTAATTTTAAATTAAAAATTTACGTTTTTCTCTTATTTTAATTTACTTCTAAAAAAAGTTTATTTATTTTCGAAAATACAAAAAAATATTTAAAAATTTTAAATTTTTCTGGAAGAAAATCATTTAGTTATTTTTAATATTTACAAAATATTCAGAAACTTTTTTTTTCAAAATAGAAAATTTTTAAAAAAATGAAACAAGATTTAAAACAATTACAAATTTATTTAAGGCAAAAAAGGTTTTTGTAACTTCGAAATTTTGTTAACACGATTTTTTTTAATTTAAATATGTGTGAAAAAATATATTTTTTTATAAGTTAAAACTCTGTTTTTTATTTTAAAATAAAAACGGTGGTTAGTTAAAGGACTAACGATGCAAAACTTGGCATTGGGTTGAAGGATAAAATAGGTAAAAAAAAGTTTGAGGTACCATATTAACAGGTAAACCGAAAGTTCAAGTACCACCTTGGCAATTTTATGAGTACATGTATGATATAAATATATTTGAGAAACTACGTAGCTATTAAATGCCTTAAACCCTTGTTTAAATAGAAAACTCTAAAAATAATTTAAATCTATAAGCTCTATACATTATCTAGCTCATAAAATATTTGTTTTTTGAAAGTCGCTCAGCGCTACCGGACGACTTAAGCAGATCTGCCCATGAGTCCTTTTTTTGGATTTAGTCTGAGTGAAGTACTTATGATGAATATCCTTTTCGCCACTTTTATTCGCCGCTTGCAGTTGCAGGTCTCCATTTTCAGTAACAGATTCAATACACCTGGCTTTACACGATGATCGATAATCTAAATCAAAATTTTGAATAGAAAAACAGATTTAATATATTATTCATATATGTGAATTCAGAGTCATATTACATATGTGGTTCCTATAACATACTGGTTTGGAAGTATCTCCTTTGCTACTGATTTTGTAGCTTGATGTTGGAAGATTATTAATCCATTAATCTTTGTTAAAGAATAATAGCCTCTTTATTCCTGTGTTGGGCGGCAAATGGACACGTACTAGTTTTTCTGGTTTGGGCCACAAACCAACAAGCCCATTAGATGAATAATATGGCAGTTGTAGGTTATAACGTTTAGATTAGAGGTATGTCGATTACTTTTTCATGTAGTATAAATAGTGCAAACTTCTGTAATTCAATACAACCCTTTCACTTTTATATATCATTCGATCCTAGAGATATGAAGATTCAAGGCGTGCAGAACACCTGATAGAGAAGATGAACTACTGAGAATTGAAGAACGGGATGGGAAAGTCATATATTGGCACGGAGCAAGAGTATTAGGATTCCTTTCTATGTGGAGAGCTATAGGTATCTCACGCATCACTTTTCTCAATTCTATGTATTTCTATGTGGCAAAGTGGAAGGGCTGCGAAAATGGTCATAGGGGATTAAGTCAAACAGTTGGAAAATTCAGCGAGCGTCGAAAGGGGTTGGGCAGAATCACAGCTCACATACACCTTACTTTTTGAATTTTACCAATAATGTTACTATAGTTGATACGAGTACAAAAGCTTATTTAAGATGTTTCCGTATCATATAAATTTTGCTACTTTACCCGTTGGAAATAAATCACTAATAGTCGCTAATGAACATCAAATAGGGGTCTGTTTTCGTCATGGTAAATATACGATATAGGTAGTATCTAGGTATGGTACCTCAATGTGGGCTGAAACAATTTGACCCAAATCTTGACGCTTTTTTTCATCTCCAATTAACCTATTTCCTGTGCATTTCTGTGTACTTCAGGTGATCGTTACTTAAGACCATGGATCATCCCCGTGCCCAAAATAACTTTGAGAACAAGAACCGAGGAGGACGAGTGCTTATTAATTGCAAGTGATGGACTTTGGGATGTCACGACAAACAATGAGGTCGATGAGGTGGCTCGCCAGATTTTACCCAGGAAACAGGGGTCTGCAGCCTCTAATGATGAACCATCAACTGCACAAACCCTTTCCGATAGACTGACTGAAATAGCCACGGGAAGATTCACTTCTGACAACATATCCGTGGTCGTTGTCGATCTAAAATCAAAGAAAAAGCGTGTGTTAGAGTACAAAGAATTGAATGCAATCATTGGCGCACAGTACGTACTGTGGCGTGATTAATCCTAGATAACTATGTTAAATTTTAGTGTTTTTATGGTTATTTGTTGAATTCTATTGCTTTAGTTTAATTTTGTCAGAGATTTATTTTTAGCTAAACTGAATTATTGTCTTTTATTTAGACATTTCTAGTCTAAATAAATTACTATATATATATATATATATATATATATATATATATATATATATATATATATATATATATATATATATATATATATATATATATATATATATATATATATATATATATATATATATATATATATATATATATATATATAGATATATATATATATGATGTATTCATATTTCTTTATTTAGTTGAGTTAAATTTATATATAATGGAATTTATTGAAGATTTGTTTTAATAAAAGAGATTAAAAAAAGACAGGTTTTGAGATAAAAACATATATTTTTACTCCATATAAAGACAGGTTGAACTTTTCAATAAAGACAGGTTGCGAGAGAACCGGTATCGATGTTCAATAAAATATGTGTGTTTATTTTAATATAGAGACCGGTTTTATAGAGAAAACCGGTGTCGATGCTTCTAAAGAGACAGGTTCCGTAACTGGTTTCCATATATTTCGATCACGGAGATACCCCCCTTTGGAGAGTGGTTCCAAAACCACTTTTAATGGGCTATTTTGACCGGTTTCTATGAGATTTTTTGTAGTTTATGCAACTTAATTAGGACACGAAATTTAAAAAAAATAATAATTATATATTTCATAAATAATAATATGTATTGGCGGGAAAGGACACTATGTTATATTTATAACCACACATTCCTAGCTTATCATCACAACCGCTAGCAGATCACACACACACTTATCATCACAAACACATTGTTATTATGAAGATGTTGGAGCAGGAAGCTTTTCCATGTACGTGTGGACGTGGAGACGCGGTTTTTCGAGAATCGTGGCAAAAAGATTCATTTGGTAAACAATACTATGCTTGTCCACGTTCACAGGTGAAACCTAAAGTTTCATATGGATGCAATTTTTTTATCCAAAGAAGATAGAGTCAGACTACTAGTCAATTCTCTTGGAGCTTCGACGAGATTTTCTCCTCCAAGCTCTTATTCGATACCTTCACCGACTCCAATTTCTTCTCCAAGCTTTTCAACGCGTGCAAATTGTGTTCACTTGAATGGAAAGATAATGGTACTTGAGAAAACAGTAGATATTTACCGTCATGACGATAGGCACACAGTGGATTCAACTGCACTACTTCACGACCTTTACGATGACATGGGGATCATTAGTTTGAACTAGTTTGTGATGTTTTTTTTGTTGTAATATCCATATTTAATTAAGCGCGTGTTTAAGTGTCCGTGTCGAATAAAATTATGTTTAGGTGTGTCTGTGTGCAAGTCTCCCATGTGTTTACACACGGGATATATGTAATATTTTCAATAAATAAATATTTGTTTTACAAAAGTCTCATTTTGTATTATATAAACGTAGCGAAAATAAAATAACAACGGATCGATAGTTATATAGTTAGATTTTATATTAAATAAGTAAAAAAGAAATAATATTTATATAGTTTTTTCTTAAATAATAATTATATCTTAAATAACTAAAAAACAAATAATAATTATATAATTTTTTCATAATAAAGAAAACAAAATTAACAAATTTTGACAGAAGGTTTCTCCTGCGACATGTCGCCGGGGAAACTTTGGCGGGAAAAAGTCCGCCTACCATTTTGCTAAATAATTCGAGAGTTTGTCGTTTAGCGGTTGTATCCCCGGCGACATGTCGCCGGGGAAAAGTTGGTGGTTTGACGGGTAAAAACCCGCCAATATTTTTGGTTAATAATTACTCTTTTTGTCGTTTAGCAAGGTTATCCCTGGCGACACGTCGCCAAGGAAACTTTCTCAGGTTATTAACCGTAATGATTAACGTTAATTATCCTTGGACAAGTTATCCCTGGTGACATGTCCCCGGGGATAATCTGGAGGGAAAATATCCCGCTTATTCTTTTGGCAAACTATTTTGGTCAAAGCTGGACGACGTTTCTCCGGCGACATGTCGCCAGGGATAATATGGTCAAGCTTTGACCAAAAAGTCTTCATGACTTTTTTCCACGTCAGCAAAGTCGCCAGGGATTAGGGGATTTCCCCGGCGACATTGTGTCGCCGGGAAACACCGGTCACCTGTTCTTACGATTCTTGTAGTGATCGTGCGTATTAGTGTTGTTGGAAAGCTTATCTAAGCAACTAATTAACCTTAACCTATTGCTATTAAGGGCTGTTTGGATAGCTTATTTCAGTAGTTTAACTAACAAAAATACTATTTCTTACTTAAAATGTTTATAACAACCAAATGTACTCTGCAATATCAGGTATAGGTATAGAACTAAGATTTTTATTTCATGCTAGATTCCTCACCTCAATTACCTTGGTAAAATCTATATGATGGTCACACAGGTTGATCAGCAATAGCCTTGTCTTCGCACCCTCTTCAACCGAAGGTACACTCTCTCCCAACCAACCCTTTCATTAGAGGAATGCTTTGCCCCAACATGACCCTGCATACAGTACATAAGGGTGGTCATCAAGCAAATCTAGCACTAACTGTGCAAATTAGTTGGTCACAATTTTTTTTTGCTCTGGCACTAATACACTCTGCTGGTTGGAGACCACTATGGAGTTACGTTAGTAAAAGACCGTGAGAACCCAACTCTTCATACTTGAAGCACTATTCTATAGACCCAACATTGGTATTCTACACAAACCACGATGTCGGGTCTAGAGAATGTAGACCTATAAATCACAAATTCAGTGAAGCACACATAATGTCTGCCATTTTCGGTTAAGGCACAACTTATCTCTAACTTTTTCATAAGATTCAACAACGGTATTGTTTTATATGTTTTTTTTGTACATTTGTAAAATGTATCAACCTAGAGTTCTGATTTGTTTTTCCTTGTAGTTATGCCAAACTTTCGTCGATATATACTTTACAAATTATGAACTATTGTACCTTGCTAAAGATTTTTCAAAAGAGAAAGCTATAATACAGAATAGATTCCCACTAGCAACTAATCCAATAGGCACAATACCCGATCGTAGAATAGATTTTCTTACTTGGTTGGCTTCCCCGAAAAGAGCGGAACTTCCATAACTTAACCCGAAAGCATTGCTATGACTGCTGCACAGGTTCTCCATAGCTGTGAATTTATTTTATGCATTATTATCATTGAAACAACTTAGTTAAATTAGTCCAAAGCTCTTTTCTTCTTATCATCATCATGTTGTGCAAGCACGGATCCAACAAAATCCTAAGTTGTAGACACATATATGAGGACGGCCTACGCTAACCTGCTAACTCATCAATATGGTAATTATTTTTCTGAGCCAGAACATGGGTAAAGAACAATCTTAAATCCACAAAAAATGTAACCACATATTAACCTCAGTAAAATGCTCGTCTTTACACCGAAAACATCAGTCTAGTTTCACATCTTTGACTTGATAAACTAATGTTTTCAATCCTTTATGTGTGAGAAAAAAAATGTTCTTCCATTTTACTCAAAACATAAACGTGGACACCATTATTGCAAATGAAAAAGTATAAAGTATTTGATTTATTGATAGAGGTAAATTGTATAAATGTTGGTGCCTTGTACCTTCAACAAGTTGCAAAGATGGTCACATACTACTATTCGTCCTCCATTACGTAACAACTGAATAGAGACTGATGAAACACCGGTTACCGCCAGAGGTCATTTAGTTTTTTCCTCAACCCACTGCAATCCAGATACATGTATAAAAGGTTAAATTGTGATGCTTCTATACCACTATTTAACAGTTCATATGAATATTGGAAAAAGGCTTAGCAGATGAACTTCACACAAGTTTGAAGATTTATTGCCCAACAAAGCATCTTTTGAAAACTCTGTATCTCTAGTAGGAACAAGGCTATAGGTAAGAATTGTATTGTTTTAGTGCTCTGATAACGCCCAAATCCAACATGTTTTCGGGAGCGTTATCCGTACTTTTGTACATGTATATTGGTCATATCTATAATACTTTTGTGCATATTTGTGCCCAATTATGTTTGCAAGTCTTTGTGTAGCCAATTGCAGGAATAAACTGTAAAACAACGCAAACATGAAGATTAGTGATGTAGTGTTTTTTGTACACGTTTTAGGAAAAACGCGTATGAGTGGCAAGTATTAAACTCGACGATTTAGGAAAACCGACAAGTCGAATAAATGCGGGTTCGTTCTCGAAGGAGGTGTGTGGATTAATGTGCCAAATATATGAAATCAAAGTTTGGATTAGTGACGTTTTTGGTTTAAAGAGAGAAAAAGTAAAGACGAGCTACGACTACGATTATGCTACGACGTTGACGTAAAACGATGACGTAATTACGTAAAACGCGACAAAATTAAAAATTATACCTAAAAATTAATTAAAAATTAAAACTAAGCCTAAAATAATATAAATAAGAATAGAAATCCAATAAATATATTTTAAAACCTTTTATTAATTAAATATTCAATTTTTAATGCTAATTAAAGCCCTAAAATTAAATATAATTAACAAAATGTCCAAAATATTATTTTATTGAACTAATAAATCATTTATATTACTTAAAGACTAAAAAGTATTTTTCCTAAATTTTAAAAACTATTTTTCTATTTTTTTAATGCTAAAAACAATTTTTAAACTAAAATAATCATAAAAAATAATTAAATAATGCCAAAAATAATTTGACAATTTTAGAAATCCTAAATTACACTAATGAACAGTATAAAATTGAAAAATTTTGAAAATTGTAAAATTTTTCACTAAAAGACAAAACAGTTAATAAATAAAACCCTAATTAAACTAAATTAATTATAAAAATTAATTAAAAAGTGAACAGTAAAAACTTTTTAAACTAAAAATCTTAAAACATTTTTCTAAGTCTAAAAAAATTTTTAAAACTGAAAAATAATGATTTTTTACACTAAATGCCAAAAACAGAATAATAAAAAGTTAATTAAAATAGCTATTTAATCTAAAAAATATTAGATGAACAGTAACTGGAAAATAAAATAAACTGAAAAATCAAAAATAAAATAAGAAAAATAATGAAAAAAGTTTGAAGACCTAAAACCTATTTTAGGTCACTAAAGACAAAAAATTAAGCTACTGAAAGTGACACTTGGATTCCCTTTTGTCTGCTAGTAGAGCAGTGGGAAGTTTAATACAAACAGTGGGAACTTGGTTCCCACTGACAATGAAAAAAAACAGGTCTGTGGACCTTTAAGCTTGTAGATTGTGATTGGATTGGTTTTGTTGGACACAATTGGCACCCCTACACTCAGTGGAGTGTAGGGAGTCAGTAAATGCTAAAAAAACACACAACTCCAATATAGAAATCACACCAAACCAAGCAAAGGAAGTTACTGTTAAAGCTATAATGGGGTCTGGTGAACAGTGCACTGAATCAAATGGCACAAAGATGGATTTCAACTTCTCAAAACTTGCACACAATCCAACCAATTAGCATACAACCTATACTAAACCCTAGATGAACCTAATATCTAACAGATTTTAAAAATTGGTTAGCAAATTTCATCAGAAAATAAGCAGAAAATGAGACTTACTGATTTTGCTATTTTGACCAAATTTTAACATTCCAAGTCATTAAAAACCTATCCAAACTAAACCCTATGAGTGATAACTTGTAACACTTACCACCTAAAAGTGTCTAGATGGGTTATAACTCCAAAATCTGTCACAAATCTTGGCTAAAACCCGTATCCAAACACCCCTTAAATTTTCAGAAACTTGGATTAACACACCAAATCTGTTACAATTAGGGTTAAACTAATTTAAAACTAACTAAACAAGCTTATAACACTTAAATAAACACAAACAAACAGAATAGATGGACAATTAAGCAGCTTTCTCACAAATTGTACAAAATCACACACAAATTCATGAAAATGAGATTAAGGAAGGTTCAAGCCAAACCTTGAGTTGAGGCCATTTCCAAACTGATTTCTGAGCTTGTGAGAGATTGTAATCAAGTAGAGAGGGCTTGTTGTGGGAATCCAAGGCAGGACCCCAAGCCAAATATCTTCAAATGGTATTGATGGAATGAAATGGATGAATGGTTGCTCTTTCACACCTGCACAAACAAGTAGAGTATCCTGATAACAAGAGTTATGAGCAATAAGCTGAGCTTATTGGTTAAGCTAGCTTATAGCTTATAACTTAAAATAAAAAAAATATAGAAATCAACTTTTTTGAGTTGGAAATCTTTAAAAATGCATAAAAATCTTGACAAGAGTCTTGACTAAGCTGAGACCAAACCCCCACTCCACTTTCACTTCAAGTGAGGTTTGGAATCAAGCTGTTTAAAAATCTTTTTCAAAAACCAAAGATGAACTTTTCTGAAAACGGATTTTAACTGAAAAGTTTGGGGTACCTTTAAACTATCTTGCATCAAATGAAAACTTTACACTAACAAAGCAATAAAAAGGAACTTAGATATCTTGCAAGCTTAGGGAAATACTTTAAATATTCATAACACAAAAGTTTTTTTTTACAAGAAAATCTGGAACAAAGTTATATGGGTACAAACCACCCATATAAATACTGGAAATGGAACTATCTAGATACATGATTAAAAAATACATAAAAAAGAAACCCTAAACCCTAGTTGCTTGAAAATCCAAAATTTCCCTTGAGGAACTTGGTCAAAGGTAGCATGTGATGTTCCAGTGAAGATATAGTTGTTGAGATGGTATCTAGGCCGTTTGATACGAATTGGGGACCAGGGAAACAAGAAAAACCGTTGGATGGACTGTTCATGTTGTCTTCTTGTTGCAGGGGAGGTACAAGGGGGTCCATGGGTCACGGGGTAATGTTTTTGTTGGTGGGTTTTGTTTAGGGGGTGATCAATCAAGGTTCTGGAAGCAATCATCCAATACCCCTTTGATTTTTGCTTAATATGGATTAGGGTTTATGGGGGTTAGGGCTACTTTTAATTTGTTTTGGGATTAAGTTAATTTAAATTGGGTGTTTTAGGAGGGAAGTATATTACTGATTTAATATTCAGTAATTAAAAGTTTGGGTGGAGATTTGATGTGGAAGGGAGGAGTAACGTGATTGGTTGTTGGGTTATAATGGGGCACGTGGCGGCTGTGGAGTGGTGGAGGAGAGGTTTGATGTCTGGCCAAGTATGGCCCCCCAAGTTCCAAAATGTTTCCACTTCAATTTTAACAGCTTTTTCCCCCTTTTCCTTTATAATCAACTTAGAGCTATTGTCAAATTCAATCCTTCTACTTGAAAAGTAATAGAATAAGGACTATATGTGTCACTTTAGCATTCTTCAAGGGCTTGATGTGTAAAGCCTTCAAACTTTAGGGACCCCACTCATATTTAAAGATATTTGAGGGGTATAAAGTGTCAAATCTTCAAAGTAGAGGGACCAAACTTGTTAATTCTTCAAACTTCAAGGGCATTTTTGTAAATTCCATACCTGGGCCCGGTTCTTTGTACGACTTCGTTTCCCGTGTTCGGTTTTGCTTGATTCCTTTGATCTTTTGGTGAATTCACGATATCCGTACCTGAAATACACAATGAACAAACACATGCATATTTTTGGGTATTTTGACGATATTTTAAGGGTTTTAAGCCCGATTTGGACGATGAGACTATGTATAATTATAGTCTCATCACTCCCCCATACTAAACCATTGCCGTGTCCCCACGCAATGCTAGAATTAAGTATCATAGCACTTCTAAAATTCATTTTATGATGACATTTATTGAAGACATAAATTTAAATAAACTACTACACGTGTTTTAGACATAATGTATTGTTTTCATCACGATAAAGTGACTTTTAGGATCATAGAACAAGAACACGTGAATGCTTCGTTAGAAATAATTTCGTCGTTCTCGATTTTTACCCAATTCCATGCTAAGCGTGTAACAAGTTCATTGTTTTTATAAGTTAGCAATACGATCATTCTCATGAGTGTTAATTACGAACCTAACTCCCTTATTCCTACTTGGTATCTCTTATATTTTATTTTTGTCTTAATAATCACGAGGATACATCATTGAATTATACGTGAATAGAGATTAAGTCTAAAAATAGAGTTTTAACGGTGTAACCAAAATCATTAAATTAATAATTCATCTTAATAGACAACGATGTCAAAAAATTAAGTCAACAAGAAGGATCGATAAACACGGTTTTATAACGGTTTTGAACATGAGACTTATTACCAAGACTTTTATACGCCCCCTAACGGAAGGGCCTTATTATCTTTGGTTTACCTCCATCTTTTATTCAACTTCGCCATGAAGCTTTTATTATGACTTCGGTCTTGCCTTGCCTTTTATTATCCGCCTCATCGGTGGTTTTATTAGCCAAAGACGTATATCCTCACGCTAAAGCGAATTTTGGATCTTTAAAGCTTCGAAGATTAAGGCTTGATTCACTTTCAATTTGGGCATAGATTTTTCGGCCTTGTGAGCTTCAAATTTTTGCTTAATTTAGGTGAGCACTTGAAATCTTATTATTAGGTGAAGCTTTCGATTATTCGGGTGCCAATACTTCAAAACCGTGACGCTGGCGATACCTTAATGTTTTCCCAATTTAATTACATGGAAGCTACTAAAACAAATTAGAAACCAACAATAGTGACTAAACCGCTAAATCAATATTTATTAACAATTTATTATGCAAAAGTGTGGGGAGAATAAGCTAATAATTACTACACCTGAGATCGTGACGATTACGAGACTTTTAAATAACTCTATCATTTCTCGTCCTCATTTAAGAGACTTAGCCTAAAAAGTTAAGGAATCGAAGCTAAGTGCTCAACACGCACGGTCGAATAAAAAATTACTCTTATTCTCACCATCGGAAAACCTACATTCGTGTCTTAAACACTTATGAAAAACAAGAAATTTTTTAAAATTTGGCCATTTTTAGCCTTATTTTGCATAAAACGATAACAAAAAGATGAAATTTGGATTGCGTGGTGACGTAAGCAAGGTGAAGTATCTACTCACCCCCCCATACTAAAACTAAACATTGTCCTCAATGTTTCGAGTCTAGGGGTGTAAACACCCCCATACTAGAGACGAAGTCGAATGCTTAATCTCGAGCATGGAAAGGGTAAAACGAATAACCTAAAAGCCGTTTATGAATTATGCTAATAAGATAAACATTAGAACATAAAAGGATATCATCGGATATCGGAATCTCCAAAGGCAACGATCGAAGCTCGAGTGATCCGTAAAACGAATACGAGAGGCTTCAATGATGACGATGAACCTAATGAATCACAATCACAAACAACCACGGAACAAAGGTTGGAAGAGCACAAGTCCCCTCGTTACATTAACTAAGAAAGCGATAATATGTACAAGGATAAGCATGAGAATCCCCCACGAGGCACCTTGTTTTTGATAACCGAGTCAAAAGCTCGACTCGAATCCCCATAAATGTGATCATTTAGGGATAATCTTGGTTTAATCATTTTTGGTGGGGCTTACATGATAAACAATGCCCAAAAGTACATGGAGTACTTTAAAAACCCGATATACGAATACCAGGGTCAAAGATAGCGTCCTCGTTTTCGGATGAAAGACAAAACAACGCTACTTCAACCATTGCATAAACCTCAAAGAGGTAGAAGAAAATAGATAAGACGTAGAAGGGTGGGACAATTGGTAAGTCAAACTCATGAGCTACTCGAGGTAGACTCACACCAAGCAAATGAATAAGATTTCCATTTATTTCATCGGTGGAAGACCGAGATTTCCCTTTACAAGCAATTCTGGGATCGTAAATCTCGTCCTCGGTGGTATAGTGTGAGGGAACATTTGGGGCTTCCCCCATACTAAGACAACACCAACCATCGTCAAAAGGAGTAGACGAGGTGGTAGCACTCATATAACGCGGTGATGACGGAGTTAAACTTGTAGAAAAATCTTTTAAAACATTTTTAAAATCTTTTCCTTTTTCATCGTTTAAAAACTCTTTATGAAAACCCGATTTGATAATGTCGAAAATATTTGGCGTGTCAAATTGAAAATTAGTCACGCTAAAAATCCTCACATTTAAGTCTTTGGTGGGAGGGGGTGGCGGATTATATAAGTTCTCAAAACGTTTATCAATAAAGAACACCGCCCCCTCGGGGTCAACATACTCGTCATCCTCATGAACGTCGATCTCATCGATTTCTTCATCAAAGATAGGCTTGTCAAACCAAGGTTTGTCATTCCCCTCCTTGAGTATCTTAGAAACTCTCTCGAAAAGATCACGATCAAGCACGAAACCATCATTCTTTTGTGGGGATTGTTGATAAGTTAAATCCTCACGAATGTGGTAAACGTAATTCTCATTTGAGGAGTGTTGATTAGGTAACTCCTAGAGAATTGGATTTTGGGTGGTCACATGAGTTGGCTCGTCATCGAAAATAAGACGTTCCAACTCATTAAGTTCATCCTTGATTTTTGAAAGATCGACCTCACTCGTAGGTGGAAGTGAAGGCATAAGAGCTAGCTCTCGTTCAATGATTTCCTCAATCTCGGGATCAAACTCATAATCATCGTACTTCACATGTTTCTTTTTAGGAGAATAAAAAATTGTATGTGGATTTCGAAGTACGTGATCAAGCTCGGCAAAATCGCCATCGTCATCGTCAAAGAAAGAGTCGATGTGAGCACTCACAACCATGGTCTTACAAGTCGAATGACTATGCTTAGGTGACTTTTCTAAAACGAGAGGATCAATGTTGATACAAACTTTAGCCTCAACGGGTGTTGGGCTAGGAAAAGGAGGCACTTCGATGGAGTTAGAAGTTGAAGCCTCAAAGACGTGGTCCTTCGAAGGTGGTGAAGACGAGCCCATTTTGGTCATTGTCGTGATGGCACTAACGTCGCCCTTCGAAATTGGTGTTTTACTTGTTTCACTAAATACATCCCAAAGTGAGTTTTCATCCATAAATTTACACATACCCTTTTGAATTAGGTACACGTACTCTTTATCATTAAAATCATCATCTGTAAAACCGTTTTTCTTAATTCTTTCAAAACATGCATTAAGCCTCATTCTTTCTGCTAAAGTGAACATTTTGAAATCATTAGGATTTGAATCATTAGGTTTTGAAACCTTGGTTTTTTCATGATCATTAAAAACTTGGGATTTTCTAGCGAAAAAGTCCATTTTGTCATCCCCATATCTCATAGTAAGTCTCCCCTCGTGAGCGTCGATTACGGTTCGAGCCGTCGATAAGAATGGTCGGCCTAAAATAATGGGACATTTAGGGTCACACTCATAATCGGATATAACGAAATCCGCGGGAAAAACAAACTTTCCAGTCCTAACATAGACATCCTCGGCTATTCCAATTGGTATTAATGGCGTACAATTTGCTAGCTCGATTGTCATGTTCGTGGGGGTAAGTGAAGGCAATCTCATCAATTTCCAAAGAGAATGAGGCATGAGATTGATGCTAGCACCTAAATCGGCAAGGGCTAAACATCCCTCAATCTCGGAAAAATCACAAGGTAAAAGAAATTGGCCCGGATCCTCTTCCTTTCTCGGCATACGCCTTTTAGGTTTTTTAAGAAGGATTGAAGCACAAGTTTCTTCAAGGGTTACTTTGGTAAGGTCGATAAAGCTCTCTTTTTGAACCGTGGATGGAATTTGAGGTACACGAGGGTGTGCACTCTTTTCCTTGGTCGCCACGTTCACCCCTTCGACTTTAGAACAATAAGACGTCTTAGAAGTCGAGGGTTGAGAAGAATAAACAACACGAAATCCTGCAAGGTTAGGGGTAATCACACGACCTTTCTGTTGGAAATACGTTTTACGTATTTTTGAAGGATCGGTCGCTCCAACGATAATTATGTAATGGGCTCGTGATCCATTTAGTTTATGTATAGTCCATATAGCCCACATGTAGGGTGGGCTATATATATCCCCTCCTAGCGTGTTAGGAGGGGTTGGTGGTTGTTCATTTTACATTTTTCATAATTCCATTTTTACTTTTCTCTCTCTATTCTTCCATTTTCTCTCCTTTCTCTCTCTACTCCCTCATCTCCTTCATCTCATCTTTTTTATATCTATCAATTTATCAACCATCTTAATCCATCAAATCAATCATATAGAATAGGCCAATAATTTCGTAGACCTTCAATTGGTATCAGAGCCAAGGTTTGATTGGTTTATTCTAGCTTTTATTTTTTTATTGATTTTGGTGGGTTTTGATTTAATCATGCTTAAATATTAAAAAGTTTGTATTTTTTTATAAAAAGTTTGTGTTTTTATGTGTTAAATCATGTCAAATCTTCAAATTTACTTACTTTTTAGATAAAAATCACAAATTTTTATACAAAAATCAAAAATTTCTTTATCAAATCTTAAAAAGTTTGTGTTTTTATAAAAAGTTTGTGTTTTTCTCTTTTTAATTTTGTATTTTTTTGATTAAATCCTTTCTATTTTGATGCCTTTTTGTTTGAATTCATTCCTTAAATTGAACTTTTAATTTTGTCCTTTTTTATTTTTTTAATCAATTTTGCCACTTTAATTTTTTTATTATTATTGATTTTCGTTTATCAATTTTCAGTTTTATCCTATATGGTTTTTCTGTTATCAGTTTTTTATATAATTTTTTTTATTTTTTATATAATCAGTTTTTATATAATTTTCTGTCCTATCGAATCTGTTATCAGTTTTTATATATAATTTTTTTTTATCCTGGGTTTCGAGTTCTGTCCACTTATAGGTATTCTTCTTTATTTTTTTGGGTCTCGTGTGTTGTCTAACATTTCTGTCCAGATATCTTTTTGTCCAAGAATCTCAGTCTCATCAGTTCCGGGTGAACGAAAGTTCCGGGTGAACAAAGTTCCGGACGAACAAAAAAGTTCCGGACGAAGAAAGTTCCGGGTGAAATAAAGTTCCGGGTGAAATAAAGTTCCGGGTGAATATAAAGTTCCGGGTGAACGAAACTTCCGAACGAAACTTCCGAACGAAGTTCCGAACGAAACTTCCGAACGAAGTTCCGAACGAAACTTCCGAACGAAGTTCCGAACGAAACTTCCGAACGAAGTTAGTTCCGAACGAAGTTAGTTCCGAACGAAGTTTGTTCCGGACGAACGTACTTCCGAATGAAGCAGTGCCAATTCAAACACAACGGGCAAGTCATCGTCGTCTCTTAAATCGACTCATACCCTTGACATCACTCGACTCCTCTCGTCTCTCGACTCCCTAACACTCACAGCCCCGACTCAAACACCCCCTCACCCTCGCACCCTCTCGACCCTCACACCCTCACAATACTCTCGTCCCTATACCCTCTCGACCACACCCTGACAATCCAAACACACCAGACTCGATCGTAAAGTTATTTTAGACATTAGAATCCAAAACCAAAACCCGCTTTTCAAATTCATAAGTTATTTCTTTAATATATTTTGACTCGACACCAAACTCGATCGAAATCTCGACAAACCAAAACACACACCCTCGTCATACACACCCTCACCCACACCCTATATCACAACCCACACCACTCCCTCACTCACATCTCACAACCGACTCAGACCACATCCTCACCCATATCACACCAACAGACTCTCTCACACCACTCGAAACTAGACAAGAAAGACTCGACAGATGAGAGAAGACTTTGATTAGACGATAAACACACCTACCCGAGACCTTATTTTCAAGATCTTGAAGCCATAATATCATTGTGTTCTTCAAAGGATTGTTGCATTCAAACCTAAAGATGATTTGAGTTAGGGGATTCGTATGATTTGTTTCGTGGGTTTGATTCTGGTTATATAGATAAGAGCAGATTTTTATTGAGTGAGATTAGGCTTGTGTTTGAGGTTTGATTGGGAGAGAGAGAGGACGATCGATTGTTATTAGTGATTGTGAGAGAGAGATTAGGAAGGAGTTTATTATATTAGGGGCGGTTTAAACAAGAAAGTGGGGCGGTGGAAAGAATCTGATTGGGCCACGTTTTATTAGGCGGAGGAAACAAGAGGACTTCTCAGGCCACGTGTGTGGTGGCAAAATAAGGCCACATTTGTGTTTGTGTTGTATACGTGACGTTTGGGGGTAGGATATCAGATTTTTTTAATATCGAATTTTTCTATCTCTCTTTTTATTTTTTCTTGTTTTTCTAAAAACCCAACAACAACAACATCCACATCATTTTTTTTAATTTTTATATCTTTCCTCGATTTTCAATGGATTCGTTAAATTTGACATTTAAAGAGGGAGACTTGCATCGAATGCAAGACAAAGCTAGAGAAAGTGGTATAAATTCATTTCAATTGCTTCAATATCATCTTGTTACTCTTTCATGGATTCAAGGAGGGAGCGAATTTGTGATAATCTTTGGACAAGATCGTCATATATTCATCGACTCAATTTTCACCAGTTTGACCCAACTCGCCGAGCAACTCAACAATGAAAACTTCAATCACTCTGCATTGGCACTTGCCTATAAGGCTCTTGTGACACAACTCACGCCTTTCCTCCAATTCAATATCATTAAGCCTGAAAGTTCTGTGATTTGCCAATCTTTTCTTCGAGATACACATACCGAGCTTCGAGTTTTCCATGATATAATATTGAAACTCATGACATCGATCTCGTCTTCGATTTATCAAAGATCACAACTTCAGCAAGCGTATGATAATGGAGTGCAAGAATCAATGACGCAGATGCAAGAGGAGAATGGTCAGACAGTTGACAACTTGGAGCATAACGATGGCAAGAGCACGGAATCAGGAGAACAACATGATATCAGTGGCACGTCAGGGAATGTTCACGAGATCTCTCTTGTTGACACCTTACCCGTTTATGACGAAGAGCCGGCAAACATGGTACAATGTAATGTTGTTTATGATGTATATGCTGATGACATGCCGCATATTGAGCATTCTGAACCTAATTATGACAAACATGGGATGGAAAAGAGTGATAGAAATACCACTTCTGATTCATCCGATGTGAGTCATAATGGGGGAGAGATTGTTCAGAATGCTATAGTACATCATGATAATTGTATTATAACTACTTCACTGACTGCTTCTGATTCCAAGATTAGAGAGCTCGAAATGATTGTAGCTCAACAATTAAAAGATCTTGAGGATGCCAAACTTGAATTTTCTAAGAAAACGGACAAATTTGAAACATACTTTGAAAAACTTGAAAAGTCAAACGTTGTTCTTGAAAGAAAATTGGATCAAACTGTTCTAGATTCTAAAGCTGAAAAGGATAATCTTTTGAAACAAATTAAGTGGCTTGAATCTAAGTTGGCATCCCAAGATAACTTGCTCAAAGAGAATGAGACTTTAAAGGCCCAAGTACAGGAAAAGGTTTTTGCTATAGCTGCGTTGAAAAACGAGTTAAGGAAAAATAGAGGACCTAGTGTGGACACTAAGCTTGAAAAACCATCAATCTTGGGGAAACCGCCTACAAATCAGTTCGTCAGACAACCGATTGTCAGACAACCTACTGCATTTAGATCCGAGCGACCACAATCCTCGAGACCGCGGTTTGCCTCCCAAGTTGATTTGGGTCATATTTCTAGAACAGTCACTCCACCAACTAGGTCTAATGTGACTAAATCAGTTTTAGCAAGACCTCATCACATGATTGCCTCTAGTTTCTCTAAGAATAGTTCAATGAACACGTCTAGAACTAGTTCAGCTGATGTGCGCCAGGGTTTTGGTCAAAGAGAAGCTAAGAAAAAGACACAAGTAAGAGATAGGAATTTCAAACCTAGTCAGATGCCTTCTAGTTTACCCAACACTGCTAACCATAGCATGTCACATCCTAGGAGCATCGATCAATCATCTAGGAATTCTAGATCTTACTCGGACATTAAATATGCTACTTGTAAAACATGTAGAAAATGTGTCTTTACGGCAAATCATGATTCTTGTATCAAAAAATTGCTTAATGAGGTGAACTCCCGTGCTAGACTTAAATCCCAGTGGGTAGCTAAAATCAAACCCGTTGGCAAAATGTGGCGCCCCACTGGTAGAACTTTCACTCTTGTAGGAAACGAGTGCCCTTTAACTAGGATAGTCTCTGATCCTGCGAAGACTACTAGGGAGGAATATGCAAAGGATGATATATCACTTAAGCCTGAACTTAAGGTTTTCTATAAAAGGAAACGTTTGCCAACTAAGACAAGTGAATCATCCCCTCAGGCCACCTCTGACACAAGAAAAGAAAACCGTGAACCCCACGTGCTTCTAAAATAGATATCTCTAACCCATGCAAAAGTATACAAACTCCTAATGAGAATGCAGGTACCAAAGTTGATGTTCCAAAAGAACGAAGCGGTCCAATCATTGTATACCGTTCAACTAAGGACAATCTCAGAGTTTGGTTGTTGAAGAAGCAGATATCAGAGAAACTAGTATCTCAGGGGATTCATGGTTAAAGCTTACACAGGACTTATAGTCACATCACAGACTATAACTCGCTCTTCAAAGAAAGGAAAGTTTATCGCCGATGGTAAACTTATCCTAACAACGAGAAATTATTTTTTCTCGGGCATGAGCTTATATCAAAAACATTCCAAGTTTTTAAGCTCATGCACATTGGCTCCTCGTTAAATGACAGACGACGACCCGGACTTCAGAGACAGGGAAGTTTATATACGCAACGATAGCTTACCCTCTTAACAAGAAATTAAGTTTTCTTGGACACGAGCTTATCCTAAAACCATTCAAAGGTTTTAAGCTCATGTATATGGTTTATCATTAAATATCAGATGGTAACCCGTGCATCAAAGAAAGGAAAGTTTATCGCCGATGATAAACTTATCCTAACAACGAGAAATTAAGTTTTCTCGGGCATGAGCTAAAATTAAAAACATTCGAGGTTTTTAAGCTCATGCACAATGACTTACAGTTAAATGTCAGACTGTAACTCGAACTTAAAATAAAGGAAAGATTATCTTTTATGATAACTTATCCTCTTAACGAGAAATTCACCTTTCTCGGTCATGAGCTTGTATTAAAACATTCGAAGTTTTAAGCTCAGAAAGGAAAGTGTATCTTTTAAATAAGAGAACTTTTCCTCATAACGAGAAATTAACCTTTCTCGGTCATGAGCTTTCCGTTAAAACAGTCAAAGTTTTCAAGCTCATGAAAAACGACTTCTAAGTAAATGTCAGCTTAGGACTCGTTCTTCAGATAAAAGGAAAGTTTATCGCCGATGATAAACTTATCCTTAACAACGGGAAGTTTACAACTTCTCGGACTTGAGCTCGTTTTGTAAGATATTCAACATCTTAAGCTCAAGTAATTGGTTTTCAAAACTTTGAACACAATTTTTCGAGAATTTCTCAAAAGGTTTTTCTAAATCTTTCAAAATTGTGTGTTCAAAAATGCTTTGATAAAAAGAGCATGTCTTCTGGAATCGATAATATTTACGATACTAGAAATGTCATTCAATAATGACACGGGGTTGTAAATAAAGTTCGAGCAGAAGTTCAAACTTTTAAAACATGCTCAAAATGGTTTGCTATTATTTCAGATAGCAACCCGCTTTTCATAATCAAGTCAAGTATTTCACCGGAAAGCTTTGACTCAACAACGGGAATTAATTTTCTCGGGGACGTGACGAGGTGACCATCATTCGTGAACAAGAACCATGTGAATCTTTCATATGATGTTCTCCATCATTCAGGTCCTACCTCGTAAATTGCTAATATTGTGAATTCATTATCATATATGATCTTTGCACGTGTTAAATACCTTACGCTCGTGTTTAAAAGGTATTTAATTTACGTTTCAAGTAGACCCTCATTAATTTGAGGGGGAGCTTGTGTAACTCATGAAGATAACTGGCTTTGCATCTTTCTTCCCAAATTTTCTTAAAATGCTATTAAATCAATTGATATTAAAAACATCGATTAGGTTAATATTTTTAATATGTGGGAGAAAATGTGATTTAATATGGGAAATGATTAATCACAAATGGTTTGACTTAACGTGCTAGCTCATCCCGACATGTGCGAAATGTTTTCGGATATCGTGGCATATGTTAAGGGGGAGCAAAATGGATTTGCACTTCAAAATGGATTTCATGGTGACATACACTTACCCAAAACATCTCTATTCACGACGGTGAAGATTGTGGTGACATAAGGATGGTAGGATAGGTTAAAGTCCAATGATTTCTCTAGAACCGGAGGAATCTTCCCAAGGACATTCCATAGCTAGAAATAGTAGTCCTTAGGAAAGATGGAGAAAGATTGTGAACGTAGCTGAATGCCGACCAAGTACTTAAGTTAGCACTGGAACAATCACAACAAGGTGCTAGTGATGACGTATTGGTAAGCATTGAAGGGGTTGAAGAATGAAAAAGAATTGTAAAGATAAAGGGTGTAAAGAAAGAAGCCCTCCTTACAACTTAGGCAGAAACCGGGTCAATACATATGCTATTAAGATCATTGTTTAATGATTCTTAATATTGAAGACAGACATCATGGACCCAGTGATGCAATGCACAACCCATCCCAGCTAACTCAGATATCTCTCAAAAGATATTTGTTTTAATCACACGGAGACAACGCATTATCTATTGATTTATTCACTCCGAATAAATTGGTATTGAAAAGGTGGCACTCCTCTCCAGCCTCCGATCACTAAAAATCCAAAATGCACGATCGAGTCTAGAGCCATTTGAGATCATCAAATATCTCATTAGGACACACTTTCATTATTCCTTGCTTGTTCACACAATGTGAAAAGTAAGAAAGATATTAAGAGTCCTACGCAAAATCTTCATGATATTGCCTGAACATCCGAGTAATACGAAAGTATTTACAATGAAGATGGAAATCCTTCTTGAGCGAATATCAAAAAGCTCATGGTAGGTGACTTGTGCGATTCTTTATGAATCAAACTTGTGATAACTGGAAAGCAACAGTGGTTTAATTCTTAAATGAATTTAAACACGTTCCAGGCCTCTACGCAATATCTTAGTGATCTTGCCAGAACATTCACAGTAATACTATTAAGTATTTACAGTGACGAATGGAAATCCTTCTAGTGTTAACATCAAACAGCACTTGGTAGGTAACTTGCAAGATTCTATATGAATCAAGCTAGTGACAACTGGAAAGCAACGACGGTGCAGTTCTTAATTGAATTTCACTTGTTCCAGGAACATGAATTGACGACTTCAAATCATGCGGATAAGATTATCCAAATGATTCACTCTTTACGTTCGCAGTCAGCTTTGGACGGTCGAGTAAAGAGAACGGGTTTACCCGCGAAATCTTGTCAAGGAGGTTCTTTATTGAAACTACCTGCCACAAGTACGATATTTAATATCGTCCAACGGTCTTCACCGACCGGAGGTAAAATGCTACCGAATTAGAATGAAATGTTCAAGGCCGTTTCATCCGTGTATATTGTTTGTTGCTAACTGTCTTATGCAGCGTAACAAGAAGGTGGCATTGCGGTGTACAATCCAGAAGAAGTCGTCACCACATGCTTATACTACATACAATTAGTACTTCAACAAATTCAAGAAATCCTGAAGGTCAAGTCTTTCGCTGTATCAAACTCTGAAGCTTTCAAGAATTTAAAAGTATAAGTATGTGGAACATGAAGTCACAAAGAGGCAAATATCACAAGTGAAGAATGCACAAGGTCAAGGCAAGGAAACATGCTCAAGACTAAAGTCAAAGATCACATCAAGCATATTCACAAGAACAAGATCGAAGACTCAAGCATAGATGCTAGGTTTAAGATTTTGTAAAAAGATGTGACCTCCCTTAGGGGGAGATTGTTGGAAATATGTTTTTCCCAATAAAGTCTCGGTCACATCTTAGTTAGCATAGATCACGAGTTATAGAATATTTAGAACTTTGTTTCTTGGAGCGACCTCCCTTAGGGGGAGATTGTTGGAAATACGTTTTACGTATTTATGAAGGATCGGTCGCTCCAACGATAATTATGTAATGGGCTCGTGATCCATTTAGTTTATGTATAGTCCATATAGCCCACATGTAGGGTGGGCTATATATATCCCCTCCTAGCATGTTAGGAGGGGTTGGTGGTTGTTCATTTTACATTTTTCATAATTCCATTTTTACTTTTCTCTCTCTATTCTTCCATTTTCTCTCCTTTCTCTCTCTACTCCCTCATCTCCTTCATCTCATCTTTTTTATATCTATCAATTTATCAACCATCTTAATCCATCAAATCAATCATATAGAATAGGCCAATAATTTCGTAGACCTTCACTTTCTCACGAGACGAGGCGGCTTTATATTGTTCCTTCGGATTTGTAACGGTGTCACTAGGTAACGAACTCGATGACGCACCCGAGGACTTGTGCATAATGGCCGAAAACATCTTTTTAATGTCGATTTGACCTTGCTCAATCTTCGTGTTTTGCAATTTCAAAGTATTAGTAAAGTCGTTTTTCAAAGTACCAATTTCTCCCTCTAATCGTCTCATATTAGCCTCATTCATTTTCATGTAATTTTGAAAATCGTTTGACGAACTATTTTGATTAGAATTAAATTTCCCTTGGTTTTGATTACTTCTTTGAAAATTGTTTTGATTCCCACTTGAAAAATTGTTACCTTGATTGTTGTTGTTTGAAAAATTCGAGTTTTGATTATTATCTCGATTTTGCCAAGTTATATTACGACCTTGATTATAACCTCCTTGATTTTGATTTGAAAAATTTCCTTGTTGATTATTTCCTTGGTAATTGTTACGGTTTTGAAAATTGTTGCCTTGATTATAATTGCCTTGTTGTGATGGACCCGCGTTATTTTGATTTTGAAAATTGTTGTTTCCATTTAACGCACTCACATTCGACGTTTGGCCATCCGTAGCCGCACACTCGTAATAATTATGAGGTCCACCACAAAACGTACACGAAACCTCAACCGCTTTCACCGTAGCGGGAGCGTCTTTCTTTTGCATCTTAACGAGAAAAGACGTAAACACATTCGTCAACTTATCGACTTTCGCATCAACTCTCTCAATGTCGCGATTAGAACTACTAATATTAGCGACATTGGCAACACTCGGTGCGTTGCGGAGTTGGTAAACCTTGGATCGGTTTTCGATAATTATCAATGCATCTTTCGGAGTCTTACACAAAAAGTTGCCACCGGCGGCGGAATTCAACGAATCTTGTTCTTGAAAATTAAGAACGTTGTAAAACGTATCGATTTGGTGCAACTCGGAAAAACCATGGTGAGGAAATTGCCTAAGCAATTCCTTAAAACGATCCCACGCGTCTCTAAAAGATTCATTCGGTTTTTGCTCAAATTTCGTAATTTCATTTTTGAAAAACGTCGTCTTAGACGGTGGGAAAAAATAATTAACGAACTTGGAAACGAGATCCTTCCACGTAACTATCGAATTAGGTGGCTCTTTCTCGTACCAATCCTTGGCGGCACCATCGAGCGAGTACGGAAAAAGCATAAGCTTGACGACATCGGTGTCGACGTTCTTAAACTTGCTCGTGGCTAGAAGACGATCAAAATTCCGAATATGGTCGTGAGGATTATCGGCTTCACGACCTCGAAACTTCGTAGTTTGGATTAACGAAAGCATTCCGCTCTTAATCTCAAAATTCTCCGCTTCGATAGCGGGAATTACGATCGCGTCTCCATAACCCTCGGTGGGCGCTTGGAGCAATTCCATCATCGAACGATTGTCGGCCATCTCCTCTACGGTTTCTTCAACAACGATATTAGGAACCTCGGTTTCTAATTCTCGTCTACGTCGTCGATTCTTTCGATTACGATTGCGTCGATTCGAAGCTTCGCTAGAATTGGAATAATCCTTCGATCGAGTGCGCATGCACTAAGCGTAGAATGGGTGGTAGCAAAGAAGATTCTTTTTGCGGTTTTTCGATTTTTCAATTTTTTTGGTTTTTGATGGTTTTTTTAATTTTTTTTTGGATTTTTGAATGTATTACGTAGACACAAATCTACAAATCTCCCCTCGATCCGATCTTCTCGATTAAAGGAGCCTCAAAGAATGAAAACGATCACGTGGAGTGAACGCCTTCGATGACTTTAGAACGTTGGTGGAACACCAAAACGTTCAAGAGGGTTTAATCTTGAAAACAAGCAAATATAATATACGTAGATAATACTTGGGCGGCAAACCCTCGATTAGCTCTCTTTCTCAAAACACGCACAAGCAAGCGGGGGAAACGAGGCGGCGCTAAGCACTTAAGAGCCTTTTTCCCTTAGGTCGTGAAATACAACCGCCTTATACCCACCTTATAGTTTGTGTTAATCAAAATTAAGCCTCACGAAAGTATTTATCTATTTTGCCTTAAAATTTTTGCTTTAGATTCGAATACAATGATCGAGTGATGAAATCCCGAATCAAGGTTGCGTTTTCACGCTTTTGGAGTACTTATATTTTTATTGTTCTACGCAAGTACAATATAGTAATTTATTCACAAGAAAAACGAAAACGATAATGGGATATCTACAATATAGTAAAAAGATTGTTGTGTGTTTAATTTAGGAAAATTAAACACGATTTATTTGGATAGTATAATATAATAGAGAAAAATAACAAAAATGAGTATGTACGTTTATGTACGCTTTCCAAAAATTGAAAAGCAAAAACGCACTACTCACACAAACACGATACTAATAATGGCACACTAAACACCTCCCCGGCAGCGGCGCCAAAAATTGATGTAGTGTGTTTCGTACACGTTTTAGGAAAAACGCGTATGAGTGGCAAGTATTAAACTTGACGATTTAGGAAAACCGACAAGTCGAATAAATGCGGGTTCGTTCTCGAAGGAGGTGTATGGATTAATGTGCCAAATATATGAAATCAAAGTTTGGATTAGTGACGTTTTTGGTTTAAAGAGAGAAAAAGTAAAGACGAGCTACGACTACGATTACGCTACGACGTTGACGTAAAACGATTACGTAATTACGTAAAACGCGAAAAAATTAAAAATTATACCTAAAAATTAATTAAAAATTAAAACTAAGCCTAAAATAATATAAATAATAATAGAAATCCAATAAATATATTTTAAAACCTTTTATTAATTAAATATTCAATTTTTTATGCTAATTAAAGCCCTAAAATTAAATATAATTAACAAAATGTCCAAAATATTATTTTATTGAACTTATAAATCACTTATATTATTTAAAGACTAAAAAGTTTTTTTCCTAAATTTTAAAAACTATTTTTCTATTTTTTAAATGCTAAAAACAATTTTTGAACTAAAATAATCATAAAAAATAATAAAATAATTTGACAATTTAAATATCCTAAATTACACTAATGAACAGTAGAAAATTGAGAAAGTTTGAAAATTGTAAAATTTTTCACTAAAAGACAAAACAGTTAATAAATAAAACCCTAATTAAACTAAATTAATTATAAAAATTAATTAAAAAGTGAACAGTAAAAACTTTTTAAACTAAAAATCTTAAAACATTTTTCTAAGTCTAACAAAATTTTTAAAACTGAAAAATAATGATTTTTTACACTAAATGCCAAAAACAGAATAATAAAAAGTTAATTAAAATAGCTATTTAATCTAAAAATATTAGATGAATAGTAACTGGAAAATAAAATAAACTGAAAAATCAAAAATAAAATAAGAAAAATAATGAAAAAAGTTTGAAGACCTAAAACCTATTTTAGGTCACTAAAGACAAAAAATTAAGCTACTGAAAGTGACACTTGGATTCCCTTTTGTCTGCTAGTAGAGCAGTGGGAAGTTTAATACAAACAGTGGGAACTTGGTTCCCACTGACAATGAAAAAAAACAGGTCTGTGGACCTTTAAGCCTGTAGATTGTGATTGGATTGGTTTTGTTGGACACAATTGGCACCCCTACACTCAGTGGAGTGTAGGGAGTCAGTAAATGCTAAAAAACACACAACTCCAATATAGAAATCACACCAAACCAAGCAAAGGAAGTTACTGTTAAAGCTATAATGGGGTCTGGTGAACAGTGCACTGAATCAAATGGCACAAAGATGGATTTCAACTTCTCAAAACTTGCACACAATCCCACCAATTAGCATACAACCTATACTAAACCCTAGATGAACCTAATATCTAACAGATTTTAAAAATTGGTTAGCAAATTTCATTAGAAAACAAGCAAAAAATGAGACTTACTGATTTTGCTATTTTGACCAAATTTTAACATTCAAAGTCATTAAAAACCTATCCAAACTAAACCCTATGAGTGATAACTTGTAACACTTACCACCTAAAAGTGTCTAGATGGGTTATAACTCCAAAATCTGTCACAAATCTTGGCTAAAACCCGTATCCAAACACCCCTTAAATTTTCAGAAACTTGGATTAACACACCAAATCTATTACAATTAGGCTTAAACTAACTTAAAACTAACTAAACAAGCTTATAACACTTAAATAAACACAAACAAACAGAATAGATGGACAATTAAGCAGCTTTCTCACAAATTGCACAAAATCACACACAAATTCATGAAAATGAGATTAAGGAAGGTTCAAGCCAAACCTTGGGCTGAGGCCATTTCCAAACTGATTTCTGAGCTTGTGAGAGATTGTAATCAAGTAGAGAGGGCTTGTTGTGGGAATCCAAGGCAGGACCCCAAGCCAAATATCTTCAAATGGTATTGATGGAATGAAATGGATGAATGGTTGCTCTTTCACACCTGCACAAACAAGTAGAGTATCCTGATAACAAGAGTTATGAGCAATAAGCTGAGCTTATTGGTTAAGATAGCTTATAGCTTATAACTTAAAACAAAAAAAATATAGAAATCAACTTTTTTGAGTTGGAAATCTTTAAAAATGCCTAAAAATCTTGACAAGAGTCTTGACTAAGCTGAGACCAAACCCCCAATCCACTTTCACTTCAAGTGGGGTTTGGAATCAAGCTGTTTAAAAATCTTTTTCAAAACCAAAAGATGAACTTTTCTGAAAACGGATTTTAACTGAAAAGTTTGGGGTACCTTTAAACTATCTTGCATCAAATGAAAACTTTACACTAACAAAGCAATAAAAAGGAACTCAGATATCTTGCAAGCTTAGGGAAATACTTTAAATATTCATAACACAAAAGTTTTTTTTACAAGAAAATCTGGAACAAAGTTATATGGGTACAAACCACCCATATAAATACTGGAAATGGAACTATCTAGATACATGATTAAAAAAATACATATAAAAGAAACCCTAAACCCTAGTTGCTTGAAAATCCGAAATTGCCCTTGAGGAATCTTGGTCAAAGGTAGCATGTGATGTTCCAGTGAAGATACAGTTGTTGAGATGGTATCTAGGCCGTTTGATACGAATTGGGGACCAAGGAAACAAGAAAAACCGTTGGATGGACTGTTCATGTTGTCTTCTTGTTGCAGGGGAGGTACAAGGGGGGTCCATGGGTCACGGGGTAATGTTTTTGTTGGTGGGTTTTGTTTAGGGGGTGATCAATCAAGGTTCTGGAAGCAATCATCCAAAACCCCTTTGATTTTTGCTTAATATGGACTAGGGTTTATGCGGGTTAGGGGTACTTTTAATCTGTTTTGGGATTAAGTTAATTTAAATTGGGTGTTTTAGGAGGGAAGTATATTACTGATTTAATATTCAGTAATTAAAAGTTTGGGTGGAGATCTGATGTGGAAGGGAGGAGTAACGTGATTGGTTGTTGGGTTATAATGGGGCACGTGGCGGCTGTGGAGTGGTGGAGGAGAGGTTTGATGTCTGGCCAAGTATGGCCCCCCAAGTTCCAAAATGTTTCCACTTCAATTTTAACAACTTTTTCCCCCTTTTCCTTTATAATCAACTTAGAGCTATTGTCAAATTCAGTCCTTCTACTTGAAAAGTAATAGAATAAGGACTATATGTGTCACTTTAGCATTCTTCAATGGCTTGATGTGTAAAGTATTCAAACTTTAGGGACCCCACTCATATTTAAAGATATTTGAGGGGTATAAAGTGTCAAATCTTCAAAGTAGAGGGACCAAACTTGTCAATTCTTCAAACTTTAAGGGCATTTTTGTAAATTCCATACTTGGGCCCGGTTCTTTGTGCGACTTCGTTTCCCGTGTTCGTTTTTGCTTGATTCCTTTGATCTTTTGGTGAATTCACGATATCCGTACCTGAAATACACAATGAACAAACACAGGCATATTTTTGGGTATTTTGACGATATTTTAAGCGTTTTAAGCCCGATTTGGACGATGAGACTATGTATAATTACAGTCTCATCAATTAGTATGAGTAAGAAGAATACTAGTCAAGTTCAAGACCCGTGTACAAGTTACAAGCCTTTAAAGATCAATTTCAGGTGCAAGAACAAGTAATTCCAAGGAGCATACAAGTCACCCAACATGAAGTTACCACCAGCAAAACTCATCCGATTTGCCACCAGCAGGATTCAAGTTGCCAACCACATTTGTGTTGGCAGAATTTGTGTCTACGTTTATGCAAGCTCAAGGGAGAACATACAAAAAAGTTATAGACTTCCTTTGGCTCCAAGCATAAGTCTTTAGCTCCAAGCCATGCATTCACTCCATGCCTTCAATTTTGCTTATAAATAAGACCCTTAGGGTCATGTAACAACAACAACTCATATGCACTTCAATATCTCTTTCATAACCACAAAATAACTCTCTCAACCTTGTCCAAATGTCCATTCCCGGATTTGGGCAAGGTGGTGCAAGAAAAGTCATTTTTGGAGTCTGAAAAGCAAAGTTAACATCACGAAACTCTTTGGGATCATTACCCTAATCATTAGAAACATATTTCCATTTTGTAAGACTCTTAATTATGAGTTATAAGACTTTTATTTCAGAGTTTATTTCATTGTTTGTTATGAGTAGCTAAATCTCATTCTACACTTGGTAGGATGATGTTTGTGGTATGAAGTAGTGTTTGTGATTTTGATTTATGTTTATTACAATGTCAAAATTTCCTTTGAACCATTAGTACTTATGTTTCATGTGACAATTGTTATCAAAACTTAATTTGTTGGTAAAGATTTCATATGTCGAAAGGGTTATTTTCTATCAACAAGTCATAGCCGGTTTGTCTATGATTGGCTACCTTTTGTATTGATTATTTATTAAGAAGTTTTGATTATCAAGAAACATAATTATAAGTGTTAGCAAATTCTTGAAACGACCGTGAATTGAATGTGTTGAAACTGGATTAAGTATTGAATTGAGTGATTGAGTCTAATGCTTGTTTTCTTTAACCAAAGTCTTGACGAGGATTGAAGCTTTTGAAAACAATAGATTAGATTATCCATCTAATTATCATAATCATATTTGTTAAACGTGTAATCACAATCATACCACTACGGATGCCTAATATAATCTTTACCAAGTGTTGCTTTTAATCTTATTATTAATCTCATCATTTTACTTGTTATTTGTTTGTCTACAATTGCTACAGTCAACGATTATAGTTTTATTTTTGAATGATCATAGGTTTTCCAAATCCCCGTGAACGATCTCGGTATTACCACATAAAAGCTATACACAAACGATTGGGTTATACTTGCCCGTGGGTTTTTAGTTAATCCAGTAATTCGTGTTTATAAATTTAAAACTTGTTCTCCAAATCCATCACGAACGGAGCGCATCAAGTTTTTGGCGCCGCTGCCGGGGATTTGATTGTGTTCTTAGTTCCAAAATCATCCTATAATCGAACCCATTGTAGCGTTCTTGTTGCCTAAAAGCCAAAAAACCAAAAACAAAAAAAAAATTGCAGCAGAGTCGATTTTGCCGCCGACAAAACCGACTTGCCGCCGACAATATCACCAAAGAAGCGATTTTGCCGCCCGGAAAAAACATTCTGCCGCCGGCAACAGCTCCATAGAAAGCTTTTTGCCGACCGGCAAGGCCGTCTTGCTGTCGGCAAGTCCATCTTGCCGCCGGCAAAACCGGACTTTATAAAAAAAATTATGTTTTTATTTGTTTGGTTTATCTAATTTCTTATCTACTTATTTTCCCATTAGTAGTATTTCGTTTGTTTTTATTTTTGTTACTTGTAATATTTTTCAAAAGTTCTTCAAGACTTGAATGAACACACGTTCTTCCCGTCAAGAATTACTTAGTCCATACACCGATACCGAACGTTATATTCATCAATCTCGAAAGGAAAACCGCAGGAAGCAACCCTTTGTTTCTTTTGAAAACCGCATTACAAAAACCAAAAACCCACTGTTTGATAATCTCTTAGACGCATTTGTCGTCTATAACCCATTTAACGATCTACCATTCCCAATGGTTGACGATCAATCCATGCGGGCAGCCAACCGAGTAGTAGCACCTACCCCCGAGGCTGCTATTGTTCAAGTTGACCTTGGAGAAAACTTCACTGTGAAAGGTCATCACCTTTCAATGATCAAAGACCGCCAATTTGACGGCCGTACGACATATCCTAATTCATAGAAATAGTGGCTTGTTCCGATATGGAGCCGACGACAATGTAGACGCTATAAAACTCAAACTCATCCCATCATCACTATCCGGAGATGCAAGATTTTGGTATAATGAGTTGACGCCCGGTACCATTGAAACATGGGAACAAATGAGAACCGCTTTTGTTAGCCGCTTCTTTCCACCAGCCATGTACGAAAGACTCATGGGAGAAATCTGAGGTTTCGCCCAAATTCCACAAGAAACACTCATTGATGCGTTGAACTGAATGGAAGACCTACTTCTTAGTTGTCATGAACATGGATTATTAAAAGGAACCATCATCCAAATCTTTTATCAGGGTCTCAATGAACCGGCGCAAGCAATCCTTGACGACGGTGGACTCATTCTCTATAAGACTCCCAACGAAGCATATCAATTGCTCGAGGACTGAGTTTTTCTAAAACTCGATTGGTCCAAAGATAACCGTACCAAACCTTTCAAGAAAACCGTTGCTTTCGTTGAAAGTAGCGAAAATTCTAAACTCATGGAAAATATGGACGCTCTCACATCTAAATTCGACTCGCAATTCAAAACTATCGAAGACGAAATGAAAGAGATGCGAGGAAAATGTACTCTTTGTGGAGGACCACACCCATCTACGGAGTGTGCTGACACACCAATAAGAGAACCACCAGAAGAAGCAAACTACGCCCAAGGATACCGAGGAGGTGGTTATCGAGGTAACTACTACGGTAGAAACCCCGGCACTTGGCGTGAGTACCCCAAAAACAAAAATCGTAACTCACAACCTCGTGAGAACGATAATTCCGTTCCATCAAACGAGAAGAAACCCGAAGGATCGAACTTAGAAAAAACATTGTTAGCTTTCATAGAATCTCAAAAATCAACAAACACGTGCTTTAAGAACCAATTCTTCGATCTCAAAGCCAACGTTGAAAGAAGACAAAGACACCACACCGCCACTATTAGTGATCTCGAAACCAAAATCGGTCGAATCACCGACCAATTAGCCAATCGAACAAGTGGTTCGTTGCCAAGCAACAGTCAAGCAAACCCAAAACCATCTATGGATATACCATACCGCCCACCCTCCTCCCGTAATGAACATGTGAATGTTGTATTCACAAGAAGTGGGTTAAGTTATGATCCACCACAAAACCCAAACACCAATACTCCCACTTTTGGTAATGAAAGTGAAGATGAAGCCGATGAGCCCGAGAAGGAAGAAACCGTTCCTCCTTCTAAACCAAAACCAAAACAAACCACACCCATTCCAGCACCAACACCAAAGGCGTATACACTCAAAATTCCATATCCTCAACACCTACGAAAGGAAAAGATGGAGGCTCGTAATGCCAAATTCCTTAAGATGATCAAAGAAGTTAAGATCAACGTTCCCCTTGTTGATATCTTAACCGGCATGCCCAACTATGGGAAATTCCTCAAAGATCTTGTGAGCAACCATAGTAAGACGGAGCAAACCTCTGCTGCGTTTCTGAATGAAGAATGTTCTGCAGCCTTGCAAAGCAAACTTCCACCAAAGCTCGGAGATTTGGGAAGCTTTCTCATACCATGCACTCTAGCCAACAATGTTGAATGTCACGCCTTGGCCGATGTAGGCGCGAGTATCAATCTTATGTCATACTCATTATACAAGAATCTTTCAAACAATACTTTGAAACCTACAAGTATGAGTATACGTTTGGCTAACCACACTTATCAATATCCCATTAGGATATCCGAGAACATGCTTGTTCAAGTTGGCAAATTCATATTTTCTGCCGACTTCGTAATCCTTGAAATGGAGGAAGACCATCACGTCCCTCTTATTTTAGGACGACCATTCTTCCACACCGCCGATGCTATCATTCGTGTTAAGAATAAAGAACTCAAGCTTGGAGTTGGTGACGATCGAGTCACATACTTAGTCGATAAAGCTATGCAATATTCTCATTCTAATGATGACACATGCTTCCGGGTGGATGTTATCGATGAAGTAACGGAAGAAGAGTTGGATGCATTGCTTGATGACAACGCACCATTCCAAACAACTTCAGAAAAGATTAGCGATACCGATCGTGATCGTGAATTCGAATAATTCATGGCCCTTGATTCTGAAGTAACTCTCAAAGAAGAGGAAAACAAACCCTTCGAAGTTTTGCCTTTGAATTCGAACTTTATAGTTCCCAGATCTATTCATGATCTACCAACGGATCTTGAATTGAAACCTTTTACCAAACATCTCGAGTACGCTTATCTAGAGAAGGATTCACTCCTTTTGGTGATATATATCAGCCTCACTCGAGGAAGATGAGAAGAAACGCCTTGTTTCTATGCTCAAAAACCACAAAGAAGCGTTCACATGGAAAACATCTGATATACCGGGAATTGATTCGCAATTTTGCAAACACAAGATCAATCTTGAAGACGATGCCAAGCCCGTTATTGAGAGGCAACGTCGACTTAACCCAAACATGAAGGAGATTGTAAAAACCGAAGTAATCAAACTCCTTGAAGCAGGAATCATCTTTGCCACAGAAGATAGTCCTTGGGTTAGTCCTATTCACTGTGTTCCTAAGAAAGGAGGAATGACTGTTGTGACCAACGAACATAACGAACTTGTTCCTACTAGAACCGTTACCGGTTGGCGTGTGTGTATTGATTACTGCAAATTAAATGATGCCACACGAAAATATCATTTTCCTCTACCATTCATGGACCAAATGTTGGAAAGACTAGCGGGGAACAAATTCTTTTGTTTTCTCAATGGCTTTTCCTGATATTTCCAAATACCTATTGAACCATCCGATAAAGACAAGACCAATTTTACGTGTTCTTTTGGAACATTTGCTTATAGGCGTATGCCTTTTGGTCTTTGCAATGCACCTACGAATTTTCAAAGGTGTATGATCACAATCTTTTAAGACATGATCGAAGTATCCTTGGAAGTTTTCATGGAGGATTTCTCAGTCGTCGGAAACTCATTTGAGTCTTGCCTTTTTAATCTAGAGCACATGCTTATCCAATGCAAACAAGCTTATCTCGTGCTCAATTGGGAGAAATGTCACTTTATGGTGACTGAAGGAATTGTGCTTGAACACAAACTCTCCGGAGCCGGATTGGAAGTAGACAAGGCCAAGATCGAAGGGATATCCAAATTACCACCACCCACTAACGTTAAAGCCGTTATAAGTTTTCTAGGTCATTAGGGATTCTACCGTCGATTCATAAAAGACTTTTCCAAAATCGCTAGACCGATGACCAAGCTCCTAGAAAAAGACATAGTCTTTGATTTCAACGAAGAATGCATAAAGGCATTTAAAAAGCTTAAGGACAAGTTAACGAATGCACCGATCATGGTTTCACCGGATTGGTCACGATCGTTTGAACTTATGTGTGATGCACGCGATTTTGATGTAGGAGCCGTATTAGGACATCTCGAAGGAAAACATTTCCGTCCTATACATTTTGCGAGAAAAACTCTAAATAGCGCGCAGCTTAACTACACGATCATCGAGAAAGAACTACTTACCGTAGTTTTTGCTTTTGACAAATGTCGATCTTATCTAGTGGTGTCAAAAACGATTGTATTCACCGATCATTCCGCGTTGAAATACCTATTCTCTAAACAAGATGCTAAGCCGCGTCTTATTAGATGGATTTTACTACTCCAAGAATTTGACATCGAAATTCAAAATAAGAAAGGAGCTGAAAACGTCGCAGCTGATCATTTATCAAGACGTAAAAATACAAACATGGAAGATTTAAGCGACGAAGATATCGATATCCATATTACCGATGAAACTCTTATGCAAATCTCTATGGACGAATCTCCGTGGTTTGCAGATTTTTCAGATTACCTCGTTGGAAGAATTCTAAGAAAAGGATTAACCTATCACCAATGATGTAAATTCTTTTCCGACCTAAAACACTATTTCTTGGAAGATCCCTACCTTTCCAAGGTATGCCCCGATGGCATGATTAGGAGATGTGTTTATGGTGCGGAAACAAGAAAGATCCTTGATGAATGTCATCACGGACCTACTGGGGGACATTATGGTCCTTCCACCACCGCAAAAAAAGTGTTTTATGCGGGTTTCTATTGGCCAACAATTTTTAAAGAGGCCTATACTCTAGTCGAAAATTGTGATGCTTGCCAACGTACTGGTAGCCTCTCACGAAGAGATGAGATGCCTCAAAACAGCATCCAAGTTAGCAAAATATTTGACGTATGGGGAATTGATTTCATGGGACCCTTTCCCAAATCCCATAAGTTTATATCTTAGTCGCTATTGATTACGTGTCCAAATGGGCCGAAGCCGAAGCTTTACCCACAAACGATTCACGAGCCGTAATCAATTTTTTGAAAAAGATTTTCTCTCGTTATGGAATGCCGAAAGCTTTAATTAGCGATCGAGGTTCCCATTTTTGTACCAAACAAATGGAGAAAATCTTAAAGCGTTATGGAGTCACCCATATCTTTGCCACCGCATATTATCCACAAACGAGTGGACAAGTTGAGAATACCAACAGAGCCTTAAAACGAATACTTGAAAAAACGTTTAAGGACAATCCTTCCACCTAGTCAAGAAAACTTGACGACGCTCTGTGGGCATTCCGAAAAACTGATGAGACACCAATTGGCACAACAACTTATTGTTTATTGTACGGTAAAACATGTCACTTGCCCTTCGAAATTGAGCACAGTGCTTATTGGGCATTGAGAAGCTGTAATCTCGATCTCAAAATCACTGGAGAAAACCGATTCTTGCAATTGCATGAACTCGATGAATTAAGACTCCAAGCTTATGAGAATTCCAATTTATACAAAGCACGTACCAAAGCTTATCATGACAAGAAACTTCGAATCCGAAAAGAATTCAAGAAAGGAGACAAAGTTCTCTTATTTAATATGCGATATAACTTCAAAGCTCCAAAGCTTAAACAAAAGTGGTACGGTCCTTTTACAGTAAAACATGGATACCCGTCCGGTTATGTTGAATTGTATGACAAGAATGGAGGAAGCTTCATTGTTAATGGACACCGTGTTAAACTATACCATGATGAGTGGAGTGAACATTTTCTGCTCGATAAAAATAAAGAAAACTTAAAAGAAGTATGATTCAGGCTGATGACTCAATAATAAAATAAGCGCTTCTCGGGAGGCAACCCATGTGTTTTAAATTTTTTATATGTGATTTTCCTTTTTAAAATAAATTCATGTTTACACCCCACAATTTTTAACCGATGTTTTGCTTAAATGTGAGGGCGTGTATAATGTGTCGCTTTTATAAAAACCTATAAAAACAAAAAATATAGTGTTTTCGTATTTTTGTGTGTTTTATCTTTTTTTGTAGGTACCGCACGTTGAAGGTGAAAACAAGACTCTTGTATGATACACGATATCCCCGTGATTCTAGTTTTTCTCTTATTCCCTAACTTTTGTTCAGTTTCATCACATTGAGGACAATGCTAAACTTATGTGTGAGGGGGTTGTAGGTAAATCGAGAAAAGATGCTTAATCACCATATTTTTGGGCTATTTTAAAATTTTGTTCTGTTTTGCCCTCGTAAATAAAAATATTTCAAGCAAATGTACATAAATAATTAAGAAATTATCCAATCGGTAACTTTTGAAGATTTGAGATATATTTTTGTGTCAAACTTACCCAAGTCAAAGTCTCATATAATAAAAAAAATCCAAAAATTAGGAAAAGGTTGCAACTTCCATGATTGCCAATACAACATGAACCTTGTAAGTATGTTGATCCATGGCTAGGAGTTTTAGCCAAAAAAAGAAAGAAAGAAAAAAATCAAAAAGACAAATAAATAGCCAATGAGCTATAATATTAAGAAGTTGAAGGAAGAAGAAGAAATAAAAGGTATCGATTAGCCAGTGTACTAAGTCGGGATACATGTTACTTCAATTCATATGTTATTAGTGTCGTTAGAAATAAAAGACTTTCTAGATTTTTATCAGTATTGACTTTATATCTCAATTTTTCAACCTTAAAAACCTAAGTCACTGAGCTTTATCTTGTACTTGTACTTGTACTTGTACTTGGTAGACTTGCATCGAATTTTTATAAAATACATGTACCTTTGGATTTAATTTTCTTTTCTTCTTGCTTGAGGGCAAGCAAAACTTAAGTGTGAGGGGATTGATAACGCCCAAATCCAACATGTTTTTGGGAGCGTTATCCGTACTTTTGTACATGTATATTGGTCATATCTATAATACTTTTGTGCATATTTGTGCCCAATTATGTTTACAAGTCTTTGTGTAGCTAATTGTAGGAATAATGTGTAAAACAACACAAACATGAAGATTAGTACAAGTACGAAGAATCCTAGTCAAGTTCAAGACCCGTGGACAAGTTACAAACCTTTAAAGATCAATTTCGGGTACAAGAACAAGTAATTCGAAGGAGCATACAAGTCACTCAGCATGAAGTTTCCACCAGCAGAATCAAAGTCGCCACCAGCAAAAATCATCCGAGTTGCCACCAGCCGGATTCAAGTTGCCACCCACATTTGTGTTGGAAGAATTTTTGTCTACATTCATGTAAGCTCAAAGGAGAACATACAATAAAGTTCTAGACTTCCTTTGGCTCCAAGCATAAGTCTTTGGCTCCAAGCCATGCATTCACTCCATGCCTTCAATTTTGGTTATAAATAAGACCCTTAGGGTCATGTAACAACAACAACTCATATGCACTTCAATATCTCTTTCATAACCACAAAATAGCTCTCTCAACCTTGTCCAAACCTCCATTCCCGGATTTGAGCAAGGTGGTGCAAGAAAAGTCACTTTTGGAGTCCGAAAAGCAAAGTTAACATCACGAAACTCTTAGGGATCATTACCCTAATCATTACAAACATATTTACACTTTGTAAGACTCTTGATTATGACTTATAAGACTATTATTTTAGGGTTTATTTCATTGTTTGTTATGAGTAGCTAAATCTCATTCTACACTTGGTAGGATGATGTTTGTGGTATGAAGTAGTGGTAGTGGTTGTGATTGTGATTTATGTTTATTTCAATGTCAAGCTTTCCTTTGAACCATTAGTACTTATGTTTCATATGACAACTGTTATCAAAAACTTAATTTGTTGGTAAAGATTTCATAGGTCGAAAGGGTTACTTTCTGTCAACAAGTCATAGCCGGTTTGTCTATGATTGGCTATCTTTTGTATTGATCATTTCGTAAGAAGTTTTGATTATCAAGAAACATAATTATAAGTGTTAGCAAATTAGTGAAACGACCGTGAATCGAATGTGTTGAAATTGGATTAAGTCTTGAATTGAGTGATTGAGTCTAATGCTTGTTTTCTTTAACCAAAGTCTTGACGAGGATTGAAGCTTTTGAAAACAATAGATTGGATTATCCATCTAATTATCATAATCATATTTGTTAAACGTTTCATCAAAATCATACCACTACGGATGCCTAAACTAGTCTTTACCAATTGTTGCTTTTAATCTTATTATTAATCTCATCATTTTTCTTCTTATTTGTTTGTCTACAATTGCTACAATCAACGATTATAGTTTTTTTGAATGATCATAGGTTTTCCAAATCCACGTGAATGATCTCGGTATTACCACATAAAAGCTATACACAAACGAAAGGGTTATACTTGCCCGTGCGTTTTTAGCTAATCTAGTAATTCGTGTTTATAAATTTAAAACTTGTTCTCCAAATCTATCACACCGGAGACGCATCATGCTCATAAATGAGTTATACTTTGTGGTTATATTAATAATATTAGAACTTAGAAGTACAGTACCGCTCCAAATTGGCTACATAATGTACATCTGCAATTGTGTAACGAACTCCTTGCAAGAAAAAAAGGGCAAATGATCCATGCATACATCTCTCCAAGTACTAAATTAGTCGCATCTGGTTCCTCTATGATTCATGTGGAGATATCAATATGAAAAGCAAAGATAAAATATAAATATTCTAAGAAGTTTGTTATATATGTACAAAAATAGTTAATATACATCGTCAATCCTAACCTCAGGAAAATGACCTCTTGATGTCAAATCACCACAAAAACCTATTGTGTATATCATTGTTTCCAGCTACTTTAGCAGTAGTGGATAGGTTTTGGCAAATATCCTCTATAATTAAGTGCGCTAGCCTGCAAGAAAAAAATTATTTTGAACATCAACTACAAGCTAATCAAAGGCATATATTGTCCAATATTTGAGGAATGTTCGTTACTTTATCAAAGGTTGATGCCTGAGAGTTTGTCGAAATAAAAAAGCATTTAGGTCTACTTTTCAACTGTTCAACAAGTAATTCGATGTTCCTGGCTAAATAAATAATTTAGCAATTTCAAAGGTTTAAGTTATGATTAATTATGAATTTCCATTGAATGATTTTATATTAAAAGTACCATTCTGTCAACACAGCACAATTATGGACAGTTAGAGTCCTGGTTGGATCATCATCAAGAACAACCATAGCTTTAAGGTACTATCCAATCCGCGTATCTAACCAGTGGATCCTCTGCCCATTCAGACTATTGAGATTCCAATGTAGTTCTTTTAGTAATCAAAAGTTTTCCTTCAACATTGGTACCTGTTAGTGTCTCAAAAACATGTTCAAATAACAGAAATATAAATTATGTCATGGCATATATAATTGATTAGATGAAGTACTCAGATTAAATATAGATGCATATAGTTGAAGGTCAACTGTAAGAGACCATATGACTTCTATTATCATTATTGAACCCAATGCATTCTATATTTGATAACTGAAACCTACACCTATATACGCCTCAAGTGACTTACCTTTACAACAGCTGAATCATATATGCGTCTCCACCCAGAAGAAGAACTTCGATAAGGAAGACTCGGTTATATAGTAAATTGATTTTATATTTGTATTAAAGCAATTTATTTCACAAAACTATACAAATAATGTTGAGATAGATAAAAAATAAAGAGGAAAAAAATTGACAGAGTAAAATAGACTTGCATACGCGTGACACTCGACTCAAATACTCAACCGTAATACATGAGAATGCAGGACATGCAATGTAGCCTTGAAAATGGCTCAGAGTTGTAACATGTATCATCTCTTTAAAATTGTTTTCGTAATTATTGCGTATCAAGTTATCCTCAATTAACAAGTACTTTTCAATTTATTCTGACGGTTTAATTATAGCATATTCCAACATTCATTCTTATGCTCATGTTGCAGGCTTGCAGCCATGAAATGCATACTTTTCTTGTGGAGAAATAAGTCTTACATCTAGTTAGGTAGAAAAACTCGTCCATGTATAAAAGGGCCAAAAGACTAAGGCTGAGAATCAAAATGCAAGAAATAACTACTAGTGTATAACTACCTCTCACACTAAAACATGAGTCTCCATGTATTATTAACACAAACTTTGGTATCTTCTAAGTCCTATGATTTAAAATATGATTGTTTTACTTCTTGCAATTGTTAAGACATAAACTAATTTTTGGTCATGTCCTTTTTAATTTAAATATAAAATTAAAGTACTTGCAATAATGAGGTAGATTCAATTGTTATATCTATTTTTATATAAATAATTTAGCGCATATAAGCTTTAAAAGAACATCAAAATGAGTATAAACTGTCTATATTCATCCAATCACCTGACAAGAACCATTGGAGTGCAGTAGTAGAAATGTGAAGTGGAACTCTAGAAGCTGCACATTCACGAGCCACAATATCCTACAAATGGGGTAGGTACATAAATGATAAGCGATTACAAAATAGTAATATCATATGGTCAGATACTAAAGTTAAAAAAAATGCATAGAATGATATTAGTCATGAGACCAGATCCTTCACGAATATATCAAGTGCAGATAAGGGTGTATAATCATTGTCCACCATGTTAGGTAACTTCCAAAAATTCTACATACAAAACGTCAAATAACATCATATATACACATGGTTTATTACGTTGATTTGGGGAGCATTTTCATCAAATCTTTATCCAATAATTCAAACATCATATATACACATAGTTCAGATGTAGGTTAACAAGTAAGAAACCTAGATCCCTGATTTTTCACATTACGCAACAATAAACCCAAATTCAAATTTACCCCAAATCACGATATTAAACAAGTACATAAAATAAACCATTACTAAACACAGAATCATACCAGAAAGATGAATTGGTACCCGGTAGTAGAAGTAGCGGTTTTTTCTAAAGTAGTTACGGGCAAGAGTTTATACGCTGGTAGGAGAAAAGATGTTGTTAGTGTATGGTTGATTGGTGGTTGAGTTGTATTTTGATGTACGTTTTTGGAGATAAGATGAATGATCGTAGGTTTCAAGATTTTGGTCAAAAGATGGAGGGATATAATTCCTGATTGTTAATTTTAGGTACATGGGAATCAATTTTTAGACAAAGATTTTGAAAAACTTTTAGCAAATTTTTGGAGTAAATTTTTGAAAAACTTTTAAATAAATTAAAACCGGTTACTTTAGAAAAATAGGTTTTTCTGCTACGCGAAAAGGCGGGGTTTTTAAAACCCAAACAATCTTTATGAACTTTAAGGTTACAAAGAACGGTTATCTTAAGAAAACGAGTATTTATGCTTCCGGTCTTTTATTTATCTCAAAACCAGTTTCTTCCAGTTTCTTTTAGTAGGTCTTTATGGCCTTTTGTGTAGTAGTAACTAAATGTATCGTTAAAACACAGTCATGGTACTCATTGATAAGGTTTGGACATGGTTACAACGTCAAGAGCCATATTTATAATGGGTCTTGACATATTTGTCAAGCATTCCATGTCGTTTGTGAATAGTTTGAAGAACACACCATTTCCATGCAAGTCTTGTCGAACAAGACTCCCAGTACATATCGACCTTCTGTCGGACCACATTATGAAATACATGTTTGACCATGGTTATACAACATGGGTACACCATAGTGAACTGGCTCCTCCTACACCTCCTCCACCACCACCGCCACCACTGCCAGTAATAGATAACACAAGACAACCTTTGATTAGTGACATGACAACGTTACTTGATGATCTTAGCTATATTCCTTGATGAGACTGCTTTTATACATAGTCCCATCGTCCAAAATGGGCTTAAAATGCATCAAATATCATAAGATATGCCAAATATATGCTTGTGTTTGTTCAATGTGTATTTTAGGTACGGATATTGAGAAAATGGCAAAAGATCACAAGAAACAAGCAAAAACGAACACGGGAAACGAAGCTGCACAATGAACCAAGCCCTAGAGTTGATTTTCCAAGAATAACCCTTGAAGAATTGAAGATTGTACAAGAAGGGTCCTCCAATATTGAAGAATTGACACTTTAAACCCTTGTATATTCATAATTACAAGTTTGGTCCTTAAAGTTTGTCAAATTACAAAAAGGATCCTCAACTTTAAATAATTAGCAAGAATCGTCCCTCAAATTTAAAGACTTGTCATTATTAGTGTCACACCCCACCATGGCGGAAAATGGGGCGCGACGTATGGATATCATCACAACAAACGGTGCCTCTATAGAGAAAACTAAATGAAATAGAAATGTCATAAAAAGGTGACACAATGTCATGACAATATCTCAAATAGGCGTCTAGGTAAGTGGGTAACAGGCCTACCTCTTACCAAAGACATTCAAATAACACACATCAAACATATAGGTATCAAACAATTTACTAAATCAAAAGACAAAATAAAATCTAAGAGGAAAGGGATTCCTCCTAATGCAATCCTAGCATTCTCTATACTCTAGCCACTTCTAACATCATCTTGCACAACTACCTCACCTGAAAATGACACTAAAATCTGTCAAGATAAATTTGGTGAGAACATAGGTTTAAGTTATCTAGAACATCATAAGAAACCTTGACATCCTCTGTAAATAAGTTGAAGAAAAACAATTTATAGTAATGGACCATAATGTGATAATCATGTTACATGCATCCACAACAAAACTTAGACCAAGTACCGATCACATCTACAATTCACAAAGCACACTATAACAATAAAGAAGTATCCCGTCATACACACAAGAACACACACCAAACTATCCGGATATTTCCCACACCACCTGTGGAAGATGAACTATATCCCCGTCGAGATATCTTGCCTTCGAAGAGACGATGCACAAGTACTCAGGACGGATCATGCCCCACGCTCCACACACATCACAACTGGTCCCATAGATGCCGATACATCTATGTACCAATCCCAATCATAACACAATCAAGATTCACATATCAAAACACATATCAAAGCACATATGAGAACACATAAGCATGCAAGTCACACAATAACACATCTATGTCCAAACATTCAAAAAAATATAGTACCAAAACATTTTAAGAACACCACAAGTGTCATCTCCATCCCATACTAGAAGAAAACATTTAAAAACTCGGTGAAAATGGGACTATGAACTCACCTGATAAAGCTCCTCCAAGTCTCCGCACACTAGCAAAATCTAACACACAATACATACAATCAAGACAAGAACTAATCAAAACTCATAATGACTTATCAATCTATGATGGATGTCTAACCTCTTATACATTTTAATACCACTTAATAACTTCATTTACATGTCTAATGCATCCCATTACACCCTTCTCTAAAGCCCTTAACTTATCTAAGTTCATAACCTATCCCGTTGAGATTTTACCCAAAACAGTCCCGATTTTCATACTCCGTATTATGCCTCAAACGCCCACCAAACCTAACCCATATTCGTTGCAATGAAAATACCATAAACTTATATGTGTTAGCTAATTTCTCAGCCCATGCCCCAACCTCATAGCTAATTCTAAGTCCTCAATATGCAACTTATAGTTTTACCTATCTAGAACTTACTGATTTTGAGCATATGAAAAGTTTATTATGACTAGAGGGTCTTCCACTATCCCACTTGATTAGCCCTCTTCCAGATCTCTTATTTAACATATGAACTAACTCTCATGTTCGTTTGAAGGTCCAATTGTACTCCTAAGTACCCGAACCATCTTAAAACATTAATTTAAACCCGACTGATTTTAAAACTGTTTTGACCTCCGACTGTTGTAAACTGTTTTTGACCCACTTCCCGACCTCAAATTTAGTTCTCTTTTCTTGCATTCAAAATCCAACTCAAATACCTTTCCAGGACTACTTTGATCGCATCATGAAAGTGTCTAGAACTCTGGATATGATCTAAACAAGTGACCTAAAATTCTGTCCAGTTTTTAAAAACGATTTTATCACAATTAACCTAATTAATTACCATCACCGTATATATTTATTAACCCTAATTATTATAATCATGTTCATATCATTAAATTACATATTTCATAATTAACATAACCCAAAATCCATCATGCATTGATTAAGAACATGTAACAATTAAATTAAATAGGTGAACAAGGGTTTTACCTTAAAATTAATATAAGACAAAAATTATGAAAACCCTAATTTTCTCTTGTAGATTTAGACTCTTTCTTGATCTCCAGGGATTTTATGAAGTGTTTTGAAAAATAAAAATCTTATATAATTAACCCTAACAAGTCCTAGCCCAAGTACAAAAGCCCGGTTCCCTTTTTCCTTTTCTTTCCTTTTCTTGCGTTACATAACCGACCAAACACAACCTAAATTTCGGTTTTATATATTTTATTATTAATTAATATCTTATTAATATTACCTTAATTTTCCTTAATTTATTTCTGCTCCTAAAGCCTCCAAAACCTCAAAACCGTAAAACTAGTCAGTTTTACGCGTATACCGTGAAAGACGTAAAAATATACAGTTTTATAAAAACTTTTGAAATATGAAATAAAGTAAATAACTAAGTCCTGCATGACTTAAAACCATCCCAAAAAATATTCCCGTGACTAATTACCTTATCCGAGACCTCCAAATGCTAAACCCTAAATCGTAAAAATACGATTTACTATAATACATATACGTACACATAAAATATTAAAATAACACCGCATTCCATCATAGTCACACCCATGTGAACTAATGAGCACGAACTATCCCCTTCGCAGCATCATATAACGTACCACGCAATACACGAACTATGACTAACATCAAATCAAAGGCTCAAATATAAACATATAGCACATAAACGCACACTAAACACATAATCAACATCAAACAGTCAAAAGTGACAAATCCAAAATCTAGGGTTGTCACATCACTCCCTCCTAATAGATATCTCGTCCCGAGATTTACTCCCAAACTCAAACTTATTCTCAACAACCAAACGAGGATACATATCCCTGATAAAACCTTCACGTTCAAGCGTGAACTCAGTTTATACTAAATAATCTCAACTAACAACACATGAGCCTTAACCGTCTGCAAGGAAACTAATTAAAACCATAAAGTTATGTAACCAACCTAACTAAATCTCGCAACTCATCAAACAAGAACTGTCTTGAAACCATGTTAGGAGCCATCACATAACTCGACGGGTTTAAAACCGTCACCCCGATTTCAGTCTTACTCATAAATGCCATAAATCAAAACTCATCAAAATATAACCACGTATTCTAAGGTCTAAAGAACTCTCAAATTCTATCCCAACTCATCTCTATCATAAGAACGTAACTGGATCATCCGTATGACTACAACAACGATCCCAATGAATATAAGTTCACGACAAATTTTAGGACCCCCAACTTCAGATAACGGATCAAACCCATGGACGACTAACGAAAGTTTACATGAACGAATTTAAAAATATGAACCAAAACCATGAGACTCCAAAAGATACTTGAGCATAAACATGTATCGACTCCAAACGAACCATGGAAACGGACCAATGACACAAGAAGCACCCAACGACAACCGGAACGTATTACGACCACATGAACCGAATTAACACCACACTTGACTACCATCCTACTGAATTTATGTTTTCGTATGATCTAAAAACTCCAACAACAAATTTCGCTTTCTACTTACACGTTTAACACCTCCGTTTGGTCTCTACGTCAAAAGTCGTTTTTACCAAAACTGATTTTCTATGCATGCAAAATGTTTGTTACCAAAAGCCCGACCTTAACACCATAACTTTTATTGAAAAATTCCTGTCCTTTTATATACATTATAAAGAGTTCCCAAATCAAAAATATTTGGCTATCTTATCCGTTTCGTTACGTTTTGACTCAAATTCCCAAAATCCAAATTATTCCTGAACAGCGCACTGTTTTTGTAAAAATTGTTTGACGACCTTCCCGAACTCCATTTTCGACCAACCTTACATTTTTGGAAATTAGACTCTCTGAACTTAATTATAAAAATAATAAACTCGACCAAAGGTGCAACCTACTGCCCGGAACAGTCAACACAAGACAGCCCTAAAAATCAGACTGTTTTACGCCTTTATACACCAACCCTATAAACATCATTAATTATCCCTAAATTCTTAACACAAACCCTAACATCATTGATGGATCTTAATTACTATATATTTTTTTAACCACGTTTCCGACACGTTAACCTTATTTTTCACCGACTACCAACAACTATTTAACTATTTGCAAATTCTATTTTTTTACCATGTAAGACTCACAACAAAAGATAACGTTATCCAAATAAAAAAAATCTCCACCATCTCAATGGCCTTCACACCAAAAGTACCACACAAACAAACACGTGAAATGAGGACTCGATAAATACGCTACTACAGAAGTTGAATATCCCAAAGAGAAAAGAACTAGCAAACCATCCTAAGAATACAACCGATAAGTAGAAGGGATATATACATGTATAGGCATAGGCATAGGCATACATACACTCAGATCCATCCAACATATACTATACAAGCATGTATTAACCCTCTTTCATGCAACCATACTTAGGAATCCATTGATGTCATGGTACGTGTATAATTATGTTGGCCACCATACTTATACCAGTCCCCTTTCACTAATGCACTCCCTCCTATGATGACACTTATAAGAATTAATACTACACATAACACATTAGTCTACCAACTCAAATGAGAACATATATTCTACAACTCATATAAGCACATAACCACTACATAAAATAATATCCAAATTCCCATGTATTAACATAACATAGCCAATGCATGAAACACATAAACTCATAGTCCAGCTGAACCAGCGTAGATAAAATTCAAAATGTAATAAGAACATGAAAACATAATTAAACGAAATCCAACAATGACTAGCGTATACGACTATAGTTCAACCCGCACTAGTCATAACTCATAAAGAAAATAACATGTAGCTAAGTATGAACTTACTATGGTTCAATTCATACTAGTCAAAACATCGCAATAAATAACATCCAAACACATTAATTATTATAAAATGCACACATACTCCTATAACACCTATATGCAGGGACCTTTAAGCTATAGACTAGGCTACGCGACTAGGCAACCTAATTCTCTATAACCATTGGCTCTGATACCATTCTGTCACACCCCACCATGACGGAATATGGGGCACGACGTATGGATATCATCACAACAAACGGTGCCTCTATAGAGAAAACTAAATGAAATAGAAATGTCATAAAAAGGTGACACAATGTCATGACAATATCTCAAATAATCTAGGCGTCTAGGTAAGTGGGTAACAGGCCTACCTCTTACCAAAGACATTCAAATAACACACATCAAACATATAGGTATCAAACAATTTACTAAATCAAAAGACAAAATAAAATCTAAGAGGAAAGGGATTCCTCCTAATGCAATCCTAGCAGCCTCTATACTCTAGCTGTTGGAAATCCACTTTATGTGACGGCATTTAAGAATTCCCATTAGTTATCATAGTCACACACGCTTAGACTAGACTAGGTATAATGTATAGTTAAGTGTATGGTGTGTGGCTATATATACCCCTCCTAGGCTTCCAAGGAGGGGTGTTGATTTTGTTTCTTTTTCATTTTATCATATTTTTCCTTTCTTTCTCTTTACACATACAACCACTCTCTCTCTAAGCTTCAACAATGGCTACCACTACCTTCCACCACCCACCTAGACCACCGGATTAGATAAAAGCAAATCCATAATCGGTATCAGAGCCTCGGGTCCATCCTTGGATCGTGTTCTTGTTTAGATCGTGTATTTGGTTCATTCTATCAGTGGTCACTTCAAATTGCTTTCAAGTGGGTTGGTAAAGATGGCCATGGAGAGTTTATGAGTAGAGATTTTCGATCAATAGTTGATTCTCACAAAATAAATAATTCTGCTTATTTATTATTCTCACGAGATTTCAGGTTCATGTGCATACGATTTATTGCTGGTTCCGAGTTTCGAAACCATCAAATGGGGGAAGAAGAAGACACATTGAACGCACAACGAGTACACGTGATGAAATTCATACCTTCTTTTGATTTGAAGACATTCCGGGATGACATTTGTCATAACCGCAGAGAAAATCAGTGTTTTAATTTAACTCGTGGTGTTATCAATCTCTAAACGGTACACTACTGATTCGATGTTTAATTGTTTGGTTGTTGCAATTATTCATCATCATTATCCTATATGCATTCCCGGGACTTAGTTGACTCGGGTGTTATGATGTCAACTTCATGAATGGGATAAAGTGTCTACTCTAGTATTTGAGCTTAATACTTGGGATTGATTTATTTTCTTCAACTATGTGGGGGAAGAAATGTCTTGATTCTTTCTAGTTAGCATAACTTGAACTCTCAGGGGGAAGAAAAATTCAGAAGAATTATTCAAGCATGAGAAGAGAAGTTGTTGATCCACTTGGTGTGCCCCTTACTTTCAATCGCTCTTAGCAACGTTATCATGTTATATGATGGGATTTGCTTGTTAGATTCCGCTGTGCGCTTAATCATTCTAAGCTTTATTGAAAGCTTTGAAGTTTCTTACGAGGATTGTCGGTTTAGGGGGAAGCTATTTAAAAGCTTCTACATCAAGTTTATGTTGCATGAATTAGGGAGAAGTTAATTCAGAAGCTTCTCCTTAACCAGAAGTACATGGATTACTTAGCTCGTGCCGTTATAGTATTTCTACTACAAGTTACTTTAAAGATGAGTCGTTTTGAAGTCAAAGGCCTCAGAAGACATCATCAGCATTGGACGCTTCATGAAAGCTTTTGTTCTTAATCATTATGTACTTGTTAGGAAAAAATATTGTAAGTAATTCTACACGTCGTCCCATGGGGGAATATTGTTAGAAATTCACTTTATGTGACGACATTTAAGAATTCCCATTAGTTATTATAGTCACACACGCTTTTACTAGACTAGGTACAATGTATAGTTAAGTGTATGGTGAGTGGCTATATATACCCCTCCTAGGCTTCCAAGGAGGGGTGTTGATTGTGTTTCTTTTTCATTTTATCATATTTTTCCTTTCTTTCTCTTTACACATACAACCACTCTCTCTCTAAGCTTCAACAATGGCTACCACTACCTTCCACCACCCACCTAGACCACCGGATTAGATAAAAGCAAATCCACACTAGCCACTTCTAACATCATCTTGCACAACTACCTCACCTGAAAATGACACTAAATTTTTTCAACATAAAGTTGGTGAGAACATAGGTTTAAGTTATCTAGAACATCATAAGAAACCTTGACATCCTCTGTAAATAAGTTGAAGAAAAACAATTTATAGTAATGGACCATAATGTGATAATCATGTTACATGCATCCACAAAAAAACATAAACCAAGTACCGATCACATCTACAATTCACAAAGCACAATATAACAATCAAGAAGTATCCCGTCACACACACAAGAACACACACCATACTATCTGGATCTTTCCCACACCACCTGTGGAAGATGAACTATATCCCCGTCGAGATATCTTGCCTCCGAAGAGACGATGCACAAGTACTCAGGACGGATCGTGCCCCACGCTCCACACACATCACAACTGGTCCCATAGATGCCCATACATCTATGTACCAATCCCAATCATAACACAATCAAGATTCACATATCAGAACACATATCAAAGAAAATATGAGAACACACAAGCACGCAAGTCATACAATAACACATCTATGTCCAAACATTTATAAAAATATAGTTCCATAACATTTTAAGAACACCACAAGTGTCATATCCATCCCATACTAGAAGAAAACATTTAAAAACTCGGTGAAAATGGGACTATGAACTCACCTGATAAAGCTCCTCCAAGTTTTCGCACACTAGCAAAATCTAACACACAATACATACAATCAAGACAAGAACTAATCAAAACTCATAATGAATCATCAATCTATGATGGATGTTTAACCTCTTATACATGTTAATACCACTTAATAACTTCAGTTACGTGTCTAATGCATCCCATTACACCCTTCTCTAAAGCCCTTAACTTATCTAAGTTAATAACTTATCCCGTTGAGATCTTACCCAAAACAGTCCCGATTTTCATACTCCGTATTATGCCTCAAACGCCCACCAAACCTAACCCAAATTCGTTGCAATGAAAATAACATAAACTTATATGTGTTAGCTAAGTTCTCAGCCCTTGACCCAACCTCATAGCTAATTCTATGTCCTCAATATGCAACTTATAGTTTTACCTATCCAGAACTTACTGATTTTGAGCATATGAAAAGTTTTTTATGACCAGAGGGTCTTCCACTATCCCACTTGATTAGCCCTCTTCCAGATCTCTTATTTAACATATGAACTAACTCTCATGTTCGTTTTAAGGTCCAATTGTACTCCCAATTACCCTAACCATCTTAAAACATTAATTTAAACCCGACTGATTTTAAAACTGTTTTGACCTCCGACTGTTGTAAACTGTTTTTGACCCACTTCCCAACCTCCAATTTAGTTCTCGTTTCTTGCATTCAAAAGCCAACTCAAATACCTTTCCAGGACTACTTTGATTGCATCATGAAAGTGTCTAGAACTCTGGATATGATCTAAACAAGTGACCTAAAATTCTGCTCAGTTTTTAAAAACGATTTTAACACAATTAACCTAATTAATTACCATCACCGTATATATTTATTGACCCTAATTATTCTAATCATGTTTATATCATTAAATTACAGATTTCATAATTAACCTAACCCTAAATCCATCATGCATTGATTAAGAACATGTAAATAACAATAAAATTAAATAGGTGAACAAGGGTTTTACCTTAAAATTAATAGAAGACAAAAATTATGAAAACCCTAATTTTCTCTTGTAGATTTCGACTCCTTCTTGATCTCTAGGATTTTATGAAGTGTTTTGATAAATAAAAACATTATATAATTAATCCTAACAAGTCCTAGCCCAAGTACAAAAGCCCGGTTCTCTTTTTCCTTTTTGTTTTCCTTCTCTTGCGTTACATAACCGACCAAACACAACCTAAATTTCGTTTTTTATATATTTTATTATTAATTAATATCTTATTAATATTACGTTAATTTTCCTTCATTTATTTCAGCTCCTAAAGCCTCCAAAACCTCAAAACCGTAAAACTAGTCAGTTTTTACGCGTATACCGTAAAAGACGTAAAAATATACAGTTTTCTAAAAACTTTTGAAATATGAAATAAAGTAAATAACTAAGTCCTACGTGACTTAAAACCATCCTAAAAAATATACCCTTGACTAATTTCCTTATCCGAGACCTCCAAATGCTAAACCCTAAATCGTAAAAATACGATTTACTATAATACATATACGTACACATAAAATATTAAAATAACACCGCATTCCATCATAGTCACACCCATGTGAACTAATGAGCACGAACTATCCCCTTAGTAACACCATATAATGTACCACGCAATACACGAACTACGACTAACATCAAATCAAAGGCTCAAATATAAACATATAGTATATAAACTCACACTAAACACATAATTAACATCAAACAGTCAAAAGTAACAAATCCAAAATCAAGGGTTGTCACAATTAGTCCTCCAAAAAGTCAACAAACAAGTCAAGACCTTGAAGAATTAAGAAAATGCCAAAACAACCTTTCAAATATCATGAATTCGCAAGAAATACCCTTGAAATACTTTTCCAAAACCTTTTGTGGCAAAAGTATGAAAAATGAAACTTTGATTATAAAGGGAATTCAGTTTTGTACATTTAAAATTGAAATGAAAGAAAGAAGAAAGAAGAGGGGCTTAATTTGGGCAGACAAGATACTTACCTAGACCTGTGGTAGCATGACACGTGCCCCACTAACCACTCTCCTCCAATCACAACAACTCATTTTGCCATGTCACCTATCCACCAAGCCGGGTTTATAACTAATATTAACTAGTTATTAATTTCGCGCTAAACACCCATTTTTAAACCCAAAACAGATCAAAAGCCTATTCTTCAAGTTCATAATCAGATTTGGGTATTTCTTAATTAGTTTGAATTAACCCTTGAAACTCTCTAGAATTATGATTAGGGTTACACTAATCATAACCCCACCCTCAAAACACATGCCACCTCACTCACAAGGTCACATGTTGAACCATGCTATACACTTTTGAGGAAGAAGCCAAAAATGTGCCAGAAAATATACCACACACAATGTAGCTTACAACATAAGCTCATAGTGAGCCCTTGATCAAATTCCATCACCCTTTACAACTTCACAAACGTCCAAGAACATCACATGATCAGTCAATATTCAAAATTCAGCAAGGGTATTTTGGGACTTCTACAACTTAGGGTTTCTAGTTTTTAGCTTATGCAGACCATGTACACCCTCTATATAAAGGGTATTAGGTCACTCATTTACAATTGCTCTTGGTTTTTCCTTGTTTAACATTCTGTGAATCCTATATTCGTTTTAATGAAATAGAGTTTGAATTGTTGAAGAAATCTAAGTGCCAACTTTATTCCTTGCTTATTATTGTTACATGTTTGTTTTTGTTGAATCTCAAAACCTGTTTTTAAACCTTGTGCAAGAAATTGCCAAGTTTTCTCAAAAATGATATTTTGCTAAGTTCTTTGGTACATCCTTGGAATTTTTGGATTACAAGTGATCATAGCACCCTGATAAGAAGATTATAAAGGTGTTGTGAGCTTGTGGTTTGGGGATAATAGATGAGTGGGTACAAAGGTTGCATTAATCAGCTTTGTTTTACAATTTTCAGTTTTATATGTTGCTTGTTCTAACCTTGTTACTCTTAGCAGCTTTGTGGAAGCTTGTGCCTTGTTAAGCTAGGCACATAAGCTTAAAAATTCATGAGTGTGGATGTACATTCATGAGGTTTGAGCCTTCTTACCCAAAATCTGTTAAAAATACTTGATTTTTGTGATTTTGTGTTCTGCTGTTGTAAGTGTTGTTCTTGTGGCTTGAATCTGCTTAATACTGCATGATATTGTTGTTATGATGCTAGATTAGGCTTGGGTAAAACTGAAATACACAATTGCTTTGTTTAAATCTTGGATTAAAAAGTGAAAGGGGTGTTTGGGTCTACTGCTATTGGGTTCTTGTTTGATTTTGAGTAAGTGCTAAGTGTTGGTTTGTGTTTATATCTGCTATACAAGTGCTTGTGTTCTGATATTTGCCAAGTTTGCTCTTTGAAACATCAAATCTGATTAAGTGCTATAACTGCTTTGATTTTGATTATTTTGACCTAAGATTTTGGAAACACATAGAGTGTATGCATGCTTAGGGATAAAAAGTGATTAAACAAAGTTTATACAACCTGTTTGAAAGATTTGAGTGTTTAAAATTGGGCTTGTGTTCAAATACATCAGCAACCTCATTTGTGTTCTTCATTTTGTTCATAAGTAATTTTCTTTGGCTTGAATCTTTGTCTAAACCTTGAATCATTGTATGAAACAAGTTGATATATGTTCATTTGAATTTATTTAAGCTTTTGTGTGCATTTGGTTCAATTTGGTTGCCTTAATCTTGCTAAATCTGCTTATTTTGTTGAAAACTGCTTATGAACATGTCTGTGCAATGTCTGGTGATCTTTTGAATTAACTGTATCAATTGGCTGTTAGTTTTTGTGATTTTGTTATTGCTATTGACTCCTTATAACCCACTGATTATAAGGGTGCCATTTTGTGCCTTGAATCCAACAAAAATCTACAAAAGACAAAAAGTCAAAGAAGTCAAGAAGTGGCAACTTTTCCCACTGCAGGACACCCAAAACTAGCCCCTGCTAGTGTTAATTTTCAATCAGCTTATTCATAAGCTATTTTAGCTTATCCAGACTTGCAACAACTTTGTTTTTGTAATCAATCTTCATCATTTGACCCATTGAACTAATCTGGAGCATATTAGGGTTTGACTTTTAGGTTTGACTAGAAAACCAATTGACTTGACTTTTTCATAAGTGCTTATTTGCTTATTCCTGCTTATTCTTTGTGCTTATTTGAAAACTTTTTGTTGATTTTGCTTAATTAAGTCATTTAAAACCTTTTGCAACAAGAATCAGCACTTGAGGTGGCCTAGAACTTAAAAACGACTATTTTGTCATTTTCTGTAGAGAGCTTTTGCTTATTTCAGGCTTATTTCTTGGGCTTTTTTAAAATTTCATTTTACAAATCTCTTTAGTATCCCAAAAGAAGATTGTGTGTCAAATTAGAGCTTATGGCATTAGCTTATGGCTTAATGGGCCAAAAAGCCCATTAAGAATAAGCTATTGACTATTAAGGTGTGATAAGCTCACTTTCAGCTTTTGGGCCTTTAGACTTTTGTTCTTAAAATCAATTTTTGAGTTAGATATGTGATTTTGGGCTTATTTGTACAACTTTTTGCTTATTGGGCCAAAAAGCCCAATTAGGTGGATTGTTTTTCATTTCAGCCCATTTGGAGGCCCAACAGGGGTAGTTTGGTCATTTTAGGTTCATTTCTGTTTAAATTAGGTTAACGTAAACTAGTTTGCAACTTTTTATAATTTTTTATAAATTTTGTATTTTTAATATTATTTTATTATTAAAAATTAAATTTAAGATTTTTGCAAGTTTTTCATTTTTCATCGCTTAAATACATTAAGTTAGGAATTTTAAAACTTTTAGATTAATTTTATTGTATTTCAGTTAATTTTTAGAATTATTTTAATATTTTTATATTTTTTAATCATTTTTAAATAGTTTTAATTAGTTTTAAATTTTTCAAAAATAGTTTTTAATTTATTTAAGTCATTTTATAGGTTTACAAAGTGAAAAATCTCATTTTGGGCTTTTTGTTAATTAAATTGATTTTTTGGCCTTTAATTAGCATTAAAAATTAATATTTGATTAAATAAAAGGTTTGAGTGACTTTTGATTTTTTGTAAACTCTAATTACATTTTTTAGGATTTATTGAAATTTTCTAGGAATTTTTAGGTTAATTTTTAAATTTCATCATATTTTACGGTTTTAGGTGCACGACTTCGTCTTAGTTTAATTTTTATCGTAACCGTCATCCTTTTCTACTTTCTTTCTCATTTTATTGATAATCATAATCTCGAACACTTAATCATTTCTTAACACAATACACAAGCCTCCTTGAGAATGAACTCTCCCCACTTTGGGTCATTTGTGCACGGTTTTCCTAAACCGTCGTACTTACCCTAATTACGTTCTTTTTCCTAAAAGACGTATTACTACCACTATCATTTTGCCGCCACTGCCGGGGGGAGGGGGGGCGTGTTGTGTTTTGATTTGAACAATTGTTGTTTTTATATTATCCATAAATATATTTGTATTAGTAGAACTCTAAAAGTGTGAAAACACAACCTTGATTCTGGATTTCATCACTCGATCATTGTATTCGAATCTCAAACAAAGAAAAAAGGCAAAACAGATAATTACTTTCTTGAAGCTTAATTTTGACAAACACAAACTATAAGGTGGGTACAAGGCGTGTATTATAAAATATACCCTAAAGAAAAAGGCTCTTAAGTGCTTCGTGCCGCCTCGTTTCTCCGCTTGCTTGTGCGTGTTTAGATAAAAAGGGCTAATCGAGGGTTTGCCAACCAAAGTATTATCTATATATCATATATATTTTCTTGGTTTCAATTGATTAAACCCTCTTGAACGTTTTAGTGTTCCACCAACGTCCTAAAGTTATCGAAGGCGTTCACTTCACGTGATCGTTTTCATTCCTTGAGGCTCCTTTAATCGAGAATTCGATTTGAGGAGAGATTTGTAGATTTTTGACTACGTAATACATCAACAAAATCCAAAAAAATTAAAAACAATCAAAAACCACAAAAAAAACAGAAAAAGTCAAAAACACCAAAAAGAATCTTCTTTGCTCATCCCCACGTTGTACGTGACGTTTATGTAAACTCACAACCAAGAAAGACGTGCACGTAAACGAAGAAACCGAAAGGAAACCACACCTAACCTTTCAAGTGAGGAGTCTCCTATTGACGAACCTATCGTAGAACAAGAAGAAACCATGGCTAATCGAACTATGATAGAGTTACTTCAAGCACCCACCGAGGGTTATGGAGAGGCTATTGTGATTCCCGCCATCCTTGCGGAGAATTTTGAAGTTAAGACAGGTTTGTTGTCTATGATCCAAAACAACAAATTCCGTGGTGATGAAAAGGACAACCCGCACAACCATATCCGCCAATTCAATCGTCTTACTGCCACTTGCAAGTTTAAGGACGTTGCTAATGACTCGATTAAGATGATGCTTTTTCCGTATTCCTTAGCGGGGCCCGCTAAAATTTAGTTAGAGAAAGAGCCACCCAATTCTATATTGACGTGGAAGGATCTCGTTTCAAAGTTCGTGAACCAATTTTTTTCGCCCTCTAAGACTACGCATTTGAAAAACGAGATTTCAAAGTTTTCATAAGAATTTATTGAGAGTTTTTCTATGGCTTGGAATCGGTTTAAGGAAATGTTGCACGAGTGTCCTCATCATGGTTTTTCCGACTTGCATCAAATTGACACATTTACAATGGATTGAACGATCATGAGAGAGATTATCTTAATGCCGCCGCGGGTGGTAATTTTTTGTGTTAAACCGTCGAGGAAGCGTTGTTGATTATTGAGAATAGGTCTAAAGTCTATAGTCCTCGTAGCACGTCGAGTGTTCGTAAGGCTTCGTCTTCGGCTTCACCTTCATTGTCTTATACCATCGATGCTTGCCAAATTGAGGCAAATTTATAGAACAAGATCTTTGATAAGCTTAAGGGTCTTTTGATTGAATTTAAAGTTGGTGAACAAAGTGCTCCCGCTACGGCTAAAGCGGTTGAGGTTTCTTGCATGTATCGTGGTGGAGTTCATGATTTCTCCGAGTGCATTACCAACGGTGATAACACTTCGAGTGCCTACGCGGCCACGGGAACTTACAACCAAGACGGTCATGTTACCCGCTCTAATCAAATGACTCCACCGGGTTTTGATCCCAATCAAAATGCTAACAACTATCGAAACAATCAAGTTGGTTACAAAAACAATTACAAGGGTAACAACTATGGGAATCAAGGGGCTAATAACAATCATGTTTCAAACAAAAATCAAAACAAGGATTTTCAAAAAAACAACAAGAGTTTGCAAAACTTGAAAGATCTTCCAAATGAATTTGTTGAATACGCAAATGGAAATGATGCTAGGTTTGATAATATTCAAAGAGAGATCATTAGCCTAAGATCCAAGTTTAAGAATGACTTGATTAAAGAGTTGAAAAACCAGTTAGCAAATGAGCTTAAGATTCATACCAACAAAATGGAGGGTAATGTAACTAGGTTACAACAAAACCAACAAAAGATGGAACAAGGGCAACATGAAATAAAACAAGAGATGCTTAAGGCCGATAAGAGGCAATCTATGTTTGAGGATAAAATTTCATCCATGTTTGAGGCTATAATGTGTAAACCGTCTTCGAGTAGTCTTCCTAGCAACACCATATCGAACCCTAAGGGAGAGATGAAAGTGATTACCACACTAAGTGGTAAGACAGTTAAGGAACCAACTCCTCAACCAATTACTCCAACGGTGGAGGAAATTGAGGAAGAATCCGAGGTGGTGGTTGAAAAGGAGCATATCCCAATCCCACGAAGTACCACTCATGCCACACCTACGATTGACCCATTACCACAATTGGAACTCGAGATTCCAAAGGCTATGCCTATGCCTCAACCCACACCACCTTTGCCCTACCCATCAAGACTTTGTAAGGAGAAATGTCAAGAGCGCGACAATTACCAATTTGAGCTTTTTTATGAAAATGTTTCGTGATGTGCATTTCAATGTAAGTTTTGCCGACGCTTTGGCCATGATGCCTCGATTTGCCGCTAACTTTATGAGTATGTTAAACAACAAGGATAAATTGCAACAATTGTCTAGTTGTTCATCGGTTTATCTTAACCACATACCTCAAAAAGTCAGTGATCCCGGTAAATTCTTGATTCCATGTGCTATTCAAGATATGGAAGAATACTATGCCTTGGCCGATCTTGGTGCTAGTATTAACTTGATGCCACTTGCAATCTTCAAGTCGCTCAATCTTCCTAATCTTACTCCTTCACTAATGTCTATCGAATTGGCCGATCATTTAACTATTCCCGCATGTGGATTGGCCGAAGACGTTTTTGTGAAAGTGGGAAAGTTCTATTATCCGGTAGACATTATCGTTGTCGATATTCCCATGGATCCTCAAGTTCCTCTTATTTTAGGTAGTTCGTTTTTTGATACGTCGATGGTGTTGATTAATGTGCATGCTAGAAAAATCACCTTACGTTTCAACGACGAGGAACTTGTTATAAACGCAACTCAAAATTCTCCAATTTCTAATTTTTATTCTTTCGTGACCATAAACCTCGTTGATATGATCGACGTTGTTTGCAAGGAATTTTCACAAGAAGTTTTAGGTTTTGGTGACGATGAAAATATTGGCAATCCCACTATGCTTGATCCCATTCTTGATAATTCAACACCATCTTTCACTCCATTTGAAGGTGGTGGTTTTTATGTTGGAAGAATTTGATGTTCCTCGTACTTGTAACGAAGACCTCGACAACGATGAGGACTTCTCGATTATCAAGGATTTTCTTAACGATTTTCCATTTCCTCCACCCGAGGAGGTTATGAGTATCGAGCCCAAATCTTCAATTGAGGAGCCACAGTCCTCGAGTTGAAAGATTTACCTCATCATCTTGAATGCGTATTCTTGGAAGGAGACGATAATTTGCCGGTTATTATTGCAAAAGATCTTTCGAATGATGAAAAAACCGCACTTATCGATGTTCTAAAGGACCACAAAGGAGCAATTGCGTGGAAATTATCCGACATTAAGGGGATCGATCCCAAATTTTGTACCCACAAAATCTTAATGGAGGAGGACTACAAACCCGTAATCCAATGCCAAAGGAGGGTGAACCCCAAAATTCACGACGTCATCAAAAAGGAGGTCCTTAAACTCCTTGACGCGGGAATGATTTACCCTATTTCCGATAGCCCTTGGGTGAGTCCTATTCATTGTGTCCCTAAGAAGGGAGGAATGACCGTTGTGCCAAAGGATGCCAACGAGTTAATTCCAACTCTACTCGTGACCGGTTGGAGGGTGTGTATCGACTATCATAAGTTGAATGACGCCACTCGTAAACACCATTTTCCCTTGCCCTTCATGGATCAAATGTTGGAGCTTCTTGCGGGAAACGATTTCTATTGCTTTTTAGATGGTTTTTCCGGTTACTTCCAAATCCCCATCGACCCTCGTGATCATGAAAAAAATACGTTTACGTGTCCATATGGAACGTTTGCATATCGTAGAATGCCATTTGGACTTTGTAATGCACCAGGAACCTTTCAACGGTGTATGATGGCTATTTTTCATGACATGATCGAGAAGACGATGGAATTCTTTATGGATGATTTTTCCGTGTTTGGTTGTTCGTTCACTTCGTGTTTTTCGAATCTTGAGAGAATGTTAAAACGTTGTGAGGAAACCAACCTTGTGCTCAATTGGGAAAAATGTCATTTCATGGTTATGGAAGGAATCGTCTTAAGGCACAAGGTCTCGAAAGCGGGGATTGAGGTGGACAAAGCTAAGGTAGACGTCATCGCCAAATTACCTCATCCCAAAACCGTTAAGGGAGTTAGGAGTTTCCTAGGCCACATGGGCTTTTATCGTCGATTCATCAAGGATTTTTCAAAGATTTCTCGACCTATTACACATCTCCTCAAAAAAGATGCTCCTTTTGTCTTTAACGAAGATTGTGTACGAGCCTTTGAAATCCTTAAGAGGAAACTTACTGAAGATCCCATTCTTGTTGCTCCCAATTGGAACCACCCCTTTGAACTTATGTGTGATGCAAGTGATTACGCCATAGGGGCCATTTTGGGGCAACGTCATCATAAGCATTTCTTGCCTATTCACTATGCTAGCAAGACCCCAATTTAAATACACTACAACGGAAAAGGAATTCCTTGTCGTGGTGTATGCATTTTAGAAATTCCGACCTTACCTCGTCTTGACCCAATGCATAGTGTATACGGATCACTCGGCAATAAAGTATCTCATGGCTAAACAAGATGCAAAGCCGATATTGATTCGTTGGATTCTCCTCCTAAAAGAATTTGATGTCGAAATCCTTGACAAAAAAGGAGCCGAGAATCTAGCGGCCGATCATCTTTCTCGTTTAGAAGATCCTCACCAAAGTGTGTACGAGAACAAGGAAATTACCGAAACATTTCCTCTTGAGGCACTTTGTGTAGTGAATTCTAAGCTTAACTCATCCACCCCATGGTTTTCGGACATCGCAAATTACCATGCGGGCAACTTCATCATTAAGGGTAGGGATGGCAACGGGTCGGGTTTTAGTGAACCCGTACCCGTACCCGTTTATAATATCCGTACCCGCATCCGTTCCATCACCCGACGGGTACCCGATTACTGTTACCCATCGGGTTTTAGGATTTTACCCGCGGGTATCGGGCATCCATAATTAAATTTTTGTTAGACATTATTGTGCGTATAATGTTAAGAAAAAACAATTGAAAATGAACAAAATAACCTACTATATTTTTTAAGTGTTTAGAAGATAAAATAAATACTTTTTAATATTATTCACGCGATTTAATATATCGAATAAATCATAGTTTTTTATTTTAAAATTATAGATTCCAAATATACGTGATCACAAACATGTTAATACACACAAAATGTAACTAATATGATTATTCAATTCGTAAAACAATCTTCGTCTATTATTTCACAAAAATTTAGAACTTATATAAAATAGCAAAAAAAGCGGGTACGGATTCGGGTAAACGGGTACGGATTCGGATTCGGATACGGGTATTAGTAAAACCCGTACCCGAACCCGTACCCGCGAAAAAAAAATTATTAAAACCCGAACCCGTATCCAAACCTGCCAACCCGACTCCGAACCCGACCCAACCGGTTCGGGTTTCGGTTTTCCCCATCGATTTCAGGCGCTTTTGCCATCCCTAATTAAGGGTATGACGACTCAACAAAACCGAAAATTCTTTCGTGACGTCAAGTTCTACTTTTGGAACGACCCTTAACTATTTCGGACTTTGCGGATCAAATTATTCGACGTTGTGTATTTGGCACCGAAGCTTCTAATATCCTTAGAGCTTGTCACGAGGGACCAACGGGTGGTCACCATGGTGCTAATCTCACAGCGAAGAAGGTCTTTGATGCCGGATTCTTTTGGCCTACTATTTATCGAGATGCACACGCACTTGTGAAGTCGTGTGACTCATGCCAACGACAAGGAAAATCCTCACAAAACGATGAAATGCCACAAAACATCATCCAAGTGTGTGAGATCTTTGACGTTTGGGTAATTGATTTTATGGGGCCGTTCCCATCATCTCGTGGTAATAAGTACATCCTTGTCGCCGTTGACCACCAATCCAAGTGGGTGGAAGCTAAGGATTTTCCTACGAACAATGCTCGTGTGGTAGTCAAGTTTTTGAAGAGTTTGTTTTCTCGGTTTGGAACCCCTCGTGCGATCATAAGCGATAGTGGAACCCATTTTTGTAATGACCAATTCGAAAGCGTCCTAAAGAGATATGGGGTTACACATCGGCTTTCTACGGCTTATCACCTACAAACGAGTGGGCAAGTCGAGGTTTCAAACCGAACGTTGAAGAGGATCTTGGAGAGATCGACTAGAGAGAACCGACAATCGTGGTCGGATAAGTTAGACGATGCTTTATGGGCCTTTCGTACCGAAAATAAGACGCCCATTGGGTGCACTCCTTACAAGCTTGTGTATGGGAAGAATTGTCACTTGCCAATTGAACTCGAACACAAAGCTTATTGGGCCCTTAAGCATTGTAATGATGACATTGAGACCATGGGAAAACACCAGAAAATGCAATTAAATGAATTAGATGAATTAAGAGATATTGCTTATGAAAATTCATTGATTAACAAAGAAAAGACTAAACAGTTTCATGATTCAAAAATTAAAAACCGGGTTTTTAACATTGGAGATCAAGTGTTGCTTTTTAACTCACATTTAAAAATCTTTTCCGGCAAGTTGAAATCCCGTTGGTCGGGTCCATTCACCGTTACCCAAGTTTTTCCTTATGGTACCATCGAGCTAGCTCAAAATGATGGCCCTAATTTCAAGGTGAATGGACATAGTTTAAACCACTACTTTGGCGGGGAAGTTCCATCCTTGATCTACCTCAACCAAATCACCTTCCCTAATGATAATTAGTATTGAGGGGTGCGAGTCGAGCTCATAACTCAGTAATAAAAAACGAGGTGCCTCGTGGGGGAGTCCCATGCTTATCCATGTACATATTATCGCTTTTTAATGTAGTTAAAGTGTGGGGATTTGTGCCCTTCCAACCTTTGTTTCGTGGTTGTTTGTGCATTGTGGTTTTTAGATGATCATGATCTTCACGATTGGAGCCTCTCGTGTTCGTTTTATGGGAGAACTCGATCATTTGCTTTGAAGAATTTCTCAATATCCATGATATCCTTATATGTTCTAACCTTGGGTTTTTAGCACACTTCATAAACGGCTTTAAATTTAACGGTTACACCCTTTCCATGCTAGATTAATCATTCGACTTCGTCTCTAGTATGGGGGTGTTTGCACCCCTAGACTCGAAACATTGAGGACAATGTTTAACTTTAGTATGGGGGGGTGAATAGATACTTGCCTTGCCAAACCTTCACGCTTTCCAAAGTTTATCTTTTTGTTTATCGTTTTGTTGCAAAATAAGGCTAAAAATGGCCAAATTTTAAAATTTTTCTCATGTTTTATAAGTGTTTGAAGACACGAATGTAGATTTTCCGATGGCGAGAATAAGAGTAATTTTTGACTCGACAGTACGTGTTGAGCACTTAGCTTCGATTCCTTAACTTTATATTAGGCTAAGTCTCTTAAATGAGGACGAGAAATGATAGAGTTAATTATAAGTTACTATGCTAAACGTAGAGTGCCCGTATTCTTTCAAAAACTCATGTGTTCTCGTTGTTTGCTTATTCTCCCTTCGCTTGTGTATATATTTTACTTAATAAGTATTGTCTTAGCGGTTTAGTCTTGATTGTTGGTTTCTAGTCTTTTCTAGTAGCTTCCATGTATTTAAGTTGGGAAGACATTAAGGTATCGCCAGCGTCACGGTTTTGAAGTATTGGCAACCCGAATAATCGAAAGATTCACCTAATAATAAGATTTCAAGTGCTCACCTAAATCAAGAAAACAATTTGAAGCTCACAAGGCCGAAATATCTATGCGAAATTGAAAGTGAATAAAGCCTTAATCTTTGAAGCTTTAAAGATCCAAAATTCGCTTTAGCGTGAGGATATACGTCTTTGGCCATAATAAAACCACCGATGAGGAGGATAATAAAAGGCAAGGCAAGACCGAAGTCATAATAAAAGCTTCATGGTGATGTTGAATAAAAGATGGAGGTAAACCTATGATAATAAGGCCCATCCGTTAGGGGGCGTATAAAAGTCTTTGTAATAAGTCTGATGTTCAAAACCGTTATAAAACCGTGTTTATCGATCCTTCTTGTTGACTTAATTTTTTGACATAGTTGTCTATTAAGGGGGGTTATTAATTCGATGATCTTGGTTACATCGTTATGACTCTTTTTTTAGACCTAAATCTCTATCATCGCATAAGTAGAAAATGTATCCTCGTGAACATTCAAGACAAAAATAAAATATAAGAGATACCACTTAGGAAATGGGAGTCTAAGTACGTGATTAGGGCATATGAGTAGTGTTAGCATTACTAACTTATAATGACAATGATCTCGTTGCACGCTTGGCATGGAATTGGGTTGAAAATTGAGGACGAAGAAATTATTTCTAACAAAGCATTCACGTGTTCTTATTCTATGAACCTAAACGTCCCTTTTAAGATGAAAATCATACATTATGTCTAAAACACAAGTAGTAGTAATAGTAGTATTCTAGTAAGTTTATCATTCAATAAAAGTGCATAAAAATGATTTTTAGAGGTGCTACGATACTTTATTCTAGCATTACGTGAGGGCACAACAATGGTTTAGTATGGGGAGTGATCAGACTGCTTTTATACGTAGTCTCATCGTCCAAAATGGGCTTAAAATGCATCAAATATCATAAAATATGCCAAATATATGCTTGTGTTTGTTCCATGCGTATTTTAGGTACGGATATCGAGAAAATGGCAAAAGGTCACAAGAAACAAGCAAAAACGAACATGGGAAATGAAGCCGCACAATGAACCAAGCCCTAGAGTTGATTTTCCAAGAATAACCCTTGAAGAGTTGAAGATTGTATAAGAAGGGTCCTCCAATATTCAAGAATTGACACTTTAAACCCTTGTATATTCATAATTACAAGTTTGGTCCTTAAAGTTTGTCAAATTACAAAAGGACCCTCAACTTTGAAGAATTGGCAATAATGGTCCCTGAAATTTAAAGACTTGTCATTATTAGTCCTCCAAGAAGTCAACAAATAATTCAAGACCTTAAAGAATGAAGAAAATGCCAAAACAACCCTTCAAATATCATGAATTGGCAAGAAATACCCTTGAAATACTTTTTCAAAACCTTTTGTGGTAAAAGTATGAAAAATGAAACTTTGATTATAAAGGGAATTCAGTTTTGTACATTTAAAACTGAAATGAAAGAAAGAAGAAAGAAAAGGGTCTTAATTTGGGCAGACAAGATACTTACCTAGACCTGTGGTAGCATGACACGAGCCCCACTAACCACTCTCCTCTAATCACAACATCCCATTTTGCCATGTCACCAATCCACCTAGCCGGGTTTATAACTAATATTAATTAGTTATTAATTTTGCGCTAAACACCCATTTTTAAACCCAAAACAGACCAAAAGCCTATTCTTCAAGTTCATAATCACATTTGGGTATTTCTTAATTAGTTTGAATGAACCCTTGAAACTCTCCAGAATTATGATTAGGGTCACACTAATCATAACCCCACCCTCAAAACACTTGCCACCTCACTCACAAGGTCACATGTTGAACCATGCTATACACTTTTGAGGAAGAAGCCAAAAATGTGCCAGACAATGTAGCTTACAACATAAGCTCATTGTGAGCCCTTGATCAAATTCCATCACCCTTCACAGCTTCACAAACGCCCAAGAACTTTACATGATCAGTCAATATTCAAAATTCAGCAAGGGTATTTTGGGACTTCTACAACTTAGGGTTTCTAGTTTTTAGCTTATGCAGACCATGTACACCCTCTATATAAAGGGTATTAGGTCATTCATTTACAATTGATCTTGGTTTTTCCTTGTTCAACATTCTGTGAATCCTATATTCGTTTTAATGAAATAGAGTTTGAATTGTTGAAGAAATCCAAGTGCCAACTTTATTCCTTTCTTATTATTGTTACATGTTTGTGTTTGTTGAATCTCAAAACCTATTTTTAAACCTTGTGCAAGAAATTGCCAAGTTTTCTCAAAACTGATATTTTGCTAAGTTCTTTGGTACATCCTTGGAATTTTTTGATTACAAGTTATCATAGCACCCTGATAAGAAGATTATCAAGGGGTTGTGAGCTTGTGGTTTGGGGATAATCAAGGAGTGGGTACAAAGGTTGCATTAATCAGCTTTGTTTTTCAATTTTCAGTTTTATATATTGCTTGTTCTAACCTTGTTACTCTTAGCAGCTTTGTGGAAGCTTGTGCCTTGTTAATCTAGGCACATAAGCTCAAACATTCGTGAGTGTGGATGTACATTCATGAGGTTTGAGCCTTCTTACCCAAAATCTGTTAAAAATACTTTTATATTTGTGATTTTGTGTTTTGTTGTTGTAAGTGTTGTTCTTGTGGCTTGAATCTGCTTAATACTGCATGATATTTGATAGGTGTGAAAACACCCATCCTTTTACCACTTAATTGTAATTATAACCAAGACAAAACGTGTATTTAATGTCGTAAAAGTCGGAATTATGCGTGGTTTGTGTTTTTGTTGTGATTTAGGACCAAAATGTGAAAAGGGAAAAAAACACGGATTTTCACGGGCTTTTATCAAAGAAAAAGACAAAAGACGAAGTCAAAAGATCAAGAGTGCAAAAAGAACGGAAGTCAAAGGCCTATTCTGAATATTTATTGAAGAAAAAGTCTAAAGACGGAAGTTTAACGAAGTCGAAGAACCAAATCTAATAAAAGAAGAAAATTAGAAGATGAGTTCATTTCATATCGACAAATTCTGAGACAACGTCAGGAAAGTCGAAAAATTTAAAAGAAGAAAAGATGAGAAGAAAGAAGAAAGCATCAACACATCTCCTCCTCCTATAAATACCCTCTAATATGTCATTAGGGAGGGTTAGATAGTTTTTAGATAGATTTATTTTATGCTTTAGGAGTAGCTTATTACTTTTTCTCTCTAAAATTTACTTTCATGTTTTCAAGCTTTTTACATTAATCTTTTATTGAATCTTTAATCTTAATCTTATTTCAAGCTTTTAATTAATCATTCTCATTCTACCTTTCTTATTTTTAATCTTGTTTGATTTTCAAAATCATGTAGTTGTTTAATCATGTTCTTTGTTTGATTGATGTGTTTGTTTGATTGAGCTTATTGATCTTGATGTGTTTGATCTTTATAGCTTATTGTGCTTAGTGCTTATTGTGTTATTTTTCTTATTTTTAATCAAGTGTTTTAATAGTTTATTTTATAAAAAGTTTATTTTTAAATATTTAGATTATTTAGTGTTTTAAAAGTTTTTAAATTGTGGCTTATTAAGTTTTTTCTTAAAATCATTTTAGTTAAGTTTTTGGTAAGTGCTTATTTGTATTATAGCTTATTATTAGGTTTTTGCTTATTATTCATTTTTATGTTATCTGGGTTAGTGAAACCCTAGTATTCCGAATAGGTGCATTTTCCTTGTATTCCGAATAAGCTCCAAGTTCTTTATTCCGGATTGGGTAAGGATCAGTCATTCCGGATTACAAGCAGTTCTCACATTCCGGATAAGCCTCAAATCAAGGATTTCGGATAGCAAGTATTCCATCACATTCCGGATAGTGAAATAATTTTGGATTGCGGATTGGAGTAGAACACATTCCGGATTGTAGTGGAATGTAAGATTCCGGATAAACTTCAAAACTGATTCCGGATAAGTGCAACAAGCATTCCGAATAGCAGTCAAATCTAGTTATTCCGGATAGTGCTAGTTAACAGGATTCCGGATAACAGCAAGCTTCGAATTCCGGATAAGGGAAAGTCTAAGGATTCCGGATAGTAGCAAGAAATAGGATTCCAGATAAGAGTAAGTTTTGGTATTCCGGATTGTGACAGAATCTTGGATTCCGAATTAGTTTTAAATTTAATTTTTTGCGCCATTTTACTTAGCGTTATTTTAGCTTTTCTTGTCTTAATTTGATTTTCAAGCTTTCATTTTTACTTAGTTACTCAACGACATTTTCACTTTTATTATAAAATAGATAATCATTTTCCTTTCTTTTCACCAAGAACAACTGAGTCACACTTTCAACTGTAATCAATTCGAATTGAATCGAGACGATAAATTTTTATATTACAAAATCTATTGTATTAAATGGCACCGCTGCCGGCTCTTTTCGTGAATATTAACGGTTTTTTGTGAGAGACGCGTTGGATTTTAGGATCCGTTCACTTTTGAACGTTATTTTTCTCGCAAAATATTCAAAAAATTTTAAAAATCCATAAAAATTAAAAATTGCAAAAAAATCCAAAAACATTTAAAAAATCATAAAAAGCAATTCTTTTTCAAAGGTTTTGCACCAAAAATATTTTCTTTCACATTAACCATTATTTTTCTATCTCTTTGTTATTCTTTTATTGTGTAGGTGTATGCGCACCCGTTCACGCAAAAGGAAGTCCATTCAAGCTGCTGTCATCGAGCCTCCTCCTGTTGTTAACACAATGGATAACCGTCCAATGATCGAGCTCTTGCAGTCACATGTTGAAGGCAATGAAGATGCGATTTTTGTTCCGGCTATTGATGCAAATAACTTCGAGCTTAAGACCGGTTTCATAAAAATGGTTTCCCGCTACACCGTTCTTAGGCCGCACTCATGATGATCCACACGATCACATTAAAAGGTTTGTTCACTTAACCAATACCGTGAAATACAATGGGGTTTCACAAGAGGCAATTCGTTTGCTCCTCTTTCCTTTCTCCCTCGAGGGACAAGCCCGTACTTGGCTTGATAAGGAACCAACCTAAAGTATTACAACATGGGCGGACCTAGAGACCAAGTTTATCAATTACTTTTTCCCACCCTCACGTACTACCGCTTTGCGGAATGACATCATTAACTTTGAACAAAAGTACGGTGAGACGTTTAGTGAATCTTGGGATCGTTTTAAGGAGCTTTTAAGAAAGTGTCCACAACACGGTTTTACAAAGGTGCTTCAAATTAATACATTTTATAATGGATTAAGTTTGAATGACAAAGATTCACTAAATAGTGCTTCGGGGGGTAATATTCTTGTCCAATCTATGAATGAGGCTTGGGAAATCATTGAGAACAAGGCCAAAGTCTAAACCAAGAGTGTTAGGGCTACTATGGCTAGTGCCAGTGAGAGAGAGTTGACCAATCATCTAAAGGAACTTACTTCATCTGTAAAACAACTTGTTTTAAGAGACAACCCTCCTAATCAACATGCCCATGCTCTTAATATATCTTGTGAAACTTGTGGTGGACCACACTCTTATGCTAATTGTGATAAAGCTTATGATCAATATCACGCGGAAGTGTATGCTTACAACAACACGGAGAGAGGTCATTTCAAGCCTAATGTCGATGTTAATCACTTGTCTTACAACTCGACGAATTACTTGGCTCCAACCGGTTTTCAACAAAGACCACACCCACCCATCCATAACAACCAAGGGCCACCAAGAGCAAATGTTCAACAAAATGAAAATGTGAGGGGCTACAATGCTAATCAAGGAGCTTATCAAATGCAAAATAAAGTCTTTCAAAACCAGGTTTCAATCCTCAAGGTTTTCAACCATATAACCAATACCCAAACCATGGTTTTAAACAACAAGGGTTCAATTTACTCATCCGCACATGGACTTGATTCTACAAAAATTAACCGATCATGAGAAAACCATGAAGGAAATGCAAGAGCCCACGGATAGGAAATTCGTTCAAAATGTTTCAAACCCTTTGTCCCCAAGGTGCTATTCCTTCTACAACCGAAACAAACCCTAGAGCTAATGTGAGTGCTATTACTACACACAGTGGAGTAACTTTAGTAGGACCATCTATCCCTCCCCCAGTTACTTCATCTACACCTCCTCCACCACCATTTATCCCTCCAACTTCCACGCCTAGTACTAGTTCTACATTACCGTCTCCACCTCTTACGGAAGAAGTACCCAAGAAAAACCCTTCACCATCTCAACCATCAACATCTCAACCTTCACCTTCTACACCTACACCACCTAAACCTAATATTCCTTATCCTTCTCGGTTAGACAAGTTCAAACTGCTCACTAAAGAGGATGCTCAAGTTACTTCTTATTTGAAGATGATCTCCCAAATGAATTTCAATATTAGCCTTGTTGAAGCACTTGTTAAAATGCCAAAATTTGTCAAAGCATTCAAGGAATTTCTAAGTAAGAAGGACAAGATGGCTGAGTTTGTTAACACACGCTTAAATGAAAATTGTTCTGCTGTCATTCTTAAAGAACTTCCATAAAAACTTGGAGATCCCGGTCGTTTTGTGCTACCTTGCATTTTTAACAAAGTTGAAGAATTTACTACCTTAGCCGATCTCGGGGCAAATATCAATTCAATGCCATTAAGTGTTTGGAAAAAGTTATCATTACCTGACCTTACACCAACAAAGATGACTCTTGAGCTAGCAAATCACACTCTTGCTTACCCTGTTGATATTGCCGAAGATGTTTTCGTTAAAGTTGGTACCCTCACTTTTCCGGTCGATTTTGTTGTTGTTGACTATGAAATGGATCCTCGTATTATGTTAATACTTGGACGGCCATTCTTGAGAACCGGAAAACTTTAGTCGATGTTGCAGAAGTTAAACTCATTTTAAGAGTCAGGATTGATCAACAAGTTTTTAAGATAGGGAAGATTACAAGTAAATCCAATGGAAAAGAATCGGCGAATATGATTGATGTGTTTCAAGACGAGTTTGATACAACTCTTTTGGAAAGTACAAAGCTTGATGCTATTGTACTACATGGCAATCATCTTTTCGAGACATGCTATGATAATCCACTTTTTAAAGACCATGTGGACGATTCTAATGATTCTTTCTCCAATTTGGATCCCCCACCAATTTACGATTCTCCACCGATCTATGATGAATCTAATTCTGATTATGATGATTATGATGATTTTTCTTCAGTGTATAAAGACATGCCAACTTATGATGATTTTGATGATGTTGACACTCTTTCGAGTGATTCTTCAAGTGATACGTCTTCTACTGATGATTATGCTCCTATTTTTGATGAAGATCCTCCGCCAACAATGCTTGATCCTACCTTGGATGATTACTCATTTGAGAAGATTTCACCACTTTTCTTAATACATTCTTTCCCAATGAGCATGATTATCCTCTTTTGGACTTTGATTATGGTCTTTATCCTCCTTTGGAAATAGACTTTGATTATGGTCTTTATCCTCCTTTGGATATTAAGAAACCCATTTCAAAGGCGAAGAAACCAGACGACACCAATATCCGTAGTACATATGTCTTGACACATCTCTTTCCACCTTCTTCGGATGAGATTGTGCGTTTTATGGGCGAATCTTCAAGGTCTACTAAGCCTAAGTCTTATTTTCCCCTAAAGGAAAAGGTGTTTGATCTGGGTATCGCAATTTTTAAACCATCTCAGTATCCATCTGATGAAATAAAAGGAAAGATTTTTGGAAACTATGGAGCTATGCCTTCACTTCATCATACTTTCTACCACCGTGCTCAGCAATTGCTTAAGGGAACCTCGCCTACTCTTCTTTGGCTTGTCTTGTTCACATTAAGCTTATGCTACTTGATGGATGAAAACCATATATTTGACCCCGGTGGATGTTCTTCAAGCTTCTTACCATTGTAATCAAGGTCGAGTCAGGCTCACGACTCGGTGAACAAAAACAAGCGCTTCTCGAGAGGCAACCCGATGATCTATCCTTTTTATCCGTTTTTATAATAAGTTTAGGGGAAGACCCTAGTATGTGTTTGTTTTCTTTCTTATAATGTGCAGGGATTAGAGATTTCAAAGATACACTTTTGATGACTTTTGACGATCCGTGATTCCGTGTACCCGTCTTCCCGGTTCTATCCTAAACTCTTCTAATTCTCTATTTTATATTCTTCAATATTAAAATAGGAAGCACTTTAGTTGTCTCTTCCTTAACAAGATTTAAACAACGTGCACAATGTCCTAAGTGTAGGGGAGTTTACTCCTACATGCTTAAACATTGAGGACAATGTTTATCTTAAGTGTAGGGGGGACTTCTATCAAAGTTAAGTGGTCTTTTCCTTGTATATGTCCTCATTTTAACCGGAAAATTGATTTTCGACATTTTTAAAAAATTTGATCTATTTTGGCTTAGTAGTATTTTCCTTTGTTATCGTTATTTTCTTTCATTGATAGAATAAACTTTAATAAAATGATTTTAATGAGTTTAGATATCTTTGACATATTAGGCCTGTCATGAATCTTTTGACTCAATCCGGGTTTACTTATCCAAGTTCACTCTAGCTAGTATCCTTAACGTGTTTAAATCAAGTTTTGCTAGGCTTTTATATAGGGAACTTTAAAACGCGAATGTCTTAACTCTTATGGGTTAAGAACAAGAACTTTTCGCAAGTTCCTATAATTGATCCTAGGAAATCGTTTATCAAGGGAACTTTAAGATGCGAATTCTAAACTCGAAAAAGTCTAAGAAGTTGCAGGATCCTATAGATGACTTGAAAACCCAAAACTTTGATTTAATAGGCTAAGCATCCACGAGTCTCATTCCTTGAGATTTTAAATTGTGGAGAACGAGAGATGATAGAGTCAATTATAAGTTTGGTATTCTTTCATGAATTTATGTGAGTTAATTATGAACTTTTTCTCTCATCGCTTGTTAATAAATATATTTGCAATAAGTAATGTCGTACTATTTGAAAAGTTACTTAGCTTCTAGCCCAAGATCGTTTAAAAGTTGCTCGGTATTAATTAGGGTTCATAGCCAAGGCATAACTTATTGAAGCGGGATGCGAAGATTGGCGAGTCCGAAAAGGCCCTAACAAGGCATGATGGCTACATTTTGTTGCTAAAGATCCAAAGTGATGTGAAGAATCATTTATCAAAAATCAATATGAAGGATCGAGACACACGACGAGAAGCAAATACTCCCCTAAAGATCATGGAGAAGTCTATCCGAAAAGACCCTAGCAAGGTATGAGGATAAATAGATCCAAGTCCTAAAAGGAGGCGAATCGTTGTATATTAAAATCCCAAATAAAGCTGGAGAAAAATGAAGAAGTCGTGGTCCAAGTATGAAGAATCTCTCAAAAACTTCAAGTGAAGAAACTCCTATTATGAAGAGAAGACCATAATTTCAAGATCGTCTCTCAAGATTCGAAGTATGTAGTCAATGCCAAATATCGATCCAAGAATGGTCTCAAATCGTGAAACGAGTTATGCCAAGATATGAACTTTATGAGGTTTCGAGAAGCAGTTTTAAAAGATTTTGTCATTTAGCTAACTATTGATTAAATCGTCCTACTATTATTTTCGGCCTAAATAAACTATCGAAATAAGTGAACAATGCATACTCGTGATCATTCAAGACAACATTAAAATATAAGAGATACACCTAGGAATAAGGGAGTCTAAGTGAATAATTAGGACATATGAGTGCGTGTTAGCTTTACTAACTTATAATAACAATGATCTCGTTTTTAAGCTTAGTATGGGGAACGTGAAACTTAAGGGTGATAAACATTTATGACAACCAAAGCCCTAATGTAAGTCTTTGATTTCTTTACTTGTTTTCGTCCTTCAATTATTTTGTTATCTTCTATCTCTTTAAGTTTCCTTAATGTATTGTGTTTAATAAAGGCCAAGGTGTGTTAATTATGATGGAAAATGTAAATCTTGCTTTGAAATTACTGCATTGCATGAGGGCATTGCAATGGTCAAGTGTAGGGGATTTGATAGGTGTGAAAACACCCATCCTTTTACCACTTAATTCTAATAATAACCAAGCCAAAACGTGTATTTAATGTCGTAAAAGTCAGTATTATGCGTGGTTTGTGTTTTTGTTGTGATTTAGGACCAAAATGTGAAAAGGGAAGAAAACACGGACTTTCACGGGCTTTTATCAAAGAAAAAGACAAAAGACGAAGTCAAAAGATCAAGAGTGCAAAAAGAACACAAGTCAAAGGCCTATTCTGAAGATTTATTGAAGAAAAAGTCTAAAGACGGAAGTTTAACGAAGTCGAAGAACCAAATCTAATAAAAGAAGAAAATTAGAAGACGAGTTCATTTCATATCGACAAATCCCGAGACAACGTCGAGAAAGACGAAGAATTTAAAAGACGAAAAGACGAGAAGAAAGAAGAAAGCATCAACACATCTCCTCATCCTATAAAGACCCTCCTAATATGTCATTAGGGAGGGTTGGATAGTTTTAGATAGATTTATTTTTATGCTTTAGGAGTAGCTTATTACTTTCTCTCTCTAAATTTTACTTTCATGTTTTCAAGCTTTTTACATTAATCTTGTATTGAATCTTTAATCTTAATCATATTTCAAGCTTTTAATTAATCATTCTCATTCTACCTTTCTTATTTTTAATCTTGTTTGATTTTCAAAATCATGTAGTTGTTTAATCATATTCTTTGTTTGATTGATGTGTTTGTTTGATTGAGCTTATTGATCTTGATGTGTTTGATCTTTATAGCTTATTGTGCTTAGTGCTTATTGTGTTATTTTTCTTATTTTTAATCAAGTGTTTTAATAGTTTATTTTATAAAAAGTTGATTTTTAAATTGTGGTTAAGTTTTTGGTAAGTGCTTATTTGTATTATAGCGTATTATTAGGTTTTTGCTTATTATTCATTTTTATGTTATCCGGGTTAGTGAAACCCTAGTATTCCGAATAGGTGCATTTTTCTTGTATTCCGAATAAGCTCCAAGTTCTTTATTCCGGATTGGGTAAGGATCAGTCATTCCGGATTACAGGCAATTCTCACATTCCGGATAAGCCTCAAATCAAGGATTCTGGATAGCAAGTATTTCATCACATTCCGGATAGTGAAATAATTTTGGATTCCGGATTGGAGTAGAACACATTCCGGATTGTAGTGGAATGTTAGATTCCGAATAAACTTCAAAACTGATTCCGGATAAGTGCAACAAGCATTCCGAATAGCCGGCAAATCTAGTTATTCCGGATAGTGCTAGTTAACAGGATTCCGGATAACATCAATCTTCGAATTTCGGAATAAGGGAAAGTCTAAGGATTCCGGATAGTAGCAAGAAATAGGATTTCGGATAAGAGTAAGTTTTGGTATTTCGGATTGTGACAGGATCTTGGATTCCGAATTAGTTTTAAATTTAATTTTTCCCGCCATTTTACTTAGCTTTATTTTAACTTGTATTGTGTTAATTTGATTTTCAAGCTTTCATTTTTACTTAGTTACTCAATGACATTTTCACTTTTATTTTAAAATAGATAATCATTTCCTTTCTTTTCACCAACAACAACTGAGTCACACTTTCAACTGTAATCAATTCGAATTGAATCGAGACGATAACTTTTTATATACAAAATCTATTGTATTAATATTGTTGTTATGATGCTAGATTAGGTTTGGTTAAACCTGAAACACACAATTGCTTTGTTTAAATCATGGATTAAAAAGTGAAAGGGGTGTTTGAGTCTACTGCTATTGGGTTCTTGTTTGATTTTGAGTAAGTGCTAAGTGTTGGTTTGTGTTTATATCTGCTATACAAGTGCTTGTGTTCTAATATTTTCCAAGTTTGCTCTTTGAAACATCAAATCTGATTAAGTGCTATAACTGCTTTGATTTTGATTATTTTGACCTAAGATTTTGGAAACACATAGAGTGTATGCATGTTCAGGGATAAAAAGTGATTAAACAAAGTTTATACAAACTTTTTGAAAGATTTGAGTGTTTAAAATTGGGCTTGTGATCAAATATATCAGCAACCTCATTTGTGTTCTTCATTTTGTTCATCAGTAACTTTCTTTGGCTTGAATCTTTGTCTAAACCTTGAATCATTGTATGAAACCAGTTGATTTATGTTCATTTGAATTTATTTAAGCTGTTGTGTGCATTTGGTTCAATTTGGTTGGCTTAATCTTGCTAAATATTCTTATTTTGTGGAAAACTGCTTATGAACATGTATGTACAATGTCTGGTGATCTTTTGAAATTAATGTATCAATTGTCTGTTAGTTATTGTGATTTTGTGATTGCTATTGACTCCTTATAACCCACTGGTTATAAGGGTGCCTTTTTGTGCCTTGAATCCAACAAAAATCCACAAAAGACAAAAAGTCAAAGTAGTCAAGCAGTGGCAACTTTTCCCACTGCAGGACACCCAAAACTAGCCCCTGCTAGTGTTAATTTTCAATCAGCTTATTCATAAGCTATTTTAGCTTATCCAGACTTGCAACAACTTTGTTTTTGTAATCAATCTTCATCATTGACCCATTGAACTAATCTGGAGCATATTAGGGTTTGACTTTTAGGTTTGACTAGAAAACCAATTGACTTGACTTTTTCATAAGTGCTTATTTGCTTAATCCAGCTTATTCTTTGTGCTTATTTGAAATCTTTTTGTTGATTTTGCTTAATTAAGTCATTTAAAACCTTTTGCAACAAGAATCAGCACTTGACGTGGCCTAGAACTCAAAAACGACTATTTTGTCATTTTCGGTAGAGAGCTTTTGCTTATTTCAGGCTTATTTCTTGGGCTTTTTCAAAATTTCTTTTACAAATCTCTTTAGTATCCCAAAAGATGCTTGTGTGTCAAATTAGAGCTTATGGCATTAGCTTATGGCTTAATGGGTCAAAAAGCCCATTAAGAATAAGTTGTTGACTATTAAGCTATGATAAGCTCACTTTCAGCTTTTGGGCCTTTAGACTTTTGTTCGTAAAATCAAATTTTGAGTCAGATAGGTGATTTTGGGCTTATTTGGACAACTTTTTGCTTATTGGGCCAAAAAGCCCAATTAGGTGGACTGTTTTTCATTTCAGCCCATTTGAAGGCCCAATACGGGTAGTTTGGTCATTTGAAGTTCATTTTTGTTTAAATTAGGTTAAAATAAACTAGTTTGCAACTTTTTAGATTTTTTATAAATTTTGGATTTTTAATATTATTTTATTATTATTTTATTATTAAAAATTAAATTCAAGATTTTTGCAAGTTTTTCATTTTTTATAGCTTAAATACATTAAGTTAGGAATTTTAAAACTTTTAGATTAATTTTATTGTCTTTCAATTAATTTTTAGAATTATTTTAATATTTTTATAGATTTTGATCATTTTTAAATAGTTTTAGTTAATTTAAATTATTCAAAAATAGTTTAGAACTTAGTTAAGTCATTTTAGAGGTTTACAAAGTGAAAAATCTCATTTTGGGCTTTTTGTTAATTTAATTTATTTTTTAGGTTTTAATTAGCATTAAAAAATTAATATTTGATTAAATAAAAGGTTTGAGTGATTTTTGATTTTTTATAAACTCTAATTACATTTTTAGGATTTATTGCAATTTTCTAGGAATTTTTAGGTTAATTTTTAAATTTCGTCATATTTTACGGTTTTACGCGTACGACTTACTTTCTTTCTTATTTTCTTGATAATCATAATCTCAAACACTTAATCATTTCTTAACACAATACATAAGCTTCCTTGAGAACGAACTCTCCCCACTTTGGGTCATTTGTGCACGGTTTTCCTAAACCGTCGTACTTACCCTAATTACGTTCTTTTTCCTAAAACACGTATTACTACCACTATCATTCCTCCGAATTATATCCTCCTCCACCTCCTCCTAACTCAAGTAACAGATCGGCTCAAGCTAACGAGTTTGAAGAGTTATATTCCAGTGCTAATGAGGAGTTGTACCCTGGTTGTGAAGAAGCGACTCGATTAGACTTTATGGCAAAGTTTGCACATTTTAAAGCCAAAGGTAAAATCACTGATACCATATTCAATGAAATTTTGGAGTATATGCAATTTATATTTCCCCTAAGGAAAGGATTCAAGCTTCCACCGTCATACTATGCAATAAAGAAGACATTTAAAAAGATCGGGTTAGGATACGAGTCGATACATGCTTGTGAACACGATTGCTGCTTATTTCGGGGAGAAAACATAGATTTGAATTTCTGTCCGGTGTATAATACAAGTATATGGAAAGACAGTAACATGTCGGGGAAAAAAGTTCCTAAGAAGGTGCTGCATTACTTTCCGATCATTCCTAAAGTAAAAAGTTTGTAGAACTACAAGTCTAGTAAATGTGCAAAGGATATGATTTGGTATGCTACTGGAAAGTGTACAGAGCCCGGTAAGATGAAATACCCGTGTGATGGTGCAACTTGGAAGAAATTTAACGCCAAGTATGCTGATTTTGCAAAAGAACCAAGAAATGTTCGACTAGGGTTGGATACTGATGGTTTCAATCCATTCGGTAACCTTAGTAAGACTTGCAGCATGTGGCCGGTGATATTGACAACATACAATCTACCTCCGTGGTTTTGTACGAAAGAGAGTCCTTTAATGCTGACGCTGTTAATTCATGGCCCTAAATCCCCGGGCAATGACATTGATGATTACTTGAGACCTTTAATTGATGATCTACAACTTTTATAGAAGGGTGTCGATACAAATAGACCAAGCTAAAGGCGAGACATTCACCATGAGAGCGATGCTTTGATGGACCATCAATGATTTTTTGGCTCGAAGTAGTTTGTTTGGGTGGAGTGGGCAAGGTTACAAGTCTTTCCCTACATGTAATGACGACACTCAATTTGTTCATGTGGCAAGCAAAATAGTTTATGTTGGCCATAAAATATTCTTACCGCCCCGCCATAAATTCAGGTCTTCACGTGAATTCAATGGTGAAATCGAACACAATCCTCGTCCTGGAACATTTAACATGGACCAGATTAACGATCAACATGCTACACTGCCAAAGCGACTGGCAAGTAAACATAAGAAATATGGGGGTGTGAAGATAACACGTAATTTTCTTCTTGAGCCTAACTGGTCTAAACGGTCTATTTTTTACGAGCTTGAGTACTGGCCTTTTCTTTCACTAAGACACAATTTAGACATCATGCATATCGAAAAAAATGTGTTGGGGGGCATATTGAACACTTTGTTGATGAATGACAAATCTAAAGACACCGCCAAGGCAAGACAATACTTGCCGAAGTTGGGCATTCGAAAAAGCTTGTGGCTCACCCAATATAAAAACGAGAAGTGGCAGAACCCTCAGGCTTCGTATTCCTTCAAACCAGAGAACATGAAAAAGTTTTGTTAGTACATCAAAGGAGTTGAACTACCAGATGGGTTTGGATCCAACTTCAAGCACAAACTGATCGATAACGATACCAATATAACAGGCCTAAAGTCTCATGGCTGTCATATAATGATGCAACATTTACTTCCTTTCGCACTTCAAGAATACTTGCCTGATAAGATTGCAAGACCACTAATCGAATTATGTAACTTGTTTAAGCAATTCTGCTCTACAACTTTAATGGTGGATGACATGTTGAATGCTGTGAATAAGGTGGTTGACATTCTATGCGATCTTGAGCTCGTATATCCTCCTGATTTCTTTGACATTATGGTTCACTGGGTTATCCATTTACCTGATGAGGCCATTGACAGCGGGCCTATCCGCCTCGGTGGATGTTTCCATTTGAAAGAAACATGAAAATGCTAAAAGGTTATGTACGAAATAAAGCTAAGCCAGACGGTTTGATTGCGTATGGTTATGTTGCACAAGAAGCATTGACTTTCAGTTCTAAGTATTTTCGGGATGATGTTACCACTAAATTTAATCGCATCGACCGTAATGTGGACCAACCTCCCCCAACGTGTTAGTTTCTGGTGTTCTGATCTATATGTAACCCGATTGAGAAAAAGTCATTTATTCCGTTTCCTCATCAAAAGTTCAAGAAAGTGGAATGGTATGTTCTAAACAACAGTCCGGAAATCGACAAGTACATTTCCAAGTTGAAGAGGTACGTGTTTTTTATTTTATTTGGAAACTTATTTTTCTTAACAATAACGATATATTCTAATACCATGAACATTTTTCAGTTTATATCCTCACAAAGACATAAAAAAGAATTCCCCGCCTGGTTTGGGTCGAAGGTAAACTTAGACTTATTTTGTGTACTTAACTGTAAAAAATAATAGTATTATAAATAGTTTTCTCTATCTAATACTTTATTCCTCATAGATCCGTCAACATCATGTAGACATGACAAAGACCAATAGGTTATCAGAACCAGCGAGTTATTCGCTTTGGCTTGTGTACCATCACCGACTCCAATCTCACTTAACTCTTGCGTAGTCGACGGTGTGAGTTCTATCATGCACGACCGCGATGAACGTCGTATAACTCAAAACAACGACATTTGTACGCTTGGCCCTAAGAACACAATATCTTATGGTTAGCTTCAACAGATCCTCGTGTTTAAATTTTTGTCGTTCAGTGTTGTGTTGTTCCCATTTAAGTGGTTCGATAGTCCCAACGTATCACGTAAACAAAGTCTTATCTATAGAAACAACATGACACAACTCACTGACACAAGAGGTGAGTGGTGGAAAGATGATCAATACATTCTCGAACACAAGTCAAACAAGTCTTCTACATTAAAGATAAGAACAAACCCAACTGGAAGGTCGTTAAACATGTTAATCATAAACGTTTTCCAACGGGGGTGTCATTGTGTCAGATGCCGTTCATGATATTACACATTTCGACAACTCATTTGATCTACCACTTTCCACTGCTTTGAGTGACTTGGCTGATGTGACCTTGCATATAGATGGTCAATCAACGGAGGTTGATGCACCACCAAATATCATTGATGTTGATGAAGAAGACGATGGTATTACTGATGATGAAGACGTCCCTCATGATGTAAGTGATGAAGAACGTATCAATGATGATGATGGTGAAGACAGAGTTTATTCCAGTAAAGAAGAAGACTGACATTTAGTTGTAACTTGAAAAAGACACTTATTTGTTTGAATGAATGAATCTAATTGTTGTGGATTGTTTAAATGTCTATATTTAGTTAGATGTGTTGTATTTGGATTTGTGCATGCTTATATTATTTTGTTCATGAATTTGTATATTTTATGTTAATTGTATTTGTACATATGTCGTTAGCAGATGTTGCACGATCACACGGTGGTGACAGTGGCGGTGAGGATAATCCTCCTACGCCAAACATCCGCACCGGTTGCCTCGCTTTATTTAAAAACAAAGGTAAGAATATTTGGATTATTCTAACACAATCATAAATTTGGTACATATATGTTGCTTGCCTTGAATTTTTATGATTTTGTCACTCACTTTGTTTTTGCAAGTAAAGGCAAAAGGAAAGAAAATTTGTTGGAGAAACCCGTTGAGATGAATGGCGCTGTCCCGATACGCTTTAAGACGCGGGAATTACATTCCGGCCTCTCGACGACCATGGTCAACATTTTTCTAACTTTATCGAGGAGTCTCTTAGGAGGCTCGTGCGATTTTACTACCCAACTTAGAAAGACGTCCCTAAAGAGCTCGAGGCGAACATTTGGGCTGAATTAGAGGTCAGTTGTCATTTTTATGTTTATTACATTATTGTGTTTTTTTATTTAATGGCGTATATATATTTATATAAATTTGTTTATTTATTTATATCATATAAATAAATAACAAATTTAAATAAAAATACAAATTATATCTTATTAATTTTATCATATAAATAAATAAAAAAAATTAAATAAATATATATTTGATGAGAATAAGGTAATAAGCTTTTTCGGATAAGCTGTTTTCAAACAAGTTATCTTGATAAGCTTATTAGAATAAGATGTTTGAAAACAGCTTATTCTGATAAGCTTATCAAGATAAGCTGGTTGAAAACAACTTATTCGAATAAGCTTACCAGAATAAGCTGCTTCAACCAGCTTATTCTGGTAAGCTTATCAGAACAAGTTGTTTGAAAATAGCTTATCCTGATAAGCTTATCAGGGTAAGCTCTTTGAAAACAGCTTTTTCTGATAAGCTTATCAGGATAAGCTGTTTGAAAGCAATTTATTCTGGTAAGCTTATCAGAATAAGCTGTTTTTATTATAAAAATTTTAATAAATATATACGCCATTAAATAAATAAACACAATAATGTATAAATTATATCTATAACTCTAACTTTGTGTTTGATTTATTTGTTGTACATGAATGCATGCTACGTTTGATTTAACACCACACAAGTCGGATGCACAATGGGAAAACATAAAGACCGGCATCACTTCTTTGATTCAGAAGTCATACAATACAAACAAATCTACTTTCAAGACAAATCATTGGCGCCGAGACCCCGAAACCGGTAGGGTTTACTTGGACAGGGTCCAGAGGGCGCAACCTGAGGACATTAATCCTGAAGAATGGGAAAATCACATAAGTTCTGGAATGATTTGAACAACAAAAAAAGATCCCACACAAATTCTCAAAATCAGGCTAAGATGAAGACCCCGAGTCGGTAGGGATCCCGATCACTAGCCTGCCTTCGAGACAAATTGGTAAGAAATTCTATAATTAATTTACATACATATATGTATTTGATTATATATATTTTTTGTTTTGAATTTGTTTCATTCTATATGCGTGTCTATGTATGTACATACGCAAGGTGCAGGTGATCATGAGCCCCCGTCTATCATTGATCACTTCTTCTTGACACATACTAACAACAATGGAGAGTTTATTCATGACGAGGACCGCTCTATGTATGTAAGTATTTTTTTTATTTTTTAAATTAATTAATTAATTTATTATTATTCTGGATATACCTTGGTTTTACTGACTATTTCCTGTCCAGAAATAATGTAGCAACCCGACTAATAAATAATATATTAACAATCGTCTGTTTTGTCACTTCATTAGGAGGAGATGCTTGCTTTGAAGGCTATAGGAAAATATATGGACGACGAGATCAACCGTAGAGTTAGAGGCGGTAAGCAGCGTGGTCACATGCCAGGTGTCGGTCAGATGCTGTCGGGAAGGCACCGAAATATCCCATATACTCCGCGACCCGCCATCGACCCGCGAACAAAGCAAATGTGGAATTTTTTAAGAAGTAACTATATGTTCGCCGATGCGTTCGCACAACACCTATCGGGTGATGCTGGCGGGATTGGCACGGCGCCAGCGGGAGGTGAGCGTGCGGGAGTGGTGGTAGTGGTAATGAGAATAATGACACCAATGGTTAGTATTTCTTGTTTTTCGTACCTTGCAATGCAAGTTTAATAATTGTAAACCCCGAATTGCAAGTTTAATAATTGTAACTAGGAACCAATGTATTTATACTCACGTTGTGATGTATGTATTTGTATTGAATTAATCGATCGAGAGGTTACATGTTATTGTGTTTTGGTACTTGTTTGTGTATGTTTTATAGCATATTGTATTCCCAGGTTTTGGTATATTTTTTCCAGAAAAATTCCAGAAAAAATCTGGAAATAGCCCGTTGTGCAGGCTGTGTTAAAAAAAATATCAAAGTTTCCCAACTAATGGCGCATTTGACTTTTAAAAAAGTCAATAAACTTTCTTTTGACTATCAAAAGAAGTCCACGGTATCCATGGCGGCATGTCGCCGGGGGAACTTGGTCAACTAAATAGGTCCCAACGTGGCCAGTTTGACTTGTCAACGTAGAGGAAGTTCCCCGGTGACCTATATCACCGGGGAAAAGTGAAGATTAGGTAACATTTTAGTTAAGTGTGATTAATCACTCCTATTTTTCCTGGTGACATGTGTCGCCGAGGATACCTTCCCTTACCAGTAACAAGTCCTTGACCAAAAAGTAGTGGGGTCCACGTTGTCACTGGGGGAAAACTCTATTTGTCGTCGGGGATACTTCCCTTACGAATGATCCCAGGCGACAAGTCGCTAGGGAAAAGGGCAGAAATTCGTCGGGGAAGGGATTGACTTTTATAGTGGATTCAAGGTTAATAACTTGCTGAAATAAGCTATCCAAAGAGCCCGCAAAACGAACAACTTATGGTATCCTTAATTAACCCATATAACATCATTAGTATTTTAGTACTCTAGTTTAAACAGAGTTATCGTATCTTTTATTAGAATAAGATCATAAGTCCACAATTATTCAACTCATATTAGGAACTGAATTAATGATGTAACTGAGATATTTACATGAACATAATGCATTAGGAACCACCCTTTGTATTCCGACGTATTTGTTCATTCTTAGTTAGCTAAATAACTGACTTTTATGATTGATGTCCTAAATTTTTAATGTTTTCTATGTTGTAGGTGATCCGATTAATAAGAATCAATGGGACTTCATGCTATGTTTCTAATGAGTGTCCTTGATGATCCAAAGTGAGTATACGAGACGTATGGCCCATATCATCGAACACAAGGGAACCTCTTGTTTCTAATTTCTGGTATTCATTTGATTATTTTACTACCATTTGTATCAATCTTACTGACTTAGTCATGCAATCTTGATATGATGTTTTGTATGATTTTTGTATGTCAAGATTATAAATGCACGGTTAAATACTATGTGTCTTATTTTTTGTCTCATGAGGTCTAGGCAACATTTGAGAGAAACGCATGACATACGTTAGGTATTGATATTCTGATTTTCAAGATATTCTTGATGGAACCATTACAAAACTAAATCCCGGTGAGTTCACGATATCATAAATCTCATAATAGCTAATTGTTCACATATATTCAAGTATTTACGCACTTCTATGTGAGGTGCTTGAAGGAAAGAAACACGTTCTTCAGTTTTATATGAGTACCAGCGACAAACCACGTCAAGCGTACTTCAACTTGATAGGCGGCTAATCCTTGGTATGAGTTAAAATGAGCATCATTTTTGGTTATAAGAACCAATTTTCATTTACAATTTATTTTTTATATGAACTCTATCAGCAAACATGAAAATTTTATTTAGGGAACTACAGATATGTTATAGTAAAATTGGCAGGATAAGGTCTGTTGTATATATGCTATGATATCCAAAAATAAGTGGGTATTATGCAAGGCGAACATTGGACTTTGACACATGTCACAATTTAATGGTTTTTCCAATAATACAAAGGGGGGTTGGGGTACAGGCAACTGCATTCGACAGTCTATATGCTTTTCGTGAGCATTTGGTATCAGTGAGACAAAAAATGAGCCAGAGTCTATATGCTCTTGCTCACATATAGACCTCATGATACCAAATGCTCACGAAAAGACCAAACGTGCAGTCTATATGCTTTTCGTGAGCATTTGGTATCAGTGAGCCAGAGGGGGGGTTGGGGTGCAGGCAACTACATTCGACAGTTTATTGTTATTGCAAACAAATTTCATCCTTGCTATCGATCTTTACTCATAATCGGTTGCCATGAAGTAGAAAGGTAGTTTTCTAAAAGTGCTCGGGACGGCTGCCACAAACACTTTTTTTTACATTATTTAATGGTTCCTTTGAAATTACAGTTTCTTAATCATGATCTATATAATTTCATTGTTAGCCTTTCACTGATCATTAAATGGGCTAGTATACAAGCTAGGTTGATTATATTTTTTTTGTTTGATAAAAAGTTTCTAAAATTCAAAACCAGTTGTACGTAATAGAAAGGTACCATTTTATCCCCGTTAATTCCTAGTTACTGTAACAAGCTGTTGATTCAACATTATCAAACATGATCAAATGAAACATGAATTGTTGTTCGACCCGTAAAGAAAGGACGTAGCAGTCACAAGTTTGACCTAATTAATCTAAATACCTCAACGTTAGTTGTTGTTGTTGACGATACAAGGTTCAAAATAGAAACTGTAGTGCAGAGCACATTTAAAATTTCATTAAAAACAATAACAAACACACAAGTTCAAACCCATATCAACGACGCTATCATGTCTATATGCAGATGGTACACTGCATGCATACCTTATTACCGCACACGTACACATAGTAATATAGGCTTGTGTCACTTGCAGGCACGCACACACGTGCTTAAAGTCTTCGAGTACAAAGTGATCGATGTTGGGAATAAATTAAGGCCAGATCACTTGAACGCTGACAAGAACAACTCAAGCGTTGACAAGAGCAAAGTGAGCGCGGACAGCTTAAGCGTTGACAAGTTAAAGTTAAGCGTTGACAGATTGAAGACAAGCACTGATGGAAGATGTGAGCTACACGTTTATTATGTTCTAGAATACTTCTAGTAAGGATAGAAATGACAATGTATTTTCTATGTTTATCTTTACCTAGAATAGTTAATACGTAGCTTATTGTACAAGGCTTCTTAGTCTATAAAAGAAGGCCTTTAGGTTAATGTTTAATATCAAGTTTTCATTAAGTTTTCATTCGTAAACATCTTTCATTGTAAGCAAGTTCGACATTCATAATCAAAGTGAAAGTTTTGTTTACATCTTGTGTTCTTGTTTAAGTATTAAATTCCGCATAATACTTAGATTCACAAAGCATATAACAAAGGTTTCTCTACGTGTTATACTTGATCTAATCTCGTATACACAAAGCTAATCGATCTAAGTTTGGGATCAACAAGTGGTATCAGAGCTTGTTGAGGAACTTTTGATCTTTGAAGAACACCAGAACGATATACGAACACCAAAACCCTAGTTTTCTCAAAACCCTAAAAACATCATGTCTGAAGCAATAACCTCCTCCTCCTCATCCTTACCAAACATCAAGATTCCCATGCTTGATGCAACCAACTTTGACTTATGGAGGTTCAACTTTGAACAATATCTGGGGATCTTTGACTACACACTCTGGGACATTATTGAATATGGAAACTCATTCAATAAAGCTCAAAAGATTCTGAATGCCATTGCGACAAGAACAGCTGTTGAAGGATGTCCTGATGAAGATAAGAAAGAAAAACCTGGAGATGGTAGAGCTGTAAGTGCTGAAGATATTGCAAAGAAAAAGGCTGACATGAAAGCCCTAAATATTCTGAAAGTGTCTTTGGGACAAGAAAATCAGCACAAATATAGAAGCTATGAATCTGCTAAGGATCTTTGGGAAGCAATTGAAGTTGCATATGGTGGTAATGCAGAAACTAAGGAAGAAAAGAAAAAGCAACTTCTGCATGATTATGCTGTCTTCAAAGCTCAGCCCAATGAGAAACTGAGCAGTCTGAGAAGCAGATTGCTTGACATCATAAGCAAATTGTCCTTTATGGGGACACAAGTTGGTGATATTGACACCAATGCTACTTTTCTGAAAAGTCTTGGTGAGACATGGAAGATTGAGGCAAGATCTATTCTTGCCAATAATACTCACAAGAGCTCTTCGTTTGATGACATCTACAACAAACTAAGACTGTTGGAAGATGAAACTCTTTCAAGCAAAGCTAGAACCAGCAACATGGCCTTCTTCTATCATAGTGAAGGTCAATTCAATCAGAAGGACTCTTTTATGCATCCAGTTACTGGATCATCATTTGTCAGCGCTAGAACAAGTCTTGTCAACGTCTCCTTTTCAGACGCTGACACATTCATGAATGACTCCCCAAGAGTTAAACCTGCTGGTTTGGATTTGGATACTGTTTGTGCTTACATTGCTTCTTTGCCCAATGGTTCAGTGATTACATATGAGGACCTTGAGCAGATAAGTGATGAACACTTGGAAGAGATGGACATCAAGTGGAATATGGCTCTTGCTAGTATAAGAGCAAATAGGTGGAATAGAAGGTTCAAGAAGAAGATGACCTTCAATGCTAAAGACACTGCTGGATTTGATAAATCCAAAGTTGAGTGCTACAACTGTCATCGCATGGGGCACTTCATGAGGGAATGCAGATCTCCTAGAAGATCTGATGCTGGTAAACCCTCAAGTCAGGTTGTTAAAGCTCAAGACTCCAAAGCCATGGTTGCAGTTCAAGGAATTGATGGTACTGGATGGGATTGGAGCTATCTGGCTAAGGATGTTGAAGAGGAAGAGCATGTTGAATATGCTCTCATGGCACACTCCTCCTCTTCATCTGATAATGAGGTATATGATGATGCTTTTTGTAGCAAAGGTTGTAGGTTAAACACTGACAGACTTAACTAAGAAGTGTTAAAACTAAAAGAGGATATGAGCACTGAAAGGTGTAAATTATCCAATTACCAACTAGCTCTTACTGAAACTGAGAAAATCGTTTCTGAATACAAGAAAATGGAATTTGATTTAAAAGATAAGATAAATATCTTAAAACATGAGCTAGAGGGTAGTATGGATATTAGAAATATCATGTCAAAGGTCAATAAAGACCTACAGGCTAAGTTAGATGAGGCCATTAAGAATAAAGATAATGTTGACCTCAAGATTCAAATATTTGATAGAGCCACCCAAGCCCTAGGAGACTGTGTAGCTAAACAAAGAGATCCTAAGGATATGACTGGGCTTGGGATGAATGAGAATGATTACTCTCTGGTTCCACCACCAGCGGGTGACTTCTATGGTGTCCTTAGAAAGGATTTATCTTGGACTGGTATACCAGAATGCCAAGAAGAGGAATTCATTCCTCCACCAAGAGTTGTCACCCAAGTAGAAGAGTATCAACAAAAACTGACTGACCTAAATGAGTGGAAGAAAGCTAACCCTACTTTATTTGTTAAGGGAGGTTTGCTGTGTGAAAGTCCCAATGAATTCCCACCCATTAAGGTTACTCACCCAGTTACTGGTGAAGCTGTTGACCTAGGCTCCAACACTGTTAGAAGACCTACCACTAAATATGCAGAGATGTATAGAAATAATAGGTCACCCAAGAGCCAAGTTAACAATCATGGAACAGGTTTCTTTGCTTCTAGACCTAAGAATGTGTCTAAGAAAGCCTGTTATACTTGTGGTAGCTTTTCACATTTGGCATACAAGTGTGTTAACGCTCCCAAAGCCAGCGCTAATAGGAACAATTTCAGCGCTGATAGGAAGAAAGTCAACGTTGTTAGGAAGTCAAACGTTGTCAGACCCAGACCTTGTATGCAGCAAAGTCCACAAGTGATTAGACCAGCCCCATTCTTTACTAGAAGGTCTAACACTCATGGACAAAGACCTTTTCAAAAGACAAACACCTGGTCAAATAGGCAATGGGTTCCTGTAGCAAACCCTAGGTTCAACGCTGACTAGCGTAATTTCAGCGTTGACAAGACAAAATCCAACGCTGACAGAAACGTGACCAGACCTAAGTATTTGCAGCCACAAGGAAAGGGGTCTAAAGCTTCTTCAAGCTTAACATGGAGACCCAAGAAAGATCAAAACCCTAATAATAATGGAATTTCAATGACTTGCAACAGGTTTAATTATATTTCAAAAGTCATTACAAAACCAATTGGGGTTAACTGGGTATTTCATCCTAAAAGGGATGAGAATGGGGTTGTTGTGAGAACTAAGTCTGTTCTTATTGAACAACCAGATGAATCCAAGTCTTCTGAGACTTGGGTTCCCAAAGAAAACTAATTTGTTTTCTTTATGTGCAGGGCATTCAAAAGAAGATCAATGATTATGGATATTGGGATAGTGGATGCTCAAGGCACATGACAGGAAAGGAAGACTATCTGACGAACTTCACTCCTATTCAAGATGGTGATAAGGTATACTTTGGAGGGGGCTACGGCACCATCACAGGAAAAGGAACCCTTATCACCAATAATCTACGTTTTGAGAATGTCTTCCTAGTAAAAGAACTGGACTATAATCTGTTTAGTGTATCACAAGTATGTGATAACAAACATAAGGTTCTTTTCACTGATACTGAGTGTTTGGTGTTAAGCAAGGATTTTAAGATCCCTGATGAGAAGTACATTGAGTATAGAACACCTAGGCATAAGGACATATATAATGTGAATTTAAATGGAATTAAAGTGAATACAAATATGTCTTGTTTTTATGCTAAGGCCTCAGTAGATGAAAGTAATTTGTGGCACAGGAGACTAGGGCACATAAATTTTAAAAATATAAATAGACTTGTGAGGCTTGGTTTAGTTGATGGTTTGCCTGAGAAGGCCTTCCACAATGACCACTCTTGTGTTGCATGTCTTAAAGGCAAGCAGCACAAGGTCTCATTCAAGTCCAAGCAGGTGCATACTAGTTCCAGACCTCTTCATATGCTTCACATGGACCTCTTTGGTCCAACAAATATAGAAAGTTTGAATGGCAAGTCATATTGTTTTGTTGTCACTGATGACTTTTCTAGGTTTACTTGGACATTCTTTCTAGCTATGAAGAGTGACACAGCTGATGTTCTTATTGAATTTATCACTCAAATTGAGAAAAGGTCTGGCAATGACGTTAAGATGCTTAGGAGTGATAATGGTGGAGAATTTAGGAACAAGAAGCTAGATGATTTTTGTGCCAGGAAGGGAATTACTAGACAGTTTAGTATTGCTAGAACCCCACAACAAAATGGGGTTGTTGAAAGGAAGAATAGAACCCTAATTGAAGCAGCCAGAACAATGTTGGCTGATGCTCACTTTCCCATAGCCTTTTGGGCTGAGGCTGTGAATACAGCATGCTATGTACAAAATAGAGCATTGGTTAACAAGATTCAGAACAAGACACCTTATGAGTTACTTTGGGGAAGAAAACCTAATATTGGTTTTCTCAGACCTTTTGGATGTCATGCAGTAGTCTTAGACACTAGTGATGCCTTAGGGAAATTTAGTGCAAAAGGTGATGAAGGTTACTTCATGGGGTATTCTGTGCAGAGCAAGGGTTATAGGGTTTATCTTAAGGAGGACAAACGTATTGTTGAAAGAGTACATGTTAGGTTCTTAGAGAATAAACCTAGTGATCCTGAAAGTGGTCCTAATTGGTTGTTTGATTTGGAACCCTTATCTAGAACTTTAAATTATATGCCTGTCACTAATCCAGACATTGTGAAGGTAACTTCAAATGTTGTGGAGCAACAAGTTGTTCATGTTTCAGGTACACAGGTTGATGAAAGGGTTGGATCACAAGCAGAAAAGGCATCTCCTATATTTGAATATGTCACAATTCCCATTTGGACTGATGCTTTTGCTGCTGCTGCTGCTGCTGCTGGACAAGATAATGGTGGTTTCCAAATACCACCAGATACAAACATGCATGGTTCTTCAGGCGCTGACAAAGGCAAATCAAGCGCTGACAAGACCAATTCAGACGTTGATGGCTCAGACGTTGACAACAACAGTTCAAGCGTTGTTAGCCCAAGCGCTGACAAACAAGGTTCAGACGTTGACAACACCTTTGCACATCTTTTCTCTTCCACTTTTGAACAAGGAGGACCTTCCAGAGTTTATGAAGAGATCCCTGTTGATCAAAGAGAGTCTGATGAAGAAGATATTGGCAACATGGAGCGTGAAGTTGAGGACACCAGACTTTTTGAAGGAGGAGTTCTCACTTCCACAATGAAGAATCACCCCCCTCTCAGATCATTGGTGATGTTATGACTCCAGTTCAGACAAGAAGATCCCATCAAAGTCTTGGTGGATTTATTGCCAATATACACAAGAAGGTTGATACCCCTCTTGTGCAAGCATGTTTGTTTGCATGTTTTCTGTCACAAGAAGAACCCAAGAAGATATTTGATGCTCTCAAAGAACCAAGTTGGGTGGAAGCAATGCAGGATGAGCTTCACCAATTTGCTATTCAGGATGTTTGGGAGCTGGTTGATTGTCCTAGATATGTCAGACCAATTGGGACAAGATGGGTTCTCAGGAACAAAAGAGATGAAAGAGGTATTGTGGTCAGAAACAAGGCAAGGTTAGTGGCTCAAGGTTATACACAAGAGGAGGGGATAGACTATGAAGAAGTCTTTGCACCAGTTGCAAGGATTGAAGCTATTAGGATTTTTCTAGCCTATGCATCTTGCATGGGCTTTACAGTCTATCAAATGGATGTGAAGAGTGCATTCTTGTATGGCACCATAGTTGAGGAAGTGTATGTCATGCAACCTCCTGGTTTTGAGGATCCTGAGCATCCAGATAAAGTGTATAGAGTCAAAAAGGCTATGTATGGCCTTCATCAAGCCCCTAGAGCATGGTATGGTACTTTGTCCACTTACTTGGTGGATAATGGATTCAAGAGGGGCACCATAGATCAGACACTATTTACAAAGAAGAAAGGCAAAGATGTGTTGCTTGTGCAGGTCTATGTTGATGATATCATTTTTGGGTCTACTGATCCAAAGATGAGTGAGGATTTCTCCAAGCTCATGACAAACAAATTCAAGATGAGTGCTATGGGGGAGATGAACTTCTTTCTTGGTTTACAAGTTCAGTAGAAAGAAGATGGTATCTTCATCTCCCAAGACAAATATGTTGCAGAAATCTTGAAGAAGTTTGGCTTTTCTCCACATGAAAAGAGGGCTTCTACTCCTATGGATAGAGAACACCCTTGGGGAAAGATTGGAGATGGGAAAGATGTTGATGTCAGGCATTATAGATCCATGATTGGATCCTTGATGTATCTTACTGCTTCCAGACCTGATATCATGTTTGCTGTGTGTGCATGTGCACGCCATCAAGTGACTCCCAAAGAATGTCACCTTTATGCTGTGAAGAAGATCTTTAGGTACCTAAGATGTTTCCCTACTCTTGGTTTGTGGTACCCAAAGGATTCACCATTGGAGCTGATTGCATATTCAGATAGTGATTATGGTGGTGACAAGTTTGATAGGAAATCCACAACTGGTGGATGTCAATTTCTTGGGAGCAGATTAATATCTTGGCAATGCAAGAAACAAACAGTGGTGGCTAACTCTACAACTGAAGCAGAATATGTGGCTGCAGCAGCATGTTGTGGTCAAGTGTTGTGGATTCAGAACCAGCTGTTGGATTATGGGTATAACTTCATGCATACTAAGATATTTGTTGACAATAATAGTACTTTATGCATCATTAAGAATCCTGTGCATCATTCTAAAACTAAACACATAGAAATTAGACACCATTTTATAAGAGATTGCTTTGAGAAAGGTTTAATACAACCAGATAGGGTTAACACTGAGGAAAATGTGTCAGATTTATTAACTAAACCTTTTAATACTGGAAGATTTCAGTACTTGGTAACAAGTATTGGAATGGTTAATCTCACTTAAGTATGTGTTTTGGATTCTTTTTGTAAAAGTATGTACAGGATGATGCATTATTATTATTGGTCTTATTGATAATTTAGATTTTCCACTATATTTTTCTAACACTGACAAAGGTTGTTTGAACACTGATAAGTGTTTTTGCAACGTTGTCAGCAATATAATTGTCTAACGCTGACAAAGCTTCCTTCAACGCTGTTATGTGTTATCGGGGCGTTGTCAGCAACAATGTTAGTTTTGTGGTTTTCAATCTAAATGTGCAGATGGTGTTAGCAGTATACCATTGGATACAGAGTTGCTTATGGATCAAAGGAGAAGCATTTGGACATGTTTTTGTTTATGGATGATGGTTGGAATGTTTCATTCCTATCTTGACATAAATTTTTTATGTTCATGCATATTTTTAGCAAACTCTTTGTATCTTTGTTTAAGGGGAGGTTTTAGGAACCTTTAGGATTTTTGGGTATCCATATGATACTCTTATCACAATTCTAGATTGTGTCCACAGGTGAGTATGGGTTAGTTTTACTAAACCATGAGGCACTGTAGCATGCATAGTATATCAACTTTGCATGCTGCCAAGACATTTTTGGCCTAGAATTGGTTGTGGTCTGTTGGGAGACTTGGGAATCATTTTGATATGGGATTTACCTGGGAGTAACAAGAATTTTATGAGGTAACTTGGTTGTTAAGAATTTTGGTTAGCAAGGGACACTAGAGGACTGTTATGTCTATCTTGCTTGTGCAAGTGTGCATAACTGGACAGTGCTTGCCGCCCTATGATAATTATCAGCTTTTGGTTATCTTCTCTAGGATAAATTACTTGTTAAGGTCATTTTTCACTTTTTAAAACAATTTTATTTTTGGACGCTGACAAGATTTTTCCAAGCGTTGTTGTGACCAAATTGGACGCTGACATGGCTTTAGGCGAACGTTGACAAGATTATAGCCGTTGGGCGTTGATGGGTTATATTTGACCGTTGACACTCAATGGAACCTACCCAGTTGTTACTTTTTGACATATTTTCAAGCCGTAATTTTAGGAGTTCTTACTTTCATTAAATGCATGAGATAACTTATAACTTTTTCAATATTTTCATGATTAGTTTTTGAAAATCTTTGCCTATTTTTGGGCCAATCACATGCATTCATCCACTCCTATAAATTTGGCTCCTATTTTTAAACAGGGTATCTATAATTCTTGTCTAACACTTTTCTCTTATCAACCTTCATCTTCTATACTTCAAATTAACAGCTTTCATCAATGGCACCAAGATTTAACTCAGCAGAATTGCATTTGGGGTTCAAGTCTCAACACAACATGATTGCTTATCTTGTTGCTGATAATACTTTGTTCCCTCAATACACACAAATGGTGGCGTATTTGAACGCATCCCCATTAAGGTATGCTCTTTCTCATGCACCACTCATTCCAGTCACACACATTAAACAGTTTTGGAACACTGTCAGTTCCTCAACAGTTAATGGAGTGACCACATTAACTTCTATTGTTCATGGGAGATCTTGGGTGGTTACTGAGGCCTTGGTACGCCAGGCCTTGCATCTTGATGATGCTGATGGTATAACCATTCTTCCCATAACTGAAATAGAACAAGGGCTTAGGGCTTTGGGATACCCTATTCCTGATGAAGGTACTCTTAATAAGTACCATAAGCAGGAATTTCCCCCAGCCTGGAAGTACCTCATTCACATTCTCCTTCAATGTTTGAGTCCCAAATGTACTGCACACAATGAGATCAATAGATCCATTGCAACTGCTATTGTGTGTATTGCAACAGGGCAAAAATATAACTATTCTAAAATGATTTTTGAAGGGATGTGTAAAAACAAGGGGACAAAAATGACTTTAGCTTATCCTCGTTTTCTGCAAATGATTTTTGATGATCAAAGATATTGTTCAAGGGATCACAATGATTTTTATAAAATCCCTGAACAAAAGAAAGCTATTTTTACCAAGATGAATTCACCACCTCATACGGATTTACCTTTAACCCCAGCCATGCTTGCTGTTATTGCAGCAGCACAACCCCAACCAGACCCCCAACCTCATATTGACCCTCACCCACAACTTGCACCTATCCCTGAACCTTTACCCTCACCTGACCAAATGCAAATAGACCAAGAACCCTTTGACGCTGACACATCTAATGTGGGCGTTGATGTGCCTATTTCCAACGCTGACACCCATCCTTCACAATCCCAAACACCCCTTAACCAACCCACATCTACCCATTCTTCCACACCATCTTCCACACCACCTGAATATAGGTTGATTAAACGCCAAAGGACTGCTGGAGTGTTCTCCTCTGGTGGTCCTAGCCAAGAAGCAGAGAGAACCACCACCACAAGTGTGGCTGGTGACCTGGATGAGGCTGGGACTATTGGTTCTGGCTTAGAAGCTGGCCAAGGCAGTCCCACCATAATTAAGTCCTCATCCATGCCCAATGAACCTGACTTGGGAGGTCAAATCCCCGTTTTAGAAGAGGGCAGACTGGAACCAATGACTCTTTTGGAATTGACGGCTGTCTGCATTAGCTTGCAAAAGCAGAATGCAGACTTAGTACAAATTGTCAGCAACCAAGGCCTTGAACTCAAGGAATTGAGGGAGAGGATTGTTGTTTTGGAGAGTGCTCATGCAAAGGGAGGTATGGAGGAGTCTTCCAAAGGGGAGGAAGATCAAAGAAATCTGAGTGATAAGAGCAGTCAAGATGGTCAATCATTGGATGTTGCTGAAGCTCTTACTACTTTGAAGGAACAAACAGGTTTTGATACGTCCTTAATCTCTCCAACCAATCTAAATTTATCATTTACAGCAATGTTGAGAGAGGTTACACAAGGCGCTGAGGGAAAATATTTGAGCATTGACAAGACAAATTTGGACGCTGATAGAAGTATTTTGGGCGCTGATAGAGGAAATTTGGGCGTTGACAGATCTGTATATAGAGGTGATGTATTCCAGTCATCATCTATCATCAAGGATGTTCCTACTCAGGTATTACCATCTACCTTACCAACAATTGCACCATCAGATAAGGGTAAGGGTAAGTTGGTAGAAGAAATTGTTCCAAAGAATGCAGCTCAGGTTGAATTTGATAGAAGATTGGCTGAGCAAATGATGGAACAAGGTGAAAAGGAAAAGTCACCATTTGTTGTGACTTCTGAAGAAGAAAGTGATGGGGCTAGCTCAGATTCAAGTGTGATGATTATTGAACCAGAAAGACTTGAGTATGGTGATGAGCTTGCTAGGGAAAAGTTGAGAGATTTAAAGTTGCAGATTGATTTTGATATGCCAGAGGTGGTTCAGATGTACAATTCTTGGGAAGAAAGCTGTATGGATAATCCAGACTTGACCATTTCAGATCAGATATGGGGTTTAGAGATTCTTCTTAGAGTTCAGAAGGATTGTAAGGTGATTTTAAAGCACAAGGCAAGCAACATTCTCTCAGAGTTGAAAAGGGATAGAAGGAAGCTCTACTTTATGTTGCTCAAATGTCATGGAGTTGGATGGACACATCAGAAGTTGAAGGCTTTGACATTTGATGAGTTGGAACATAGGGCTTATCCTATTTGGGTGAAAGTGCAGGAAGAAAACACTTTCAGACTTCTTTCAGATGAAAGAAAGGAGCAACTTGCAGAAGAGATGGAAATCAAGAAAGCTATGATAGTTCCCAGACCAGTGAAGAAGGGATTTACACTTGAGTTTCCAAAAGATATGAATCAACTATATCCAAGTGAAGCAGTTATTAGAAAGAGCCTCAAGCTCTCCCCATTAGAAGCTTCAGATATGGTGCATGTGTTACCACTAGATTCCAGGAATCCAATTGTGAGTTATGATGAAGATGAATGTGGATTCTGGAAAATTGGAAGATATGGCAAGGAGGTACACACTTTTACCACTCTCATATCTTTATTTGCAAGTTGTGATAGAGAAGACTTGGTGGACCTTTGGAGGTTGCTAGAGACCAAGTATGAGGCTGAAGCACCAACTTCAACTAATGGAATAAAACTTTGGACCACATTCAAAAGAATGTGTGGGACAAATGAGGAAGATCCTGAAATATGGAAGGATCTTGAAGATGATCTCAGTGGTCTTCAATGGAGGTTATATTCAGCTGCTGGTGTATACCATTTGAGTTCTACAAAGTTTGCTGAGTATTTACTTGTAGATGCTCAGTATTTCATATCCAAGGCTGTTTTGGAAAAGATGAAGGACACCCAGTTAGAGATAGATTACACAAGTGACGTGGCAAAGAATTTGATCAGATTTATTTATTACCAATATGATAAGGTTTGTCAGACTCCTCCAAGTTCTTAATGTTTATTCAGAAACTTGATCATAAGAGTGGATATCAAGTTTAGGGGAGGATTGTTGGGAATAAATTAAGGCCAGATCACTTGAACGCTGACAAGAACAACTCAAGCGTTGACAAGAGCAAAGTGAGCGCTGACAGCTTAAGCGTTGACAAGTTAAAGTTAAGCGTTGACAGATTGAAGACAAGCACTGATGGAAGATGTGAGCTACACGTTTATTATGTTCTAGAATGCTTCTAGTAAGGATAGAAACGACAATGTATTTTCTATGTTTATCTTTACCTAGAATAGTTGATACGTAGCTTATTGTACAAGGCTTCTTAGTCTATAAAAGAAGGCCTTTAGGTTAATGTTTAATATCAAGTTTTCATTAAGTTTTCATTCGTAAACATCTTTCATTGTAAGCAAGTTCGACATTCATAATCAAAGTGAAAGTTTTGTTTACATCTTGTGTTCTTGTTTAAGTATTAAATTCCGCATAATACTTAGATTCACAAAGCATATAACAAAGGTTTCTCTACGTGTTATACTTGATCTAATCTCGTATACACAAAGCTAATCGATCTAAGTTTGGGATCAACAATCGACTAACTCGTGAGTCGAAGCATTCATACGGGTCACAACAAAAAATCTTGCCAGCGGCCGAACAATATTGACCAACTTCAGCGCAATTGTCTTCTTCATAATCCACCTACAAGAGAACATTATTCAAATTCTAAAAAAAGGTTTGTTAATAAGCTACATTATAGAGAAACTAACATCAGTAGTGTTGTTGAATGTGAAATTCAAACTTTGGCTACTGGTGCAAATGATAAGAGCCAGAAAGAGAACTATTGCATACATACTACGCATGTTGAATAATTATATCTTTAATAAAAGAGGGGAATCACGTTCTCCAATGAAAAGTGACCCCCTCACACCCCTCTATGTTTATTAGTTTTGCTACTGTTTGTTCCTCTCATATAATGTAATTTTTCTCTGTGATAATAAGTGTTTGCCCTCAAACATGACCACATCCGTTGATTGTTTCTGACACACAACATAGTGGGAGTAGTAATCGACCTCCACCGTTGATTGGGCTTGCTACAGGATTCGTATCTCATGCCGTTGATTCTTAATTGGTTAGTAAATCATGGCCATTCATTTTGATTTGGGTTTTTTATATGCTTATGTGAGTATATCATTTCTCAAAAGTCAAAACACACCTACTTTCTACTCCTTTTCACCTAAATTAGATCTATGTTTGATCTGAAAATGATTGGTGGATCTGTGGCCTATGAGTTTGATCTTTGATAGATCTTTCTTGATCAGCCAAGTGTGATCAAAAACTTTGATCACAAAAGTGCATCGTCAGGTATTTGTTATCAGCCAATTTGTTCGATCTAAAACGTATTGGTTATCAGTTTCATCTTTCATATATCTTTCTTTATCAGACGAGTTTCATCCAAAGCACTGATTAAAAAAGTTTTTCGTGAAAACCAAAGGACGCATTGGTCAAACGTTTTACAGCTTTGCCTTTCGTGTGTTGGCCCTACCTCTTCGTTGCCGCCATCTACGTTGTGCGACGTTGTTGGTGGGTTGGTGACGCTTTTTTGTCCCCTTTTGATTTATTGATGAAGAAACAAACTCCGGTCTTTGATGGTGAACACAAAACACCTTTATTGTCGTGGTGTTGTTGCCATTTTGTGGTTATTGGTTCGGCTTCCTCATTTTGGTAGTGATGATACCTTGAGTTAGCAACCTGATTTTAATACGAGGTACGTTCATTTGTTCTTTCTTGGTTGTCAATTTTGTATTTAAGCTTTTCTAATTTGGTTGCCTCCTTTCGGTTACGCGAGTAGTAAACTCGGGTTTCGGTGTCTTTGTTAGACCATTCATATATGGTTGATTGTTAAATACCCACCAATAATTACTAGGTTGCAATCCTGATTTGTTGGGGTTTGTTGGAAACCCTAATTTTAAATGTTGTTTCCTGCTTGAATGGTGTGATTTACTTTTACGTTGGTAATTTAGCTGTCTTGATTGAACTTGCCCCGACTTCTATTGATTGGTTTCTTCAAAAATACTTGGCCGCCTCATTTGCTACGTCCATGTTGGTGTTCTTATTTCTTAAACCTAAGAACTATGGTTCCTTCTTGCACATTATCGAGGCCTTAAAAGTGAAAAATAGTGAAAATAGTTCATGGCTATGATGAATCGGAAAGCATTCCGAAAACCAGAGGTTTGCAGCTTGGCGTGGCAAACTATCATGTTTGCAGCCATGGCGATCGCAACCTTTCATTCTGAGCCTATTGCAATACTACAGAAGTGATGGTTGAAATTTACCGTACCTAAACTGATTTGATCATAGTTTGGGTGACTGGCTAAAATGTGTGTTGTTTGGCAGTGCCCGATTCGTGTCGGGACATCCACGCCTGTCTTTCTTTGAGACCCACATACCATGAAACATGGGACTTTCATGTGGAACATCTTTTAAAGCGGTATGTGATGTGCATAGTATAGCATACATTCTGTCAAAAAACATACTTTGGGTCGCATGTACTTTCACAAAGGTGTGAGGCAACTGATTAAAAAATTTGTTTGGGTTTTGAGAGAAGGCATACAAATATGTTGTGTGTGAGAAGGCGATCGCCGGTTGTGGTCATGTTTGAGGTCCAACACTTACTATCTGGGAAGAAAATGTGGGGAGATTGGTTTATTTATTTGGGAAGAACAGTGAAAAAAAATATAAAAATGTATATGTGGTTAAAGGATGGTATCGGGTGGTAGGCCCGTAACTAGGCAGGACAGCATGGTGTAGTGCTTGCAGCCATTGCGGGTTGATCACCTTTTTTCCCCATCTCTCCATTTCATCTTCTTTATGTACTGATGATGCTCTTGCTGTGTCGTTTTGTTGGAAGTTGTGACATTGAAATTGAGTATAGGGAATGTCACAGATAGTTGTGACAATGCCTGCTACTGGTCCAGTTTGGTTTACAGTTGCCTTAAATGACCTTTGTTACGGGCTGTGATGAGTACACATGGTTTCGATCAAAATGAGATCGCCCATGTCTTGGCGGGGCAACTCATGATCTGTTTCAGCCATGGCGGCCACATGGTCTTGCTTTGATTGTTACCTTATCTGAGCCTGCTATACAACTGAAAATCTACTCATGAAATGAGATTGTTGGTTATAGCGATTATTAAAGGGTGTGATGAATGTAATTGGGTTTGTTAAACATGTGACTCACCACACCTTGGCATGGTGACCTATTGCGGTCGCAGCCATCAAACTGTGTAGCAAACAAAAACTTATATGAAGAATCTGACCCAAACCTGTTCTGGCATAATGATATGTTTCCACCGCTTTCCTCCGTTGCCTTGCCCGCTTGGTTTCATCAGGATAACGTTATAAAAAGTTTCACTTGCTTTGTCTACAGTATTTTCGTCCACAAAATGAATCGCATTCAGTGTTTCTAATTGTGGCTACGAGGTTTTCTATATGATTTTGGGATAACTTTTTATTTCTTTGCGTTGTTATATCATCCGGTGGGTATGTGTATTAGATTCAGATTTATGTAAAGCAGTCGGAAGAGGAGCACTTATCCCGTCACTATACCCTTCCACTCAAGATTATTCATCAAGTCTATATGTAGGGTGGTTCAGGCGACAGACGAAAAGAGACTATTCGAGGGAAGCATATCCAAAAATTAAGTTTTTGTTTCTCTCTGTTTTGCTTTTTAGGATTAGAATGATTTATGTACTGTTATTTTAATGTTATAGCTTACAATATAGGAATTGTAAATAACATCATGTTAGCGTATATACAATCATAGTTACTTTGTGGATACCTGCTTTTTTGGGATGTTTATATGCTTCTTATTAGTGTAAATTGTCACTTAGTTTTTATATGATACTGACCGATCTTCATCAACACGGACCCAGATCATACTACACCCTCCTTATTTGTGTTGGGATACTCAAACTTAGTGAACAGAAGTAGACTTTTTTAAGAAAAAAGAGAGTTTTGACCTTTACGGGTTCGCTTAAGTCGAACAGGAAAACTGCAAAAGAAAATACAGGTAGAGCATAACGAAGATGGTGGTAGTTAGAAGGATAAGAGTGGTGCAACGCGAATGGTCCGATAATGAGCAAAACTAATTGTGCTTGCTCCAATTTGAGGAAGTTTGGAAATGAGTCTATAACTGACTATACTTTTGTTGAATTGACTAATATAAGGTCTGTGTTATTTGGTTAACTTGCTGCAATTGGGGGATGTTGTTTTCTGCATAACTTAAATGAGATAATCACTTAGAGTTTGGAATGAAATTGATGGAACAAGATCTGATACAATATGCATTATGTAAAAGTACGTCCATCATATACACTTGACTACTTTTACCATGTATGATGCTTATATTGATGTTCATACTAATAAAGGTTTCTAGAACAATTAATGCATGAAAAACATACACAAACATAAGTGGCTTAACTGATGTTGTTTTACCCACTTATTACTTTGGTCTACGAAGCTTTGTATGGTCCCTTAATAATGTGAATATAAATGTAATTTGTTGAGTTTTGTTGTGGTTGTTTATGTTTGATGATTGTTTGAGAATCTTAGCATCGATGTGTATGTTTAAAGGACATGATGATATATGTGAAGTCTTCTAACCGTATTCGATTAGAATTCAGATTGTGTGTCTCCTGGTTGGGCAAGCTTGCCAAGTTTGCAGCCACAACGGCCACACTCTCATATCTTATCCCTCATCTATCCTGAGCATAGAAATATTGACCTTCAGACAATCTAAACCCGAAAAAAGGAATGGTATGTGGTAAACTAACCACATAACCCCCATGTGATATATGTGAGTGAGAAGTAAGATATATACTATGTGACGGCGTGTGCAAAAGGGAAAAAGGGACATCTAATAACAAAGTGTTTCATGATTTCACGTGATACAATAAAACTCTGGGCACATCATGGAAGACCATCATGTTGGTAAACACAGAAGTAAGAAAATGCGATCCTGTTCATTGTAGTATCTTTACCAGAAATTTTTTTGTGTCAATATACAGATTTCTAATCTTTTTCATGTTTGGTGTAATCACAGGTTGGTTGATCATGATCAGTTTGACACTCTTGAAAGTATGATGACGGTGAGTTCACTAACTCCGTCTATGTACATAACAACATTATTTCTTAAACACTATAATTTCCTGGTTCAAATTGAAATCGTCACATAAGTAGTTTGGGTAGTTTTGGATAATCAAGCAGTGATGCAACAGAATAAATGGCTTGATCTGTGTTTAAGATATAGTCGTTTTAATCTGTGACACTTGCGTTTTGTTTAGAGTTAATTGGTTGTTCAGGATTGCTTATTACCTTTTTGTGTATGGTATGCTTAAACATAAGTACTTATCGCTCTCTGCATATATACTCTGTGTAGGTACGAACCACTGAAATCTAGATTTCCAGTCTTCCCCATCACTAGCCATAAGATTGTAGAAGCGTCGCAGCTAGGAACAATACAGTTTGTAGTTTAAACTGTTATGCTTTGCACCTATATTATGTGTGCCTACTAAAAACGTTCCCAAAAACGCCCGCACCTCGCCGCAGCGGAGCGTGGGCATAATTCCTAGTGTTATGCTAAACAAGTGGTTGTTTATGATGTTGTGAGGTACTAAAACTAGGCTTAGGATATTAATAGACTTTATTATCTAATTATCTATTATATAACGTGTTGCATGCCTCTGAGATTCAGGGTTGACCAGAACAATCATAGGTTTAATTATATCATCATCTTGTCTAGTGTCACGTTTATCTCTTCATCACGTTCATAAGACTTTCTTCTCTATTTGTTTAACAGTATTTCTCTTATTTTATGCTGTATCTTTAATGGAGTTTAAAGCTTTAGTACTGTTTGTGTCAAAGACAATGTCACAAGATCCAATATTTTATTTTACTTTTAATGTCTCATGTTTGTCTAATGTTTCACTATGGTCTCTCCACATTATAAAGTTCATTATATTTATTACTCATGCCTTAAAAGTTAACAGTGCACACACATATCTCATTGAACCTAGTTACTCATTTGTTGTTACTAAGTTGGTATTTGGTCCTAAATTCTCGACACAGCAATCCGATCAAACGTTGGCAAAGCTCTGGAGTCACACCGTCACGGTTCAAAATGGGTTGCGGGTTCTACTAGTCACAGTTTTGAACAAGACAAAATAATTGTATAGTATCTAGTTTGGAACTGAAATATCAACCTAACTTCTAGCTATACAAGCTTTCTCACATCTTAACCAACTGTAACAGTAATCAGTAGCACCGCTGGATCATTTAAGTGCTTCCAGGAAATACCTATGTGGTAAAAATGCCGTGAATCATCAAAAGTATTTGAATGTTTGGTACTAGCTTGAGGAAAAAGTTTTTGATGTTTTCTCAAACAATTACCTTTTTCACACATAAACGAGTCGATAGATAGTTGTTAAAATTCCAAATTCAAAAAAACTAGTGACATATTCTTCGAATTCACACTGATGTGATTGAAAATAAAAAAAACATGGACGATTTATCAAGTAGCCAATCCTAAGAGCGAAGAAACAAAACATAGGATTGGTGAGAAGTAAACATACTTAAAGTAAATTGTCTGTAGGACATGATTGAGCTGGACATGCGGTTGAGTTGTGTGACATCAAAAGAATCTTTGTATCCACATAACATAGACAAAAATTTACAGGCAGGTTCAAGTCTCCTTTAACACATGAAAAGGAATTATTGTGGAAATCACTGTACAAGAGGAAGATATTTTACTCATTAAATAATGAGATTTGGATTAACTATGTGCCCAAATTATAGTTCACTTTTTGAGTTTTGAAATAAAATATAACTAGCTGTTTACTATTGTTTACTGTTCAAGTCTTGCAGTTGGCGGTGGCACTGAATGACTTATTTTGCCACAAGTCAGAAGGAATGGAATTGTCAAAGAAATTGTTCTCCAGTTACATGTAACCTAACAATATTAAATCATTATTAAGTGCCCCTATTAATTTTATAAAATGAATCCTGTTAGAAAAAAATAAAAAGTAATTAAAGAAAAGATGCTCACATTCTCTAAGATGAAGAAAAAAATAAATGGAATTTGTTTTTGATTTAGCAGACATTTGACTTTTTCTATAAAACCCCTCTTGATTCTTAGCAGAATATACCCATTCTGACCCTTTACCCAACCCGCACCTTCTTCCTATGCTGGTTTGTCCAAAATTTGCAATTTTTTATGTAACTATATGTCTATAATTTAGTGAGTAAAACATATCTCATATAATTCACTTTTGTTTATCAGATTAAACGGAAACCCATTTACCGAAATCCAGCAGATAAAAGTATGTGGATCTAAAGATTCTTTTAATGTCGCGCGTCCCATTGCCAGAAACTCAACTGTAGTGAATGGTTATAATATGGATATCAATCTGAATCGTGTAATCACTTTCAGATCAAAGTATTTTGACCCTATATGCCTCGGGTTCACGAAATCTTTAATCGGATAAGACAGACTGCAGTTGAAATCTAAGGCATGAGAAATCAATCAGGAAACCTTAGAATGTTGTGAATGTCATATTCTATGGAAAAGACCAACTCTGGTAGAAATAACCAGACAAAATAACTGTTTTACAATTATTTTCCAACTGTCGTGTTGGTTAAGAAAAGAAGCATTTTATGGGATTTTATGAGACCCCAGCAAGGGGCACTGCCCCTTGACCCTCGCATCTTGGTCGTGGCGATATCAAGCTAACTTTGACGAGTGTGCACTCCGCACATCCTAACTCGTCTTTAGCTAAACTTTTCTAAGGCCATTGGTCTCTAAGTAAAACACAATTACGTAAAATTACATGTGATAACACTAAAATTACCTACATTCCTCCCCCATTTTAGTGTAATCCTTGATTTACTAAAATACACAAAACGAACCAAACTTATGCATAATGAAAATGTCACGAGGATTGAATTTTCACTTAGTATATTACGCATTCCAGAAATTCGAAAATCACGGTATCACTAAGGATTGAACCCTTCAATTCATATGAATACCTGAAGATAATATACATATAAGTTACTTAAACATTCTAAAGTTTATAACTTGAAACTATTATAAGCCATGTTTCCATATCCTTTAATGAGCATATAGAAACCCAGTCCAAAGCTTCCTGAAGCGGCAAAAATCCATGCTCACATAGGTAGTCCTTTTATTCTTGCACTGGCACATGTAATTTTTAAAATGAACTATTAAGAAGTTGAACTTCAACCTAACATAATCTGCAGAACCGAGCACATAAATTGTGCTCCAATCACTAATAATGAGTTTTCCACATTGAATTCAGCTCCTAGCATAAGCTAGAAGGGAATTGGGTATCTCATTATTAAATATTTTGATGAACTCTAAACCCACCCCATAGCCGACTTGTGCACTAAGTCTCGGACTAAACCTTTTGTCAAGTGATCCGCCAAGTTTTGTTGAGATCGAACAAAATCCACAGACATCACTCCAGTTGTAATGAGCTCACGAACCATACTATGTCTAACACTTAACTGTCTAGACTTTCCATTGTATATTTGACAATATGCCTTAGCCAAAGTGGCTGCACTATCACAATGAATAGAAATAGGAGAAATTGGTTTTGGACATAATGGAATCTCATAGATCAGATTCCTCAATCATTTTTCCTGTTTGCCAACCGTAGCTAAAGCAACAAACTCAGCTTCCATTGTTGAGTCAGTAATACAAGTTTGCTTCTTTGAAGCCCATGAGATGGCGCCTCCACCAAGCAAAAATACCCAACCAGTTGTAGAAGTATGATCTTCTGAATTAGTTATCCAACTAGCATCAGAATATCCTTCTCAAACTGAAGGAAACCTAACATAATGAAAACCATAATCCATGGTTTTCTTCAAGTACTTGAATACTCGCATTATAGCATGCCAGTGATGAGTACTAGGATTACTAGTGTACCAACTTAATTTTCCCACTGTATATGCAATATCTGGTCTTGTGCTTGTCAAACATACATCAAGCAACCAATTGCTCTAGAGTACTCAAGTTGATTTACAGCCTTGCCTGTATTAGTCATAAGTTTGATGGTAGGATCCAAAGGAGTGCTAACTGGACAGCAATCATCACATTTGAACTTCTTGAGTATTTTCTCAATGTAATGTGATTGAGTGATCATAATACCCTTGTCCACCTGTTTGATCCTTATACCAAGAATTACATTAGCCTCCCCCATGTCCTTCACGGAGAAATTAGATGGCAAAAACTCTTTGGTTTTATCCACTTGATCTTGATCAGTTCCAAAGATCAACATGTCATCAACATACAAGCAAATGATAACTCCTTTACCAGATTTATCAAATTTGCCGTATACACAATTTTCGGACTAGTTTAGTACAAACCCACTAGACAAGAAAACCTCATCAAATTTTTGATGCCACTGTTTCGGTGCCTGGTTGAGTCCATATAATGATTTAACTAATTTACACACCTTATGCTCATTTCCAGGCATAACAATTCCTTCTGCTTGCTTCATATATACCTCCTCTTCCAAATCACCATTCAAGAATGTTGTTTTGACATCCATTTGAAAGATCACTAGATTAAAAGTTGATGCCAAAGCAATCAGTAATCTAATAGTGGATATACAAGCAACATGAGCATAAGTATCAAAATAATCGACACCTTCCATTTATCTAAAGCCTTGGATAACCAATCTAGCTTTAAACTTGTCGATGGTTCCATCAACCTTCATCTTCCTTTTGAAGATCAATTCACAACTCAAACGTTTGCAACCTGGTGGTAAATCAAATAAGATCCGTGTATTATTTTCCATAATTGAATCCATCTCATCATTAATTGCTTCTCTCTAGAACGCAACATCACAAGATTACATAGCTTCATAAAACGTTCTTGGGTCCTCTTCTATATTATAGTAGTAAGAATGCTGAGGTCCAATCTCATCTCTAGATCCCTCAACTAAGTATAGTTGAAAATCAGATCCGAATGATTTAGCTACCCGAGATCTATTACTTTTACGAATTGTAGGAGTTTCAATAGGAGTTTCTCCAATTTGATCTTCACTTGTACTTGGTATAAAACTTTTAGGTCTAGGTATTGAAGTGAATCATTTTTCATCAAACATTGCATCTCGTGACTCTATAACCGAGTTAACAGATATATATTCATTAGGTTCTATTAAATAGAATCTATATGTCTTGGAATGCTCATCATATCTAATAAAGATGCAATCAATACCTTTTTCACCCAAATTTTTCCTCTTGGGGTTCCGGGAGTCTCACAACAGCCCTACAACCCCATACTCGTAAATATGACAAGTTAGGTCGTTTTTGGTACCAAAGTTCTTATGGGGTAACCTTGTTCCTTTTATTAGGAACTCTATTAAGTAAATAGCAAGCCGTTAACATGGCTTCTCCCCATAATCCTTCACTCAAACCCGAGTAGGATAACATGGAATTAACCATTTATTTAAGAGCCCTGTTTTTCCTTTCGGACAAACCATTTTGTTGTGGTCTATAATGAGCCATAGTCTCGTGTATGATTCCTACAGATTGAAAATAACTAGGATCATAATATTCACCACCTCTATCTGTGCGTAAAATTTTAATTAAAACATTTTGTTGTAACTCAACCTCAGTTTTATAGATTTTAAATTTATATAAGGCTTCATCTTTAGCATGACATAGATAAACATAACAAAATATAGATGCATCATCTATAAAAGTGACTACATATTTTTTATTCCCTAAGGAAGGAGTGGCATGAAAATCACATAAATCACTATGTGTCAATTCTAAAACATTAGAATCCCGTTTTATATCTTTGGAAGGTTGTCTAGTAATTTTTGTAAACATGCAACTGTTACATTTTCCTAAGGTACTATCAAATTCTGGAATTAGATTATCCTTAGACATAACAATCATACGATTATATTGAACATGTCCTAATCGTGCATGCCACATAGTAGAATCAACATCTTTAGAACTAATCATGCAAACGCTACTAAAGTATTAGGAACTTTATTGAGATTTAAAGTAAACATGCCATTATTATAATAACCGAAACCAACAAATACACTATGTCTTGATAAGATATACTTATCAGATTCATACACTTGCTTATAGCCACATTTATTCAACACACGGTCGGACATAAGGTTCTTCCTAAGCCCATGTACATACACAACATTAAGTAAAGTAATAGTTTTTCCAGAACTAAATTCTAAAACAACATTTCAACGTCCATGTATTGGTTTGGTTGACTCATCTCCCATATGAAGAACGAATCCATCTTGAACCAGATGAAAAGTATCAAACCAACAACATCCTTACATGTACGACATCTTGCAACCGAGTCAATCCACCAAGTAAATGCATCATCCTGCACATAACACATTTCAGAAATATGCGACACATAATGATTAAAAGGAATTAAATCAAAGTCAAAATTTATACCTTGTGATGCATTATGATCCTAGATCCTTGTCTCGAACCAGAAGTGTTTTCACCATTTTTACCCTTAGAACGACAATCCTTTTTAAAGTGACCAGATTTGCCACACTTCCAACAAGTCCCTTTAGAATTTTTGTTGGATGTGTCGTTGTTACCATCATACTTCCTTTTATTTCCATTGGAATTCTTTTTGTTTTTTTTTGTTCTTACCATCTTCTATCATGTTAAAAGAAGAAGAACTTGTAGTTTCTTTGCCTTTACTCTTGCCACTGTCTTCCGCATATAGAGATTCCTCTATGCAAAAGTGACTACCAAGTTCTACAAGATACAACTCTTCCTTGTTGTGTTTCAAACTGTGTTTGAAATCCTTCCATGATTGTGGAAGTTTGTCTATGATACTAGACACATAAATGGTTTCATCCATTTTTAAACCGTGTTGTGTAAATTGTCCCATAATTCGAAGGAGTTCATGATATTGTTCCCATCTTGTAATTATTAAAATTACTAACAAGAAAATTCTTACTAGAAGCATCTTCTACCATGTATTTTGTTTCAAGTTGGTTCCATAACTCCTTTGCTGAATCCACGTTTTGGTATATATCAAAATAAGGCATCAAACATACCGTTCAAGATGTGACCACGACAGATGTAATCGTCATTCTCCCACTGTTGGAAATTCACTTTATGTGACGACATTTAAGAATTCCCATTAGTTATCATAGTCACACACGCTTAGACTAAACTAGGTACAATTTATAGTTAAGTGTTTGGTGTGTGACTATATATACCCCTCCTAGGCTTCCAAGGAGGGGTGTTGCTTGTGTTTCTTTCTCATTTTAATACATTTTCTTTCTTTCACACACAACCTCTCTTCTCTCTCTCAACAATGGCTTCCACCTTCCACCACCCACCTAGACCACCGGATCATATATAGCAAATCCACAATTGGCATCAGAGCCTCGGTTCCATCCTTGGATCGTGTTTATTGTTTCTAATTTGGTGGTCTAAAAATTTTTTTTGTCACGTCTTATTATTTTTGTCCAAATAGTTTCCATGTTTCTAATCTAATATCTTTTGTTATATCACTATTTTGTCACTGTCCATGGTTTCTATTGTATTTTCTGGTTTTCTGGTCAAAAGTCAATCAAACATGACAAGTTCTGTCCATGGTGTCCACACGTTTATACATGTTTTACTGGTTTTTATTGTCTTTTCTTGAAGATGATGTTAAATCCGGTTTTACCCAGTATAACAGATTGAGAAGATGCATGATCCCAAAATATCGGAAATAGTACAGAAAAGATAACTGATCCATTTTTATCAGAAAACCATGAAAATGGGTCAAAACCCTTTTCTGATGGGGTTTCCGATGGGGATTCCGATTATGCTTATTCCAATGGCTATTCGGATAGCTATTTCGATGGGGTGTTTGTTTGATTCCGATGGAGACTTAAAAACATTCCGATGGACACTTAAAAACATTCCGACGATGACATATTCCGACGGGTACATATTCCGACGGATACATATTCCGACGGGTATATATTCCGACGGGTATATATCACCAAGACTCAACATATTGAATCTGACATGACCCTGAAAATCTCGAGACCAAAAACTCGTGACCTTGACCGAAACCAACACAACCGAGTCAACTCGGTAATTACCAAGTTGACTCAGTTAACTCACTGAGTCTAACACTCCCACCTTTTATCACCACAAAACCAACTCCAACAACAATCTACCTATCCCTTCGTCTCCTTATCCCTTCAAATCTAGACTCAAACAGAAAAGCAATTGATCTCAGTTTATGTTTTCGTTTCAAAGATCATCAAAGATCTACACGAAACCAAAACATCTTCATCATAAATCTGTAATTAATTTTCGAAATTAAAGAAATATTGATAACAATTATGTTTCAATCAACTCTTCATTTCGTTTTATAAGACCACAAAAACGACATGCAATTAACACATATTTTACCCGAGACCTAATATTACAAAGATCTTGAAGACACTCATCTTCTATGGTCCGTATCAAGTGAGATTTGATTCGTGATGTTTGTTTGATATGAGATAGGAGCAGATTTGTTATAAGTTTGGGATGAGATTTGATGTTTGATTCGGTAAGTGAGGAAGATTTAATAAAATGATGAGCTACTGATGATTATTTTGTTTGCTTCGTCTGCCATGGAGATTAAGATTTGGAGGGGCGGATGTTTGTAGATTAGATTTTTGGTGCCTGATTAGTTTGAAGGAATTGGGGACGGAGTATCCTTAAGGATTAGGGTTAACTGTTTGAGTTTGGTGGGAGAAAAGTTAGATGAGTGATGGAGGTGTGAGAGATGGGGCGGATATTACTTTGACTGAATTTAGGGTTGTGATGAGTCATATATATCCCTAAGTTAACTGATGGATCGGGTCATGGTGTTTGCTAAATGGGCCGAGTGACTTTTCAAATGTTGGGTTGTGTCCAATTGTTTATATGTACGTGTGTTTATACCTTAATTATTCATTTTGAATAAAATTTGGTGTATTTTGATATACTTTGGATATTTTCGGGACGAAAGTGACGTGACAAAAGTGACGAGACAAAAGAAGTGACGACTAAGTGACAAAATTTATTTGACGAGACCGAAGAAAAATTTGGCGATTTTTTAGTGGCTACGGATTCGTTTGATCGGGTATTAATTACGTGAAGTTGAAGACGGATTTTTCGAAGGCGTGTATTTATTTTATCTTCAAAGATAACTTGCTCGTGCTTAATCTTAGATTGACGACTTGGTTATCTAGTTTCCGGGTTCGGGGTGGTTGGTTGATGACTCGGATAACTATCACATAAAGGGGTTACATTGTTGTACTCAGTGTCACACGCTTAGTCGACGTGGATAATTTCAAGAGGTGTTGTGCTTATAGACTTCTTCAATGATGCATTGAGTACTTAGAGATTTCTCCACCGTTCTTCATTCAACAATAGTGCAAGCTTAAGTTACAAGATCGAATGATTCTTATTCAGTTTCACGTTTGATGTATCTGGCTCATTCAATCAGTGGTCACTTCAAATTGCTTTCAAGTGGGTTGGTAAAGATGGCCATGGAGATTTCATGAGTAGAGATTTTCGATCAACAGCTGATTCTCATAAAATATATAATTCTGCTTATTTATTATTCTCACAAGATTTCAGGCATATGCGCGTACGATTTGTTGATGGTTCCGAGTTTCGAAACCATCAAGGGGGAAGAAGAAGACACATTGAACGCACAACGAGTACACGTGATGAACTTCATACCTTCTTTTGATTTAAAGACATTCCGGGATTTCATTTGTCATAGCCGTAGAGAAAATCAGTGTTTTAACTCGTGGCGTTATCAATCTCTAAACGGTACACTATTGTTTGAAGTTTAATTGTTTTGAGGTTGCAATTATTCATCATCATTATCCTATATGGAGAAATATGCACTTCCGGGACTTAATTGACTCTGGTGCATCTCCGGAAGAAGATGTGCATTTCCGGGACTTAATTGACTCTAGTGTTACGATGTCAACTTTATGAATGGGATAAAGTATCCACTTTAATATTAGAGCTTCATACTTGGGATTGATTTGCTTTCTTCAACTATGTGGGGGAAGAAATGTCTTGATTCTTTCTAGTATGCATAACTTGAACTCTCAGGGGGAAGAAATATTCAGAAGAATTATTCAAGCATGAGAAGAGAAGTTGTTGATCTACTTGGTGTGCCCCTTACTTTCAATCCCTCTTAGCAACGTTATCATGTTATATGATGGGATTTGCTTGTTAGATTCCGTTGTGCGCTTAATCATTCTAAGCTTTATTGAAAGCTTTGAAGTTGCTTACGAGGATTGTCGGTTTAGGGGGAAGCTATTTAAAAGCTTCTACATCACGTTTATGTGGCATGAATTAGGGGGAAGTTAATTCAGAAGCTTCTCCTTAACCAGGAGTACATGGATTACTTAGCTCGTGCCGTTACAGTATTTCTTCTACAAGTTACTTTAAAGATGAGTCATTTTGAATTCAAAGGCCTCAGAAGACATCATCAGCATTGGACGCTTTATGAAAGCTTTTGTTCTTAATCATTATGTACTTGTTAGGAAGAATATTGTAAGGAATTCTACACGTCGTCCCATGGGGGAATATTGTTGGAAATTCACTTTATGTGACGACATTTAAGAATTCCCATTAGTTATCATAGTCACTGATAGGTGTGTAAACACCCATCCTTTTTACCACATAATTAAAATAATAACCGAGCCAAAACGTGTATTTTATGTCATTTATGTCGGAATTATGCGTGGTTTGTGTTTTTGTTGTGATTTAGGACGAAAAGGTGAAAAGTGGAGAAAACACGGGCATTCACGGGCTTTTATTGAAGAAAAAAGATGAAAGATGAAGTCAAGAAGTCAAGAGTGCAAAAAGAACGGAATTCCAAGACCAATTCTGAAGATTTATCGAAGAAAAAGTCGAAAGACGGAAGTTTACTTAAGGCCGAAGAACTCGAGTCTACTTTATTGAAGAATTAAAAGACGAGTTCAAAGAAATCCCGAGTCAAAAGTCCTTAAAGTCCAAGATTAACAAAAGATTAAGAAGGAAGGACTTAATGGTGCAATTAAGAAGAAAGGAAGGAGGGGAGGAAGCTTCCCCTAACCATCTCCCTAATCACCTATAAATACCCCTCATTTTTATTTCATTAGTTTTTGTTGGCTAGAGTGACATTAGTTCTTCCACCTTTACTTTTATGCACATTTAATTACCTTGCACCTTTAATTACCTTGTCTTGCACTTTAATTTTCGAGTAAGTTTACTTTTATCTTTATTCCACCTTTACTTTACTTGTTAGATCTCTCATTCTACCTTTCTTTCTTGCTTGATCTTGTTGTTTACATGCTTATTGTGTTGCTTATTTGATTAAAGATTGTGTTTTTATGCTTTTGATTGTCTTAGATCATTTATTTTCATAGCTTATTTGGGCTTATTTTCAATTTTATAAAGTTTTTATAAAAGTTATTTTTATATAAAAGTTGTTTTTCGTAAATCTTATTCATTTCGTGCTTTAAAAGTCTTTAAATTTCAGTTTAGCAGCTTATTTTTATACGGTTTGCCTTAGGATTTTAGACTTGTGCTTATTAGAATTATAGCTTATTTTGTGTTCTTTCCACCGTATTCCGATCTGTACGATCGGAAAAGGGTTTCATATTCCGACCAGCTTCTTGGCTTGGTCGGAAAAGGGTTTTAGTATTCCTAACAGCATTCCGATTGGGGGGTGTTTGTGGTATTCCGATCTGGGTAAGTGACTATCATTCCGATCTGGACTCTACTTCATATTCCGACGAGAAGTTTTGGTATTCCGATCAGTGTGATCATTGGGCAATCCGATCAGGTAAGTGGTGACAACATTCCGATTGGGGGGTCTAGTCCTCATTCCGATCGAGGTGCTTGTTTGGAAATTCCGATCCTAGGGTTCCGATAAGCATTCCGACCAGAGTCTATCCTATATTCCGATCAAAGGTAAGTTTACATTCCGAACTGGGGGTTTTTCTGGATATTCCGATCTGAAGAAGTGACATATTCCGATCGGGTTTTCCGATCAATATTCCGACTGGTAGGGTGTGACATTCCGATTGATTATGATCGGAATATATTCCGATTGGGTGTTTGTTTTATGTTTTTGTCTTGTTTAATTTTTAAGTCCTTGTTTTAGTACTTAGTCAATTTTTAATTCTCGTCACGCTTTAATTTTTGTCATCTAATTATTTTACTTTTCGTCACGTTTTTAAATATCACACCATTTCTTTTAATTAGACTTAGATTTTATTTTAACGCCAATTTACTTTAACGACATTTACTTTTAAGTCTTTACATTTAAGTCTTTGCACATTTTAATGTAAAACCAACCAAAAATATTTGTTTCACCAAAATCAATAGAGTCACACATAGAACCTAGATCAATTCGATTAGACACACATCAAAGAACTTTTCTTACTAGCAAAAGCCTAGTTATCAAATGGCGCCGCTGCTGGCTCTTTTCGTAAAGATTAACGGTTTTCTGTGAGAGACGCGTTGCTTTTTGGGATCCGTTCACTTGTGAGCGTTATTTTTCTTGCATAAAAAATAAACAAAAAAATCATAAAAATTAAAAATTTCAAAAATCCAAAAAGATTTTATCTTTACTGTGTATATATATTGTCTTTGTGTTTGGTTTCTTTTTCTTTTGCATTTTTAGGTGTATGCGTACTAGATCTTCTAATTATCAAGAGCCCGAGACTCAAGAAGATTTAAGTATGTCTGGTGTTAACAATAATAATCCACCGCACCTCAACAATAACAACAATGTTCTTCCACAACCCGATCTTCGGACCATGGAGGAGCTTTGTCAACCTACCATGTTTGGACGAGGAGGACCGATTGCGCCGATGCAAATCAACGCTCCGGAGTTTTCGTTGAAGCACCACATGATTCAGCAAGTGCAAACTAATCCATTCGTAGGAATGCCTGATGATGATGCCAACAAACACCTCGACAAGTTCATTACAATCACCCAAAGCATGAAGTTGCCTGGTGCCACAATGGATGTTCTTCGCCTACAACTCTTCCCACATACTTTATCCCATCATGCTGAGAAATGGTTTGATCGTCTCCCGAAGAATTCTATTCACACTTGGGATGACATGACTCAACGCTTTTTATCGCGCTACTTTCCACCATCCATGGTCACGAGCCTTCGCAATCAAATCAGCAGTTTCATGCAAGATCCTGATGAATCTCTTTTTGATGCTTGGGAAAGATATAATGTTTTGATTGATCGTTGTCCAAACCACAACATGCTCCATGTGACCTTAATAGATACTTTCTACAACAGATTGACTTTTCGAGATCGTGATACGATTAATGCAGCCGCCGGTGGCACATTTATGAAAAGGAGACCCGAGGAGTGTAGAGAGTTAATTGAGAACATGACTACTCACCACAAAAACTGGGATTCCTCTGCTTCATCAAGGAACAATCCGAGAGTCAATGTTTCTTCTACCTAAGCAAACCCTGATATGACCGAACTCACCCGCATGATGACTGAAATGAGCAAAAGTATCACGCTTCTCGCTTCAAACCAACAACAACAACAAGTTAAAGCAATTGTTAATCCTTGTGAAACATGCGGCGGTCCTCACTCATACACTGATTGTCCTTCGACACAAGGAAATCCGGAAATGTGTATGCAGCTTATGGTAATTATTCACCGGAAAATTACCAAGCTCGACCTCAAGGGGATAGAAATTTGTTGAGTTACCGATCAAACAGCTACCTTTCACCCGGTTTTTCTCCTCAAAACCAAAACCCCGCCAACAACTACAATAGAAGCAACCAAATCCCACCAAGAGCTTCTAATCCTTATCACCCACCCGCCCAACAAAACCCAACCATTAACCCCGATGTTGAAGCCATCATGAGAACCCACGGTGAGCAAATCAAGAATCTATAGAGTCAAATTATCAATCTGAAAGGAGATATTACCAAGCAAGTAAATGAGATTAGATCCAAGCTTCGAGATAATATTCAATCCTCCTTCAACAATCAAACCAATGATTTGAAGAATATGCTTGCTAGTTTCTTGCCCGCAGCTCAACCTTCTACTTCGAGTTCTCTACCTACAAACACCGTCACCAATCCGCGAGCAAATGTGAGTGCTATTACTACTCGTAGTGGAATTACCATTGTCGATCCACCAATCCCACCCCCATCATCTACACCTCCTCCACCACCATGTATCCCTACTCCTCCTACACCGTGCACCATTACCGTCTCCGCCTCGTCATGACGATGTACCTAGGAAGGACCCTTCAACATCTCAACCTTTACCTATACCTGCACCTACCCCACCCAAACCCAATATCCCTTATCCTTCACGTTTAGGCAAGACCAAAATGCTAACCAAGGATGACTCTGAAGTGTCACGCTATGTGAAGATGATCTCTCAAATGAACTTCAACATTAGCTTTCTTGAAGCACTTGTCCACATGCCCAAATTTGTCAAAACATTTAAGGAATTACTTAACAAGAAGGAAAAGTTGATTGAACTCGCCAACACACGCCTAAATGAAAACTGCTCTGCAGTTATTCTTAAAGAACTTCCGGAAAAGCTTGGAGATCCCGGTCGTTTTGTGTTGCCTTGCGTTTTCAACAAAACTGAAGAATTTACTGCCCTTGCTGATCTCGGGGCTAGTATTAATCATATGCCTTTGAGTGTTTGGAAAACACTATCATTTCCCGACGTCACTCCAACAAAGATGACTCTTGAACTTGCAAATCGCACTCTCGCTTACCCCGTTGGTATAGCCGAAGACGTGTTCAATAAAGTTGGCACATTTACTTTCCCGGTCGACTTTGTCGTTGTTGATTATGAAATGGACCCTCGTATTCCTTTAATACTTGGTCGGCCATTCTTGAGAACCGGACGAGCTTTAGTTGATGTGGCCGAAGGCGAGTTAATCTTAAGAGTCGGGGATGATGCACAAGTGTTTAAAATGGGAAAGCTTACAAGTACAAACTTTGGAGGCCGCGAATCAGAGAATATGATTAATGTGCATGATGACTTTGTTGTCTACAACAATCCGCTATTCGAGTCTGCAATGATAATCCACTCTTTCATGATGATGTGGATGATTCTCGCTCCAATTGGGAACCTTCTCCCATTTTTGATTCTCCACCGATCTTCGATGCTTATGATGATGATGATTCTAGCTCAGATTCGGATGATTTTGATGATTGTACCTCCGAGTATCCCGAGCTGCCCACATATGATGATTTTGATGAGGTCGATACTCTTTCGAGCGATTCTTCACATGATGAAGATCCTCCACCATCACTCGATCCCACTTTGTACGATTACTCATTTGAGGAAGACTTCTCTGCATTTCTTAATACTTACTCCCCTCATGAGAGTGATGCTCCTCCTTTGGACTTTGAAGATTATCGTCTTGATCCTACTTTGGATTTGAAGAACATTCTTTCCAAGGAGAAGAAACCGGTCGACACCAATATCCGCAGCACGTATGAATTAACACCTCTTTGTCCCCCTTCTGAGGACGAGGTTGTGCTTCTTCGTGGGTCTTCTTCCCACTCTGCTGAGCCTGAGTGCTATTTTCCCTTAAAGGAAAAGGTGTTCGACCCCGGTATTGTAATCTTTAAGCCATCTCAGTATCCACCTGATGAAATAAAAGGAAAAATATTTTGAAATATTGAAGACATGCTTGCACCTCACCATACTTGCTTCCACCGTGCTCCATCGCTGCTTAAGGGAACCTTGCCTATTCTTCTTTGGCTTGCCTTGTTCGCCTTAAGCTTGTGCTTCTTGATGGACGAAAACTATGTCTTTGATCCTGGTGGATATATTTCATGCTTCTTCCGATGATGATCAAGGTCGAGTCAGGCTCACGACTTGGTTAACAAAAATCAAGCGCTTCTTAGGAGGCAACCCATGCATCTATCTTTTCGCTTTCTTTATCATAAGTGTAGGAGAGACCCGTTGGTTTGCTTTCCTCTCCTCTCCTCTCTTAATCAGGGATTCGCGCGCTCAATGATCCACTCTTGATGATTCTTGACGACCCGTGATTCCGTGTCCACTTCTTCCCGGTTCTATCCTAAACTCTTTTCGATTCACTATTTTATATTTTCCAATATTCAAATAGGAATCTCTTTAGTTGTCTTTTCCTTAGCGAGACATAAACAACGTGCACAATGTCCTAAGTGTAGGGGAGTTTACTCCCACATGCTTAAACATTGAGGACGATGTTTATCTTAAGTGTAAGGGGGACTTCAATCAAAGTTAAGTGGCCTTTTCCTTGTTTTTGTCCTCAATTTAACCGGAAAATCAATTTTTCGACATTTTTCAAAATTTTTGATCTATTTTGGCCTATTAGTTTTTCCTTTTGTATAGTTATTATCTTTCTTTGCTAGAATAAATCTTTAATAAAGTGGTTTTAATTTTCAAAACGTTGTAAATCTTTTTACTCAACCTAAGTTTACTTATCTAAGTTACTCTAGCTAGTATCCTTAACGTGTTTAGGTCAAGTTTTGCTAGGCTTTTATATAGGGAGCTATAAAACGCGAAAGTCTTAACTCTCCCGGGTTAAGAACAAGAACTTTTCGCAAGTTCCTATAATTGATCCTAGAGAGTCATTTATCAAGGGAACTTTAAAATGCAGATTCTAAACTTGAAAAAGTCTAAGAGTTTGCAAGATCCTATAGGCGACTCGAAAACACAAAACTTTGATTTAATAGGCTAAGCATCCACGAGTCTCATTCCTTGAGATTTTAAATTATGGAGAACGAGAGATGATAGAGTCAATTATAAGTTTGGTATTCTTTCGGGAATTTATGTGAGTTAATTATGAGCCTATTCTCCCATCGCTTGCTACTAAATTTATCTGCAATAAATAAGGTTGTACGATTTGAAAAGTTACTTAGCTTCTAGCCCAAGATCGTTTAAAAGTTGCTCGGTATGGATTAGAGTTCATAGCCAAGGCATAACTTATTGAAGCGGGATGCGAAGATTGGCGAGTCCGAAAAGGCCCTAACAAGGCATGAGGGCTACATTTTGTTGCTAAAGATCCAATGTGATGTGAAGAATCATTTATCAAAAATCAATATGAAGGATCGAGACACACGACGAAAAGCAAAAACTCCCCAAAAGTCATGGAGAAGTGTATCCAAAAAGACCCTAGCAAGGTATGAGGATAAATAGATCCAAGTCATAAAAGGAGGCGGATCGTTGTAAATCAAAGTCCAAAATAAAGATTGGAGAAAAATGAAGAAGTCGTGGTCCAAGTATGAATCTCTCAAAACTTCAAGTGAAGAAATTCCTATTGTGAAGAGAAGACCATTATTTCATGAACGTCTCTCAAGGTTTGAAGTATGAAGTCGCTGCCAAATATCGGTCCGAGAAAGGTCTCAAATCGCGAAGCGAGTTATGCCAAGATATGAACTTTATGAGGTCCCGAGAAGCAGTTTTAAAAGATTTTGTCCTTTAGCTAACTATTGATTAAATCTTTCACTTTATTTTCGGACTAAATAAACTATCGAAATAAGTCAAAAATGCATCCTCGTGATCATTCAAGACAACAATAAAATATAAGAGATACACCTAGGAATAAGGGAGTCTAAGTGAATAATTGGCCCACATGAGTTCGTGTTAGTTTACTAACTTATAATAACAATGATCTCGTTTTTAAGCTTGGTTTGGAGAAAGTGAAAACTTGAGGATGATGATCATTCATGACATTTCCAAAACCCAAGGTATGTTTTTGAATTCTTTACTTTTAATGTTTATAATTTTCTATCTCTTTAATAAAGGCCAACGTGGATTGATTATGATGAAAATTGTAATCTTGCTTTGTAACTAATGCATTGCATGAGGACATTGCAATGGTCAAGTATAGGGGATTTGATAGGTGTGTAAACACCCATCCTTTTTACCACTTAATTACAATAATAACCGAGCCAAAACGTGTATTTTATGTCTTTTATGTCGGAATTATGCGTGGTTTGTGTTTTTGTTGTGATTTAGGACGAAAAGGTGAAAAGTGGAGAAAACACGGGCATTCAAGAAGTCAAGAGTGCAAAAAGATCGGAAGTCCAAGACCAATTCTGAAGATTTATCGAAGAAAAAGTCGAAAGACGGAAGTTTACTTAAATCCGAAGAACTCGAGTCTACTTTATTGAAGAATTAAAAGACGAGTTCAAAGAAATCCCGAGCCAAAAGTCCTTAAAGTCCAAGATTAACAAAAGATTAAGAAGGAAGGACTTAATGGTGCAATTAAGAAGAAAGGAAGGAGGGGAGGAAGCTTCCCCTAACCATCTCCCTAATCACCTATAAATACCCCTCATTTTCATTTCATTAGTTTTTGTTGGCTAGAGTGACACTAGTTCTTCCACCTTTACTTTTATGCACATTTAATTACCTTGCACCTTTAATTACCTTGTCTTGCACTTTAATTTTCAAGTAAGTTTACTTTTATCTTTATTGCACCTTTACTTTACTTGTTAGATCTCTCATTCTACCTTTCTTTCTTGCTTGATCCTGTTGTTTACATGCTTATTGTGTTGCTTATTTGATTAAAGATTGCGTTTTTATGGTTTTGATTGTCTTATATCATTTATTTTCATAGCTTATTTGTGCTTATTTTCAAGTTTATAAAGTTTTTATAAAAGTGATTTTTATATAAAAGTTGTTTTTCGTAAAGCTTATTCATTTCGTGCTTTAAAAGTCTTTAAATTTCAGTTTAGCAGCTTATTTTTATACGGTTTGCCTTAGGATTTTAGACTTAATTATAGCTTATTTTTCTAGCATATTTTGTGTTCTTTCCACCGTATTCCGATCTGTACGATCGGAAAAGGGTTTCATATTCCGACCAGCTTCTTGGCTTGGTCGGAAAAGGGTTTTAGTATTCCTAACAGCATTCCGATTGGGGGGTGTTTGTGGTATTCCGATCTGGGTAAGTGACTATCATTCCGATCTGGACTCTACTTCATATTCCGACGAGAAGTTTTGGTATTCCGATCAGTGTGATCATTGGGCATTCCGATCAGGTAAGTGGTGACAGCATTCCGATTGGGGGGTCTAGTCCTCATTCCGATCGAGGTGCTTGTTTGGAAATTCCGATCCTAGGGTTCCGATAAGCATTCCGACCAGAGTCTATCCTATATTCCGATCAAAGGTAAGTTTACATTCCGAACTGGAGGTTTTTCTGGATATTCCTATCTGAAGAAGTGACATATTCCGATCGGGTTTTCCGATCAATATTCCGACAGGTAGGGTGTGACATTCCGATTGAGTCTGATCGGAATATATTCCGATTGGGTGTTTGTTTTATGTTTTTGTCTTGTTTAATTTTTAAGTCCTTGTTTTAGTACTTAGTCAATTTTTAATTCTCGTCATGCTTTAATTTTTGTCATCTAATTATTTTACTTTTCGTCACGTTTTTAAATATCGCACCATTTCTTTTAATTAGACTTAGATTTTATTTTAACGCCAATTTACTTTAACGACATTTACTTTTAAGTCTTTACATTTAAGTCTTTGCACATTTTAATTTAAAACCAACCAAAAATATTTGTTTCACCAAAATCAACTGAGTCGTACTTTAAGCCGGAAATCAATTCGTTAAGATACCGAGAAAACGAACAATTGAACCTAGCAAAATCTCTTCATTAGTCACACACGCTTAGACTAGACTAGGTACAATGTATAGTTAAGTGTTTGGTGTGTGGCTATATATACCCCTCCTAGGCTTCCAAGGAGGGGTGTTGCTTGTGTTTCTTTCTCATTTTAATACATTTTCTTTCTTTCACACACAACCTCTCTTCTCTCTCTCAACAATGGCTTCCACCTTCCACCACCCAGCTAGACCACCGGATCATATATAACAAATCCACACCCACTTTCATCGCTTCCTTGTCTGTTCTAGCGTCTCGTCCTCCATAAACTCAGGCATCGGGGTACTCAACATGTATACAACCTTCAACGTGGTGAGAAGAAAGTGTATCTTCTTCTTCCAGCGCCTGAAATCATTACCCTCAAACTTATCTAACTTCCCAAACTTTACGGTCATCTCCTTAACCGTGTCTCCCATGATTAAAACCAAGAAATACTATGATCTTTGTATGAAATTTGTATGTGTGAATGGTTATAATCGGGATATCAATCTGAATCGTGTAATCACTTTTATATCAAAGTATTTCGACCCTATATGCCTCGGGTTCACGAAATCTTTAATCGGATAAGACTGATTGCAGTTGAAATCTAAGGTACGAGAAATCAATCAGGAAACCTTAGAATGTTATGAATGTTATATTTTGTAGAAGAGACCAACTCTGGTGGAAATAACCAGACAAAATAAATGTTTTACAGTTATTTTCCAACTATCGTGTTGGTTAAGAAAAGATGCATTTTATGGGATTTTATGGCATCTTGGTCGTGGCGATATCAAGCTAACTTTAACGAGTGTGCACTCCGCACCTCCTAACTCGTCTTTAGCTAAACTTGTCTAAGGCCATTAGTCTGTAAGTAAAACGCAATTACATAAAAATTACATGTGATAATACTAAAATTACCAACATCAACTACATGTCCACCTCAATCATGTCCTACAGACAATTACTTTGATTATGTTGAAGGCTCACGAGTCTCATTTTAATGTGCACATCTTTCTTAACCCAAGCACATGTATCAGTGGATTCTACGGGTCTAAGGATAGTGTTTCAGCGGTGAGAAACCTAATCACATGTATTAGACGGTCGTCTCATATCCAATCTGATGCACTGGCTTTCAGCCTGCTAGATGTTATTAAACTCTATCATTGGTTGCTTTCGGATGTTAATTTACATGCCTGCCTTTAATGATTAAAACTTGGTTGCGTTGTGCAAATGCCGGGTCATATCCATTTGTACCAATTTATGAGGCAGATTTGACTTGTCCGTCCAAACCCATGAACTTAACTTAAAAACACGGTACGTCACAAAACATGCACTTCTTTTAAGAAAATAAGTTAGACCATGGTATACATTCATTTCAGAATTACATAAATATCTATGAGAATCAGATATTGGATAATAACCGGCGCAAAAATATAATTAGCCATGAGGGATCCAGAAATAATTTACTTTCTCGTCTGGTTCAATCGGCCCCATATGCTTCCTCCTACTACTTTTTTGTGGATTAAATCGGCCGCGTCTGCTTCCTCCTTATATCATAACACACTTGTCAAGTAAGCCAATGCACAAATGTTGTTCACAATTACAATCTTAGATAACTTACTTAGTAAAGTGATCAAGTCACTAGACCATACCTAGTTGTGTATTTTCTTTACCTCTAAGTACACCTTACATCAGTACACTCAGACTCGTATGTAAAAACTCTAAACGACTTCATGTTAAAGCTCCAATTTCAATGTGAGAGAGATTGAAAAACTGAAACAGTCGAGCGTAAATCAGTTGGACAAGTGCATCATTACTAAGCAGGTGTTGGAAGCATAAGATTATTTTTTTAAACATTATTTGGAAAGATAAGATCAGTTTGACCATGCCTTTTAATTTTTTTAATGTTTAAGGGATAGGGTTTTAAATAGGCATGTTAAATGCATTTAGAATTTATATATACTAGACGTATATCCGCGCATAGCAGCGGAATTGCCTACCGGCAGATAGTTAATGATATGCTAATTGACTCGGTGATCAAATCGGTACCCTTGTCACTCAACCGGGTTGAGGTGGTGGTCGAACCCGTGACCCGATGGACGAACCCGTGACCCGATGATTTGACCGAGTCGACTAGGTGGTCAAACCCGCAACCCGGTGGTCAAACCCCGTGACCCGATGGTCTAACCCGTGACCCGGTATCTCGATCGGGTTGACCCGGTGGTCGAACAGGTAACTCGATAGTCAAACCTGTAACCTGGTAACTAATTCATTTGTTTCCATAAGTATGTATTTGGTTTTCAACATTTTCTATATTATCCTATGTTTATTTAAATAAAACTTAAAATTCCATTTTAATTAAATAAAGCTTAAAAGTTCACTTTTCACTTTAAGGATACACCCTTTATAGATAGTAGAGATAGAGAATAGTAGAGATTTGACTTTGTTTTTAAATCTTACATGTTTCTATATCATAAATAAAAAAATTTCCATGTGAACAATGAATAATTTAACAATACAAAGCCCATCTATGTCTTTTGATTAACATGATCTCCTCTATAAGGATTGATAAAGCGTATAAGGATTGATTAGCATGATCTGCTGTATATGGATGATATAACAAATTTCAATCAACAAGTTCATAACTTGAGTAATGAAGAACTAATTACATGAACAGAGACCCGAAAAACAAAGAATTGATAAATAATTAAACAAAATTAAAAGATCACGGTATAAATAGTTTAACAGATATCATGACGTTATTTTTATCAGCAGATCAAGTTATCTAACTATCATTATGTTAATGTGTTTAGTCAGAAAAACTTTATGTTGAATGTCATTGCCTAATGATGAAAATGAAGCCCCGACATCTCACAGCTTAGATAAGCTTCTTTAAAGTTGCAAGGAAACGTTCGCTTCAAAGACTCTATGGGACGGACTAGGAGCCTGTTGGATAATCTTGATGGGTCACGTCATGGTTCAAGTTGTATGGGTCAGTGACTTGGTTGTAGGTTTACCGAGTCTATATGAAATAAGCAAGTAAGCTACCATGTTGTTAGGAATACATGGGAAGTTAGTTGTTTCTTGTTTACTAGGAAATAGTGGTGCACATTGCATGACTTCTTTGGGTTATAAATAGCAGCGTACTACATTGTATAAGTGTAATCAGTTTCCATGATATTAATAATACAACCATTGAAACCGAATAGTGCCGTTTTGATTAGTGTTATTGTGTCGTGTTAGTCCGGGTAAGAAAGATGATTCCAAATTTGGTATATCTAGAGCTAGGATTAGGATCATATAGGAGAGAGAGTAGCATGTTCATGTGAACTGCAGAAAGAAGTGCGAAGACCTGAAAAAGACTGACGCCATAGAGAGACCGAGGAATCTCCGGCGTGAGACCGAAAAGACCTAGGAGCTGCAAAAGACTGAGCAGCACCTAGACCGACACAGGTGAAAAAAGACCAATGGCTCACCTAAGAAAGATTAGACCAAAGACCGAAAGAGATGACTGTGACCGTGGGTTGTCTGAGAAAGAAAGTAAGACCGAAGTTTCAACAACACAAGACCGAAAGATACTGTTGATTCAAAAGACCGAAGACCGAAGGCCGAAGAACGAGGCCGAAGACCGAAGTAGAAAGACACGGTTAAATAAAGGACCGAAGAAACACGGACAAGACCGAACAAAGTTTTTCTCTCAAGAGAAAAAGGAACGTAGCCCAAAGCAAGAAAAATAGCAAGATCTGAACGGGAAAGTAGCAAGAACGATAAAGAAAGAAAGTAGAAAAGAGTTACGTGAAGCAAGAGCAAGAAAAAATAGCAGCAGGGAACCGGTTGTGTCTCGAACACGTGTTGGGTTTTGTGTTGACTAGTTGTTCCGTGTTGAAAAGACCGACCATCGAGAGTGTGTGAAACGAATGGAAAGGATCCAAGTGGCTTTGGATTTGGTTCGTTTGCACACGACAAGGGCTGGTGTAACCTTGTATCCGATAATTATTATGAGCAAACAGGTTTTGTGTGGGGACAAACAATTGTAGGATGCTAGAGAACAAGTTTGTGAACGTTATGGCGTTAGAGTCTCAAACCAAGATGTTGTTGTATGTCGGGAAGAGCTCGTGAATCTGTGAAGAGTTGAGATGATAACGATCGTTTCCTGGTGAAGAGACTGTATTTATACATAGTCTCATCGTCCAAATCGGGCTTAAAACGCTTAAAATATCATCAAAATACCCAAAAATGTGCTTGTATTTGTTTATTGTGTATTTCAGGTACGGATATCGTGAATTCACCAAAAGATCAAAGGAATCAAGCAAAAACGAACACGGGAAACGAAGCCGCACAAAGAACCGGACCCGAATCCTGAATTTCCAAAAAGTCCTTGAAGTTTTGAAGATTGTCAAGATTGGTCCCTCATCTTTTGAAGACTTGTCATTTTATACCCTTGTAAAACCTTAAAATTACAAATGGGTCCCTAAAATATCAAGAATGTACAAGAAAAGCCCTTGGAAATGGTCAAAATTGCATAAATGGTCCTTGTTATAAGTTTGCAAATGCCATGTGCCATATTTGACAAGTACTTGAAAGATTTTTACAAAGGAAGAAGGATTAATTGCTGTTGAAACTTATATACCATCTTTATGAAACATTGGGGGACAAACTTGGGAAACAATGAAACTGCCATCACCCACTAGCTGCTTGACACGTCACGAGGACTAGTCAAACCACCAATCACCAGCTTTTCTTTCTCCACGTCAAACCCCACTTTCTAAATTAATAAAACAGATTTATTAAATCTGTTTAAACTTGGCAAAAACGTGGGAAACATTAATCACCACTCTAAACCTGCATCAAACATCCCTTTTTATCCACCTTCATCAACATAAACCCTAATCACTCCTACCCTAATCCCTCACAATTAAACCTTCATTTTATCCAGAAAATCAATTAACCTTATAACAAACCAAACCCAACCCCAAGAAATCCATCACTCTCACTCAATGCCCCCCCCCCCCCCCCACATGGTCCCTACTACTTGAAGACAAAGGTTTACAGCAAATCAACGTTCCAAAGGGTTTTCTTTCTCCCAAAGGCATCAAAGAATGGTTGTGATCAACTCAAACAGCTGTACATCTACTGAAAGTCACATGAAAGCAATTGACCAAATTCAAAAACTTCAGAGATGCTTCTTAGGATCCGAATCTTCAAGGGCAGATTGGGGAATTAGCTTATTAGGGTTTCTCTTTATTGTTTTAGTTCTAGAATACTCTTTAGATGAGTATATAAGGGATGCTCGATTGTAGCATCACCTTCATTCCAGCATTTTGTAATCTTTCAAAATTTTAATGAATAGTTACAGTTTTTCAATTTTAAAACCTTGCATTTGCTGAGTTCCAGTTAATATCTTTGTTAGTTTAATTTGGTTGCTAAAATAGTTTAAAGTTTTATCAAAAATTCGTGTTAGAAGATTTTTGGAGAAGTTGTTTTTTTCAGAAAAGCCTTGAATCATTCAACTAGTTGAAGTAAAAGTGGACACTAGTTGAATGATTTCAGTTTTGTGATTGCAAGTGTTGATTACTTGCATTTTCAGAAATAACTGTTTCAATTCTTGGTGCTCAAAATCAGTTTTAACTGATTTCTTTTAATTCTTGTTTAAAATCTTACTGTTTGAACAGCTATAAGCCAAAAGCCCTACAAGCTTTTGGTTTTAACTGGTTCCAACTTATTTGCTTTCTTGTTTTTGTGGTGACTGTGCAGGAATAAGTAGCAAGGAGTCTTATCATTCCATTTTTTTTTGCTTGAAGATATTGGTTAAGGCTTTGGGTCACTTGTGATTCCACCAGCAAGCCCTCTCTACACCTCCTATAGCTCATAATAGCTCTCTCACCATTCATTGGAAGGCAGTCAGCCAATGTAAGGCTTGAACCCCATGTGAACTAGTTTTGAGTTTTTTCTATGAGTCTTGTGTGATTTGTGAGATTGACTGTTGTGTGATAGTACTAAGTGTGCCCTATTCTTATTTTATGATTATATGCATGTTAGAGTAACTTTAGATAAATTTGGAAGTAATTGAGTTGAATCTGTTTGTTATAAGCTTGTTTTTCATCAATTAAGGGGTGTTTGGGACAAGGGTTTAAGCCAAAAATCTGACAAGATTTTGGCTTAGAAACTGCCTATAAAATCTTTTATTGCTAGCATTAGGTGTTTGCAGTTAAGTGTTTTTAGTTTGGGTATTCTTTAAAATATTTTGTATGTTAAAACTTGGTAGTAAGAAGCTAAAATCAGCAAATCATCTTTCTCCCTTGTTTTGGTGAAAATTGTGCTTTCAATCTTTGTTGCCTGTTAGAGTTAGGTGTAATCTAGGTTTTGTAACTGCTCATTTGTGTCTTGGTGGCTATTTGACCAAGTTGTGGGCTGTAGAATCTCACCAAGTGACCTAGTGCTTCAGCAAGTACTTATCAGATCACCCCTTTGATTAATCAGTAACCTTGCTTGATCTTTGTGTGAAATTTTTGTGTTGAACTTGGTATTTTTATTATTTATCTGAATCCCCACAACCCAACTGGTTGTGGGGGTGCCAATCATTGCCCACAAACCCAAGAAATCAGCAAGATACAAGCACAATTGTGCCCAGACCCGTTTTTTGTTCTATCTGTGGGAACCAAGTTCCCACTGCTAATATAAAAGTTACCCCTGCTAGGCTAGAGGACAAAAGGTCCAGGATGTCACTTTCAGTCTTCTTCTTTTTTTGTCTTTAGTGCCCAAAAGTAGGTTTTAGGACTTGAAACAAGTTTTGTTATTTTTCTTATTTTATTTGTGATTTTTCAGTTTAATTAATTTTTCAGTTAGTGTTCATTTAGTATTTTTTAGGTTTATTTGCATTTTTTAATTACTTTTTAATTATTCTGTTTTTGTCTTTTAGTGGTAAAACTTTATATTTTTCAGTTTTAAAATTTTTCTTATATTTAGAAAATTAATTTAAGATTTTTAGTTTAAAAATATTTCACTGTTCACTTTTTAATTATTTTTTTATAATTAATTTAGCTTAATTAGGGTTTAATTGTTAATCAGTTTTGTCTTGCAGTGAAAATTTTTACATTTTTCAAACTTTTTCGATTTTCCACTGTTCATTAGTGTAATTTAGGATTTTTAAAATTGTCAAATTATTTTTGGCATTATTTTATTATTTTTTATGATTATTTTAGTTTAAAAATAGTTTTAAGTGTTTTAAAAATAGAAAAATAGTTTTTAAAATTTAGGAAAAATACGTTTTAGTCTTTAAATAATATAAGTGACTTATTAGTTCAATAAAATAATATTTTGGGCATTTTGTTAATTATATTTAATTTTTGGGCTTTAATTAGCATTAAAAATTGAATATTTAATTAATAAAAGGTTTTAAAATATATTTTTGGATTTTTATTCTTGTTTATATTATTTTAGACTTAGTTTAATCTTTTAATTAATTTTTAGGTTTTTTTTTTTAATTTCGTCACGTTTTTCGTATTTACGTTCGCGTTTTACGTCAACGTCGTAGTTTAAATCGTAGACGTAGCTCGTCTTTAATTTTTCTCTTTCTAAACAAAAAACGTCACTAATCCAAACATTGTTATTTTATATATTGGCACATTAATACACACACCTCCTTCGAGAACGAACTTGGAATTTATTCGTCTTCACGGTTTTCCTAAATCGTGTCGATTAATACTTACCGCACTTATACTCGTCTTTCCTAAGACTTGTATATCTAAAAACACAACTATCATTTTTGGCGCCGCTGCCGGGGAGGTGTTTTGTGTGCCATTATTATTAGTATCGTGTTTGTGTGAGTAGTGCGTTTTTGCTTTTCATTTTTTGGAAAGCGTGAATATCGTACATACTCATTTTTGTTATTTTTCCTTATTATATTATAGTATCCAAATAAATCGTGTTTAATTTTCCTAAATTAAACACACAACAATCTTTTACTATATTGTAGATATATTGGTTTTCGTTTTATTGTGAATATATTATTACTATATTGTATCTACGTAAGAACAATAAATATACAAGTACTCCAAAAGCATGAAAACGCAACCTTGATTCGAGATTTCATCACTCGATCATTGTATTCGAATCCAAAGCAAAAGTTTAAAGGCAAAATAGATAAATACTTTCGTGAGGCTTAATTTCAATTAACACAAACTATAAGGTGGGTATAAGGCGGTTGTATTTCACGACCTAAAGGAAAAAGGCTCTTAAGTGTTTCGCGCCGCCTCGTTTCCTCCGCTTGCTTGTGCGTGTTTTGAGAAAGAAGGCTAATCGAGGGTTTGCCGCCCAAGTATTATCTACGTATATTATATTTGCTTGTGTTTTCAAGATATTAAACCCTCTTGAACGTTTTGGTGTTCCACCAACGTTCTAAAGTCATCGAGAACGTTCACTCCACGTGATCGTTTTCATTCTTTGAGGCTCCTTTAATTGAGAAAGTCGATTCGAGGAGAGATTTGTATATTTGTGTCTACGTAATACATTCAAAAATCCAAAAAAAATTAAAAAACCAATCAAAAAAATTGAAAAATCAAAAAACCGCAAAAAGAATCTTCTTTGCTACCACCCATTCTACGCTTAGTGCATGCGCACTCGATCGAAGGACTATTCCAATTCTAGTGAAGCTTCGAATCGACGCAATCGTAATCGAAGGAATCGACGACGTAGACGAGAATTAGAAACCGACGTTCCTAATATCGTTGTTGAAGAAACCGTAGAGGAGATGGCCGATAATCGTTCGATGATGGAATTGCTCCAAGCGCCCACCGAGGGTTATGGAGACGCGATCGTAATTCCCGCTATCGAGGCGGAGAATTTTGAGATAAAGAGCGGAATGCTTTCGTTGATTCAAGCTACAAAGTTTCGAGGTCGTGAAGCCGATAATCCTCACGACCATATTCGGAATTTTGATCGTCTTTTGGCCACGAGCAAGTTTAAGAACGTCGACACCGATGCCGTCAAGCTTATGCTTTTTCCGTACTCGCTCGATGGTGCCGCCAAGGATTGGTACGAGAAAGAGCCACCTAATTCCATAACTACGTGGAAGGATCTCGTTTCCAAGTTCGTTAATTATTTTTTTCCCACCGTCTAAGACGACGTTTTTCAAGAATGAAATTACGAAATTTGAGCAAAAACCGCATGAATCTTTTAGAGACGCGTGGGATCGTTTTAAGGAATTGCTTAGGCAATGTCCTCACCATGTTTTTTCCGAGTTGCACCAAATCGATACGTTTCACAACGGTCTTAATTTTCACGAACAAGACTCGTTGAATTCCGCCGCCGGTGGCAACTTTTTGTGTAAAACTCCGAAAGACGCTTTGATAATTATCGAAAACCGATCCAAGGTTTACCAACTCCGCAACGCACCGAGTGTTGCCAATGTCGCCAATGTTAGTAGTTCTAATCGCGACATTGAGAGAGTTGATGCGAAAGTCGATAAGTTGACGAATGTGTTCACGTCTTTTCTCGTTGAGATGCAAAAGAAAGACGCTCCCGCTACGGTGAAAGCGGTTGAGGTTTCGTGTACGTTTTATGGTGGACCTCATAATTATTACGAGTGTGCGGCTACGGATGGCCAAACGTCGAATGTGAGTGCGTTAAACAACAATTTTTCTAATCAAAATCAAAATAACGCCGGTCCATCACAACAAGGAAATTATAACCAAGGCAACAATTTTCAAAATCGAAACAATTTTCAAGGAAATAATCAACAAGGAAATTTTTCGAATCAAAATCAAGGAGGTTATAATCAAGGTCGTAATATAACTTGGCAAAATCGAGACAATAATCAAAACTCGAATTTTTCAAACAACAACAATCAAGGAAACAATTTTTCAAGTGGGAATCAAGGAAATTTTCAAAGAAACAATCAAAACCAAGGGAACTTTAATTCAAATCAAAATAGTTCGTCAAACGATTTTCAAAATTACATGAAAACGAATGAGGCTAATATGAGACGATTAGAGGGAGAAATTGGTACTTTGAAAAACGACTTTTCTAATACATTGAAATTGCAAAACACGAAGATTGAGCAAGGGCAAATTGACATAAAAAAGATGTTTTCGGCAATAATGAACAAGTCCTCGGGTGCGTCATCGAGTTCGTTACCTAGTGACACCGTTGCAAATCCGAAGGAACAATGCAAAGCCGCCTCGTCTCGTGAGAAAGGTCGTGTGATTACCCCTAACCTTGAAGGATTCCGTGTTGTTTATCCCTCTCAACCCTCGACTTCTAAGACGTCTTCTTGTTCTAAAGTCGATAGGGTGAACGTGGCGACCAAGGAAAAGAGTACACACCCTCGTGTACCTCAAATTCCATCCACGGTTCAAAAAGAGAGCTTTGTCGACCTTACCAAAGTAACCCTTGAAGAAACTTGTGCATCGATCCTTCTTAAAAAACCCCAAAGGCGTATGCCGAGAAAGGAAAAGGATCCGGGCCAATTTCTACTACCTTGTGATTTTTCCGAGATTGAGGGATGTTTAGCCCTTGCCGATTTGGGTGCTAGCATCAATCTTATGCCTCATTCTCTTTGGAAATTGATGAGATTGCCTAGACTTACCCCCACGAACATGACAATCGAGCTAGCAAATTGTACTCCACTTATACCAATTGGAATAGCCGAGGATGTCTATGTTAGGATTGGAAAGTTTGTTTTTCCCGCGGATTTTGTTATATCCGATTACGAGTGTGACCCAGAATGTCCCATTATTTTAGGCCGACCATTCTTATCTACGGCTCGAACCGTAATCGACGTTCACGAGGGGAGACTCACTATGAGATATGGGGATGAGAAAATAAACTTTTTCGCTAGAAAATCCCAAGGATTTAATGAGAATGAAAAAACCGAGGATTCAAAACCTAATGATTCAAATTCTAATGATTTCAAAATGTTTACTTTAGCGGAAAGAATGAAGCTTGATGCATGTTTTGAAAGAATTAAGAAAAATGGTTTTAAAGATGATGATTTTAATGATAAAGAATACGTGTACCTAATTCAAAAGGGTATGTGTAAATTTATGAATGAAAACTCACTTTGGGATGTTTTTAGCGAAACAAGTGAACCACCAATTCCGAAGGGCGACGTTAGTGCCATCACGACAAAGACCAATATGGGCTCGTCATCACCGCCTTCGAAGGACCATGACATTGAGGCCTATACTTCTAAACCCATTGAAGTGCCTCCCACTCCTATCCCCAAACCCATTAAGGCTAAGGAAGTGGCCCAACCCAATGCAATCTCACCCATCATAGAAATGTCACCTAAGCATAGTCATTCGACTTGTAAGTCCATGGTTGTGACTCTCGAGAAATCCACTCGAGAACTTGCTCACATCGACACTTTCTTTGATGGCGATGATGATTTTGCCGAGATCGAGCATATACTTGCTAATCCGCCATCCATCTTCGAGGATTTACCCCTTGATAAATCTTCAAATGAAGAGGACGATCTCATGTCGGAAATTTCTTATGATGATGAGAATGACGACACTTTCACAACGTACTCGAATTCCGTATACGAACCTATTTTTCATCATAATCCCATTTTTGATGATGAATTCGAGAACGTTGATGACCATATCATCGATCCTCCTTCGTTTCACAATTGTGATGATGAAGAATTCTTTAAGGAGGTCGATGATTTTCTTGCTATAGACACAAGTCCCATTCTCGAGGAGTTACCTTATAAACACTCCTCATTTGAGAATGACGTTTACCACATTCGTGAGGATCTAACTTATCAACGATCCCCACAAAAGAATGATGATTTCGTGCTTGATCGTGATCTCTTCGAGAGAGTTTCTAAAATCATCAAAGAGGGGAATGACAAACCATGGTTTGACAAGCCTATCTATGACGAAGAAATCGATGAGATCGACGTTCATGAAGATGACGAGAATGTAGACCCCGAGGGGGCGGTGTTCTTTATTGATCGACGATTTGAGAACTTATATAATCCACCACCCCCTAATCACGACTTAAATGTGAGGATTTTTAGCGCGACTAATTTTGAATTTGACACGCCAAATATTTTCGACATTATTCAATCGGGTTTTCATAAAGAGTTTAAAAACGATGAAAAAGGAAAAGATTTTGAAAATGTTTTAAAAGATTTTTCTACATGTTTAACTCCGTCATCACATCGTTTTATGAGTGCTACCACCTCGTCTACTCCTTTTGACGACGGTTGGTGTGGATCTAGTGTGGGGGAAGCCCCAAATGTTCCCTCACATTTCTCCACCGAGGACGAGATTTACGATCCTGGAATTGCTTGTAAAGGGAAATCTCGGTCTTCCACCGATGCAATAAATGGAAATCTTATTCATTTGCTTGGTGTGAGTCTACCTCGAGTAGCTCATTATGTTGCCTTACCCATTGCCCCACCTTTCTACTTCTTATCTCTTTTCTTCTACCCCATTGGGGTTTGTGTTGAAGTAGCGTTGTTTCGTCTTTCATCCGAAAACGAAGACGCTATCTTTGACCCCGGTATACGTTTATCGGGTTTTTAAAGTACTCCATGTACTTTTGGGCCTTGTTTATCATGTAAGTCCCACCAAAAATGACCAAACCAAGATTATCCCTAAATGATCACATTTATGGGGATTCGAGTCGAGCTTTTGACTCGGTTATCAAAAACAAGGTGCCTCGTGGGGGATTCTCATGCTTATCCTTGTACATATTATCGCTTTCTTAGTTTAACGTAACGAGGGGACTTGTGCTCTTCCAACCTTTGTTTCGTGGTTGTTTGTGATTGTGATTCATTAGGTTCATCGTCATCGTTGAAGCCTCTCGTGTTCGTTTTGTGAATCACTCGAGCTTCGATCGTTGCCTTTGGAAATTCTGATATCCGATGATATCCTTTTACGTTCTAACGTTTATCTTATTAGCATAATTCATAAACGGCTTTTAGGTTGTTCGTTTTACCCTTTCCATGCTCGAGATTAAGCATTCGACTTCGTCTCTAGTATGGGGGTGTTTACACCCCTAGACTCGAAACATTGAGGACAATGTTTAGTTTTAGTATGGGGGGGTGAGTAGATACTTCACCTTGCTTACGTCACCACACAATCCAATATTCATCTTTTTGTTATCGTTTTATGCAAAATAAGGCTAAAAATGGCCAAATTTTAAAAATTTTCTAGTTTTTCAAAAGTGTTTAAGACACGAATGTAGGTTTTCCGATGGTGAGAATGAGAGTAATTTTTTACTCGACCGTGCGTGTTGAGCACTTAGCTTCGATTCCTTAACTTTTTAGGCTAAGTCTCTTAAATGAGGACGAGAAATGATAGAGTTATTTATAAGTCTTGTAATCGTCACGATCTCATGTGTAGTAATTATTAGCTTATTCTCCCAACGCTTTTGCATAATAAATTGTTAATAAATATTGATTTGGCGGTTTAGTCACTATTGTTGGTTTCTAATTTGTTTTGGTAGCTTCCATGTAATTAAATTGGGAAAACATTAAGGTATCGCCAGCGTCACGGTTTTGAAGTATTGGCACCCGAATAATCGAAAGCTTCACCTAATAATAAGATTTCAAGTGCTCACCTAAATTAAGCAAAAATTTGAAGGTCACAAGGCCGAAAAATCTATGCCCAAATTGAAAGTGAATCAAGCCTTAATCTTCGAAGCTTTAAAGATCCAAAATTCGCTTTAGCGTGAGGATATACGTCTTTGGCTAATAAAACCACCGATGAGGCGGATAATAAAAGGCAAGGCAAGACCGAAGTCATAATAAAAGCTTCATGGCGAAGTTGAATAAAAGATGGAGGTAAACCAAAGATAATAAGGCCCTTCCGTTAGGGGGCATATAAAAGTCTTGGTAATAAGTCTCATGTTCAAAACCGTTATAAAACCGTGTTTATCGATCCTTCTTGTTGACTTAATTTTTTGACATCGTTGTCTATTGGGATGAATTATTGATTTAATGATTTTGGTTACACCGTTAAGTTTCTATTTTTAGACTTAATCTCTATTCACGCATAAGTCAATGATGTATCCTCATGATCATTAAGACAAAATAAAATATAAGAGATACCAATTAGGAATAAGGGAGTTTAGGTTCGTAATTAACACTCATGAGAAGTGATCGTGTTGCTAACTTATAATAACAATGATCTCGTTACACGCTTAGCATGGAATTGAGTGAAAATCGAGGACGAAGAAATTATTTCTAACGAAGCATTCACGTGTTCTTGTTCTATGATCCCAAAAGTCACATTCTCGTGATGAAAACATTACATTATGTCTAAAACACGAGTAGTAGTTTATTTAAATTTGTGTCTTCAATAAAAGTCATCATAAAATGAATTTTGGAAGTGCTATGGTACTTAATTCTAGCATTGCGTGGGGACACGGCAATGGTTTAGTATGGGGGAGTGATGAGACTGTATTTATACATAGTCTCATCGTCCAAATCGGGCTTAAAACGCTTAAAATATCATCAAAATACCCAAAAATGTGCTTGTATTTGTTTATTGTGTATTTCAGGTACGGATATCGTGAATTCACCAAAAGATCAAAGGAATCAAGCAAAAACGAACACGGGAAACGAAGCCGCACAAAGAACCGGACCCGAATCCTGAATTTCCAAAAAGTCCTTGAAGTTTTGAAGATTGTCAAGATTGGTCCCTCATCTTTTGAAGACTTATCATTTTATACCCTTGTAAAACCTTAAAATTACAAATGGGTCCCTAAAATATCAAGAATGTACAAGAAAAGCCCTTGGAAATGGTCAAAATTGCATAAATGGTCCTTGTTATAAGTTTGCAAATGCCATGTGCCATATTTGACAAGTACTTGAAAGATTTTTACAAAGGAAGAAGGATTAATTGCTGTTGAAACTTATATACCATCTTTATGAAACATTGGGGGCCAAACTTGGGAAACAATGAAACTGCCATCACCCACTAGCTGCTTGACACGTCACGAGGACTAGTCAAACCACCAATCACCAGCTTTTCTTTCTCCACGTCAAACCCCACTTTCTAAATTAATAAAACAGATTTATTAAATTTGTTTAAACTTGGCAAAAACGTGGGAAACATTAATCACCACTCTAACCCTGCATCAAACATCCCTTTTTATCCACCTTCATCAACATAAACCCTAATCACTCCTACCATAATCCCTCACAATTAAACCTTCATTTTATCCAGAAAATCAATTAACCTTATAACAAACTAAACCTAACCCCAAGAAATCCATCACTCTCACTCAATGGTCCCCCCCCCCCCCCCCACATGGTCCCTACTACTTGAAGACAAAGGTTTACAGCAAATCAACGTTCCAAAGGGTTTTCTTTCTCCCAAAGGCATCAAAGAATGGTTGTGATCAACTCAAACAACTGTACATCTACTGAAACGCACATGAAAGCAATTGACCAAATTCAAATACTTCAAACATGCTTCTTAGGATCCGAATCTTCAAGGGCAGATTGGGGAATTAGCTTATTAGGGTTTCTCTTTATTGTTTTAGTTCTAGAATACTCTTTAGATGACTATATAAGGGATGCTGGATTGTAGTATCACCTTCGTTCCAGCATTTTGTAATCTTTCAAAATTTTAATGAATAGTTACAGTTTTCAATTTTTAAACCTTGCATTTGCTGAGTTCCAGTTAATATCTTTGTTAGTTTAATTTGGTTGCTAAAATAGTTTAAAGTTTTATCAAAAATTCGTGTTAGAAGATTTTTGGAGAAGTTGTTTTTTTCAGAAAAGCCTTGAATCATTCAACTAGTTGAAGTGAAAGTGGACACTAGTTGAATGATTTCAGTTTTGTGATTGCAAGTGTTGATTACTTGCATTTTCATAAATAACTGTTTCAATTCTTGGTGCTCAAAATCAGTTTTAACTGATTTCTTTTAATTCTTGTTTAAAATCTTACTGTTTGAACAGCTATAAGCCAAAAGCCCTACAAGCTTTTGGTTTTAACTGGTTCCAACTTATTTGCTTTCTTGGTTTTGTGGTGACTGTGCAGGAACAAGTAGCAAGGAGTCTTATCATTCCATTTTTTTGGCTTGAAGATATTGGTTAAGGCTTTGGGTCACTTGTGATTCCACCAGCAAGCCCTCTCTACACCTCCTATAGCTCATAATAGCTCTCTCACCATTCATCTGGAAGGCAGTCAGCCAATGTAAGGCTTGAACCCCATGTGAACTAGTTTTGAGTTTTTTCTATGAGTCTTGTGTGATTTGTGAGATTGACTGTTGTGTGATAGTACTAAGTGTGCCCTATTCTTATTTTATGATTATATGCATGTTAGAGTAACTTTAGATAAATTTGGAAGTAATTGAGTTGAATCTGTTTGTTATAAGCTTGTTTTTCATCAATTAAGGGGTGTTTGGGACAAGGGTTTAAGCCAAAAATCTGACAAGATTTTGGCTTAGAAACTGCCTATAAAATCTTTTATTGCTAGCATTAGGTGTTTGCAGTTAAGTGTTTTTAGTTTGGGTATTCTTTAAAATATTTTGTATGTTAAAACTTGGTAGTAAGAAGCTAAAATCAGCAAATCATCTTTCTGCCTTGTTTTGGTGAAAATTGTGCTTTCAATCTTTGTTGCCTGTTAGAGTTAGGTGTAATCTAGGTTTTGTAACTGCTCATTTGTGTCTTGGTGGCTATTTGACCAAGTTGTGGGCTGTAGAATCTCACCAAGTGACCTAGTGCTTCAGCAAGTACTTATCAGATCACCCCTTTGATTAATCAGTAACCTTGCTTGATCTTTGTATGAAATTTTTGTGTTGAACTTGGTATTTTTATTATTTATCTGACTCCCCACAACCCAACTGGTTGTGGGGGTGCTAATCATTGCCCACAAACCCAAGAAATCAGCAAGATACAAGCACAATTGTGCCCAGACCCATTTTTTGTTCTATCAGTGGGAACCAAGTTCCCACTGCTAATATAAAAGTTACCCCTGCTAGGCTAGAGGACAAAAGGTCCAGGATGTCACTTTCAGTCTTCTTCTTTTTTTGTCTTTAGTGCCCAAAAGTAGGTTTTAGGACTTGAAACAAGTTTTGTTATTTTTCTTATTTTATTTGTGATTTTTCAGTTTAATTAATTTTTCAGTTACTGTTCATTTAGTATTTTTTAGGTTTATTTGCATTTTTTAATTACTTTTTAATTATTCTGTTTTTGTCTTTTAGTGGTAAAACTTTATATTTTTCAATTTTAAAATTTTTCTTATATTTAGAAAATTAATTTAAGATTTTTAGTTTAATAATATTTCACTGTTCACTTTTTAATTATTTTTTTATAATTAATTTAGTTTAATTAGGGTTTAATTGTTAATCAGTTTTGTCTTGTAGTGAAAATTTTTACATTTTTCAAACTTTTTCAATTTTCTACTGTTCATTAGTGTAATTTAGGATTTTTAAAATTGTCAAATTATTTTTGGCATTATTTTATTATTTTTTATGATTATTTTAGTTTAAAAATAGTTTTAAGTGTTTTAAAAATAGAAAAATAGTTTTTAAAATTTAGGAAAAATACTTTTTAGTCTTTAAATAATATAAGTGACTTATTAGTTCAATAAAATAATATTTTGGGCATTTTGTTAATTATATTTAATTTTTGGGCTTTAATTAGCATTAAAAATTGAATATTTAATTAATAGAAGGTTTTAAAATATATTTGTTGGATTTTTGTTCTTGTTTATATTACTTTAGACTTAGTTTAATCTTTTAATTAATTTTTAGGTTTTGTTTTTTTAATTTCGTCACGATTTTCGTATTTACGTTCGCGTTTTACGTCAACGTCGTAGTTTAAATCGTAGACGTAGCTCGTCTTTAATTTTTCTCTTTCTAAACCAAAAACGTCACTAATCCAAACATTGTTATTTTATATATTGGCACATTAATACACACACCTCCTTCGAGAACGAACTTAGAATTTATTCGTCTTCACGGTTTTCCTAAATCGTGTCGATTAATACTTACCGCACTTATACTCGTCTTTCCTAAGACTTGTATATCTAAAAACACAACTATCACCTGGATAAAAAGCCATGTTACATGTTACAGGTTTTGTGAACGAGATACAAGACCGCGGAAGAAACTTGGGTCAAGATCATCAAGATTATGGGTTAAATGTTGGATAATCTTGATGGGTCACGTCATGGTTTAAGTTGTATGGGTCAGTGACTTGGTTGTAGGTTGACCGAGTCTTTAGGAAATAAGCAAGTAAGGCTGCCATGTTGTTAGGAATACATAGGTAGTTAGTTAATTCCTGTTTACTAGGAAATAGTGGTACACATTGCATGACTTCTTTGTGTTATAAATAGCAGCGTACTACATTGTATAAGTGTAATCAGTTTCCTTTATATTAATAATACAACCATTGAAACCCAATAGTGCCGTTTTGATTAGTGTTAATGTGCTGCGTGAGTCCGGTTAAGGAAGATGATTCCTAGAGAGCCCGCCATGAACTTCAACGTATTTTATATTGTTACAGAACCACAAATTCTTTGATGTAACTGGTACTGATGATCTCATCAACATTGTGTAGGATTTTAGTGAATCGTGTCTTGCATTATCAGTTCTGTTAGAAAAGTGACTTAAACTCTCAAAGGGCGTTTGGAATTTGATATTCGGATACTTGAATTTGAAGACCAAGATTTGTTTGTTTTGAAGTTTCGTATGAAGTTGAACTCACGGTGGAGATTGTTAGAAAGTGAGTTAAACTTTATGGTTCGTTTGGTAATTTGTTTGACTTGTCCTACAAGTTTTGTTATTTTTAGTATGTTTGGATTTATTATGTTTTAGGTCATTGGTCTCCTATAAATAGAGGCCAATGTCATTAGTTTTTTTTAGCTTTCGAATTGTAATATAGGGTATTGAATAAAAGCTTCCGCTTCGTATTTGTTTTGTTCGTTTGATTATCCAACAAGTGTTTGTTTTGTTCGTTTGATTATCCAACAAGTGGTATCAGAGCGTAGTCGATCCGCGATGAATAAGAAAAAGAAAATAAAATATCGTTTGAAAGTTCGAGGTTAGTTCGAGATTTGGTTCGCTTGGTTTTGATCGTTGTTTGTAATATGCGATATCAGTTGTTTTGGGGTTTGTGTTCGATCAAGGTTAGTTGTGTCTAAGTGGGATTAATTAATTGTTTATTGTCTTTAGTTCGATCATAAGAAACCATAGATTTAGGATGCTTTGGAGTTCGGACTAATATGCACTTTGGAATTCTTCTTTGTATTTGTATTTGTATAAGACAATCTGCTCAATTTCTTGGTATTTTTATTAGTTATGACTCGTTGGTTTGTTGGATTTATTGTCGAAGAAGATTGATTTGGCGTTTTGAAGATTTGATAATAATCGGATCGTTTGGAGTTTGTTAGTTTGGAAGATTTGGGATCTTCGTTCGTGGGATGTTTTGAAGTTAGTCGATGGTTTTTGATAGTCTTTGGTGAAGATCGTTTGGGGTGATTCGTTTGTTTGTTTGGATCGTTTTCAGGTTCGATCCAAGATCGTTTTCAGGTTCGATCATTTGTTTGTTTGTTTGTTTGGATCGTTTTCAGGTTCGATCATTTGCTTGTTTGTTTGATCGTTTTCAGGTTCGATCATTTGTTTGTTTGTTTGAGATCGTTTCCAGGTTCGATCGTTTGTTTGTTTGTTTGTTTGAGTCGATCGTTTATTCGTTCGTTCGTTTGGAATTCCGAATTAAGACAGAATGTTCGTTTGGTTTGAAGTTTCGAATAGAGTGAAGTCACGGTGGAGATTGTTAGAAAAGTGACTTAAACTCTCAAAGGGCGTTTGGAATTTGATATTCGGATACTTGAATTTGAAGACCAAGATTCGTTTGTTTTGAAGTTTCGTATGAAGTTGAACTCACGGTGGAGATTGTTAGAAAGTGAGTTAAACTTTAGGGTTCGTTTGGTAATTTGTTTGACTTTTCCTACAAGTTTTGTTATTTTTAGTATGTTTGGATTTAGTATGTTTTAGGTCATTGGTCTCCTATAAATAGTGGCCAATGTCATTAGTTTTTTTTAGCTTTCGAATTGTAATTTAGGGTATTGAATAAAAGCTTCCGCTTCGTATTTGTTTTGTTCGTTTGATTATCCAACAAGTGTTTGTTTTGTTCGTTTGATTATCCAACAAGTTCAACCGAATATATGTACAAGTACATAACCGACTTAACAGTTTTTTCAATAAGCACAGGGTCATGGACCAAACGTGCAGTCTATATGCTCGGACGGTTCTCGTGAACATTTGGTATCAATAAGCAAGAACTATATAGAAGTGTGAAGAATGGATTCGGTGGGAAAGGCAAACTGCATAAGACAGTTAAATGTTAAAGGGTAAAGATTTCGTTATGGAACTTTCCATCCTTGCTATCCTTCTTATCTCGTAATCGGTTGCCACAAAGTACAATACACACCCTTGATAATTGCTACAAATTTAATGTTTCCTATGAAATGCTAGTATCTTAATAATGATCTATATAACTTCAATCTTAGCTTTTTATTGATAAAAACGGGTTGGTATAAAAGGTTGATTATATATTTTTTGGGTTTGATAAAAAGCTACTAATATTTAAAACTGGTTGTACGTAAAAGAAAGGTACCATTTTATCCCTATAAATTCCTAGTTACTGCACCAAGCTGTTAATGAAACATGAGCAAACATGATCAAATGCAACATGAGTCGCAAGTTTGACCAAATTAATCTAAATACCTCACCATAAGTTGTTGCTGTTGATGAGACTACATACTACATCCAGGGTTCAAAACAGAACGCAGATTTCACATTCATTAAACACAATAACAAATACACAAATTCAAACACATATCAACGACGCTGTCACGTCCTTTATATGCAGATGGTACACTGCATGCATACCTGATTACCAGACACTATATACATAGCAAGCCAACAATATAATATAGGCTTGTTTCACATGCATGCACGCACACACATGCTTAATTAGGGTCTTGTAGTTACAGTACAAATTTCCCCGTTAAGAAGCCTCGATGGGACGCATTCATACGGTTCACAACAAAAAATCCCACCAAGCCGCGAACAGGATTCAAGAAGTCCAGCGCAACGCTCATCCCCCAAATCGACTCCAATATCCACCTACAGGAGAACATTAATTCAAATTCTAAAAAAAAGTTTGTTAAGAATATATTATAGAGCAACTAACATTCACACTTTGGCTGCTGGTGCAAATGATAAGCGCAAGAAAGAAAACTATTGTATACATACTACGCCCCATGTTGAATAAATTTATGCTAAACAACTGGTTGGTTGTTTATGTGGTGTGAGGTACTACCAATAAGCTTAGGCTATTTATAGACTTAATTATCTAATTATCTATCATATAACGTGTTCCACACCTGTGAGATTCGGGTTTGACTTTATCATTTCATGATCTTGTCTAGTGCCACATTGATCTCTTCATCACGTTCGTAAGACTTTCTTCTCTATTTGTTTAACAGTATTTCGATCTCTTATGACTTTTACTCAAGTACCTTTAATGGAGTTTAAAGATACTTGAGTAACTAACTGAAATATCAACCTAACTTCTAACTATACAGGATTTCTCACATCTTAACCAACTGTAACAACCTAACTTCTAACTATACAGGATTTCTCACATCTTAACCAACTGTAACAGAAGTCAGTAGCCACATAAACGAGTCGATAGATAGTTGTTAAAATTCCAAATTCAGAAAACTAATTACATATTCCTCGAATTCACTGTCATATGATTGAAAATAAGAAAACTTGGACTTTTTACCCAGTAACTGATCCTAAGAGCGAAGCACAAAAACATGAGATTGGTGAGCCCTGAACATACTTAAAGTAAATTGTCTGTAGGACATGATTGATGTGGACATGTAGTTGAGCTTATATCCACAACATATGTCTATGATTTGGCAAATTGGGTTTCCGTTTAATATGATAAACATAAGCTACAAATTTTGGACAAAAGCAGCATAGGCTAGTATTTACAGGCAGGTTCAAGTCTTCTTTAACCCATGAAAAGAACTTATTCTGAAATCACTGCACAAGATGAAGATATTTTACTTATTAAATTATGAGATTTGGATAAATGATGTGACCAAATTAGAGTTCACTTTTTGCCTTTTGAAATCAAATATAACTAGCCGTTTAGTATGGTGTGTTTCTTACGGTACAAGTCTTGCGGATGCACTAAACGACTTGTTTTACCACAAGCTAGAAGGAATGGAACCCTCAAAGAAATTGTTCTCAAATGACTTGTAATTTATAACCTCGCAATATGAAATCGATTAAAGAATGACGTTGAGCAAGCTAAACAAGTAAGCGAGATTTTTCACTTAGCAGCCATTTGACTTTTTCTATAGAACTCGTCATGACTCCTTACCAGAATTTACCCATTCTGACCTATTACCAGGGGCGTAGCTAGGAAGTTTGTTTTCGGGTGGGCCAAAAAAGATTTAAAAGAGGTTATCAAGTGCTAAAAAAATCATGTCGTATAACTATATTAAAAAAATCATGTCGTATAAGTATATTAAAATATGACTTCAAGAATAATTATAATTTACATATTAGGAGAAAAGGGAAACGGGTTCTTAAGATTGTGACACTATTTCTCTTATTTTAAATTAGATTCACCTGCAACCTTTAACTCTTTAAATCCACCAGAGTTTATCCATTGTCAACAGAGTTTAAAATCCATCCCAGCATTTTGATCCTCAACGACCATGGCAATCTCTTGATCGCCATTATTGGTCAATGAAACACTTATAAATGCGCTGCTGCAAGTGTTAACAGCAATAAGCATAACTATTGCATACATGTTAGGCATGATGTGATGAATTATGCTAAACAAGGGCTTGTTGTGGTGTTTGATAAAGAATTATAAAGTCTTAATTGAAAAGTAGGAATGTTAGTTGTTTGTTTTGTGCTTAATTTTAACAAGTGACTTTCTAGAAAAAGCCGGCATGAGGAGGCTTTTCATATTAAGTCATGACTTATTATTATTATTTTACATATTTACCCTCTAACTTCTTTATTTATTTAATTTAAAAGGGTATAACAGTCATTTTTCTTAATTCATACATTTTATTCAGCACAAAAAACAAACACTTATATACCCGTTTATAAACAGACAACATATATTTTAACGATGAAGTGAGGTATACTACAACTAAGCTTAGTCTATTTATAGACTATATTATCTAATTATCTAATGTATTACTCCTATTAAGATATATATAACGTGTTGCACGCCTGTGAGATAAGGGTTTGACCAGAACAACTATAGCAGGTTTAATTATTTCATGATCTTGTTTAGTGCCGCAATTTTCTCATCCACACGTTCATAAGAAAGGGAGTTTTAAGCTTCAGTGTTTGTGTCAAAGACCGAATATATTTATGTTTGTCTAATGTTTCACTATAGTCTCTCCACTTTATCAAGTTTATTTTATATATTACTAATGCCTAAAAAGTTAAGGTTATTACTCCCTCCATCTCATATTAATAGTTCACCGACTAAAAATACAAATTTAATAAAAAACATCACTCTTCTAGCTTTCTCTCTTAGTTTTACATAATGACAATTTTACGCTTAACCAATTAATTTGCAACTTCTTTATTCTTTGTATAATACCCTCAAGTGAGGGTGATACGGTAAACCTAATATACATTTCTTATCTATTTTTTGATTGGACTATTTATTTTGGGACGTCCAAAAATAGTAATCTGGACTGTTAATATGAAACGGAGGGAGTATATATTACTTATTTGATTAAGTCATACCTATTAAAATATGAATATTTTAAAGTTATTATAATATAAATAAAAATGTGTAAACATATAAACTAAAAAAATTTCTATATTTATATGTTGGGGAACTTTATTTACAGAACACATCTTAATGACAGAACTTGCAGAACTCATGTTTTTTAAGGCAAACATGTATGTCTAAAGGAGTACATGTATGTTTTTGAAAGCGTGTATGTATGAATTTGGATCGGTGCACATACATGCATGCGCGCTTTAAAAAATGTATGTTTTTTAATGCGTGCACATATATGCATGCACGCCCTCAAACATGTATGTTTTTTGATATTTTTTTTAATTTATTTAATTTTGACAAAAAGAACTTCAAATATGCTTCACGAATACAAATATTCTTTAAAAACATACATGTTCTCCTTCAAACATACATGTTTGTCTTCAAAAACGAAAGTTCTCCAAGTTGTCTCACTAAGATGTTTTTTTGTAAATAAAGTCACACTTTATATGTTATATAATATTGTGACAAATGTTACATATATTAGCAATATTTTTCACGATAAACTCGTGATACTATTTTTATATGAATTGGTTTATTATTGTTTAAAATTGTTCAAACTTAGAACTATCATCATTAAATGTAAAGTTAATATTAAAAAAAATATGTATACTTATAAAACATTGCGCTCACAAAATATTAATTTTATAATACACGCAACCGCAATACGCAAATATCCTCCTAGTTATCATATTACAAAATCATAAAACCTCGTAAATGACAAGCTTATTTAAAGCCAGTTAACCATCTTTGAATGTTAAAAAAAAACCATCTTTGATGTATCCATGCATTTGATAGTCAATTTATTATCAAGTTTTCACTACAAAAATTACGTTAGTCAATTTCTTATCAAGTTTACACTACAAAAATTTATGAGAAACAATTTATTATCAAGTTTTCACTATAAAAAATTTATGATGTTTCTTACATAAATTAAATGCGAGGAAAATAAGAGTAAACGGTGTCACGGCGGAGGGGCCTCGTCGGTCTGACGTGACGACCTCGTCGGTACTCGCCGTGACACCGTCACCCCCTCGTCGCCCCCTCTTCGCCAGACTTCAACGAGAGGAAATGGAGAAAAAGTTGGGCCCCACATGTTTAGTTTGTGTGAAAATGAATTTTTAGTGAGGAGGAGAGAGACGAGTTGTGAGTGAGGGGTGTTTAGTTGGGTTTTTTTTTTGGTTATTTGAGATAATGTGGCGCTGAGGTGGCACAAGTGAAGAGGGTTTACCTTGTCGTGACACCTTTTACTTCAAGTAATAAACATTCACTAAAGAATTATTTTTATCAATTTCTACTAAAAAAAATTATTAATAGTTATTTTACCGTTTGTTTACACCATCGTTCCTCAAAGCCATAATGTTGGAATCCATATACGATGGAATTATATATAAGGAAAAACACATAAAATTCCTTTGAGTACCTGGTGATGGTTGTTAGGAATAAAATTCACTAACTCATCTAGCCGCTGACAAATGGAATCAAGCCACTGATAAGTACAATCAAGTCGCTGACAGAGTAGACGCAGACAAGAAGAATCAAGCCGCTGTCAAGACTAGTTAGCTGTTAAAGTCAACACGTTTGTTTAAGTTAGGAAGATGTATACGAATATTGTATTTTGTTATGTTTATCTTTTGATATCTTCCTAATATAGTTGATACTTAGCTTGATGTATGTTCAAGGCTCCTTATGTGTAAAAAAGAAGGCCTTAGGGTTTATGTTTCATTAACACTTTCAATAGTATTTTGTACGCCGTTTGTTATTAATCAAAAGTTGAAAATTTGGTATACTATTTTGTTCTTTAATCTAAGTATTAATTCGACATAATACTTATATTCTTTTCAACACAAAGTTTCTCTAAATATTAGACTTTATTTATTCTCGTTGGTAATTTGTATAAATTGATGGTGCATCTTCCTATTGCCGGTATAAACATACCAACTACAAGGTGATGTGTCACCACTTATTACTAATATAGCAACTTGGGATAGATGTGTAAACCGACATATATAAACAATCACAATTTCTATTATCTCACTTATGTGGGAGACTAAAGATATAATATAAGAGTATAAAGTTACTAAAAAAAAGATACCATAAATCTTTATTACTGCAATAATAAGATAGTAGTGAAAGGTTATTTTCAGAACCAAATAAATGTACAGAACTACTAGAACCACCTTAATACTCTTAACAATGCATATGTATTTTCATTATTATGTTTAAATTAAGATTTAATAGTTGTTTTGTTGGTTATATATCCGAGTATGATGAGCGATATGAAAAGTGCACATGTGTTTTCTTATTATCCAACGAAAAGATAGTTATCATACATACAAAACAAATACATGTGCATACTTGTTCTTAGTGACCTACGACAATGAAAATTCATGCATTTCAACCTAATAAACTAACCCGATATATATATATGTGCATTTTAAGAGTAAAAAGGTGGTTCTCGCAGTTCTGTACATTTATTTGGTTTTGAAAATAACCTCACCCTAAGATAGTAATTATGTTATTTATATAAAAATTACAAAACAAGATAAGTTGTTTACCTCCCTAAATACAAAGAGTATTTACGCATATAAAAAGATGAGCATCCAATTTTACAATACAAAACCAAACATCAAAACATTTCTTGAACTTTAAAAATGATTGGAAGTTGAGAACGAATACTTTTTTTTAATAGTATTATATTTGAAATTCGACCCTTGAAAACCATCCAAACGTACACGATGTGAGACCCAAACCACTAAGAGAGACCCGCGAAAAAAATCTTATAATTCACGGCCTAGTACGAGGTGGAAAATCTAAATTTTTTTTCTTTTGAAAGACTTGAAGTCTCAGCAAATTACCTTTCTTCAAGCTTTAAAAAGTACTTAGATGATCATCTGACCTAAGTTGGTTAATAACAAATATTTAATCGCTTTACATGTGTGATTGTCAGTACACCATGCAAATTTTGAAAGTGCATATAACAAATCGATGCATGTTTATTGTGTGACCTCGTTAAAAGAAGTCACGACATTAATTCATCAATTGTATCAATTTCAAATTTCATTCGTTGCAAATTCATCCAGTGACCAGTGTGCAATATCTATGACTTTGAGCTTTCACATATTCGATTCTATTAGTTGTTATCCATTTGTATTTCTTAATTTAGAAGATTTGTGTGTGCATTCGTGTTTATCATTTAAAAATGAGCTGGAGATGCATTCGGATTGGGCTCAAACTTAATCCTTATATTGTATTATATATATATATATATATCAATGTTATTATATGAAATAAACACACAAAACATTTTACCATTCTATATTCTAACAGATTCATGATGCTACTATTATAAAATTAGCAATCAAACTGTTAGAAACAAGAAAATACAATAATTATAGTTTTTAGACAATGAAGTGTTGGTCACTCGTATAAACGTATACGCTATAGTTTGTTTAGGTTTTTGTCTAAATGTAAATAGACCTAGTTGTAGTTCGATAGGAAGCCTCCTGATAGAAGCCTAAAAAGGAACAAAAAATCCGGCCCATAGGGTTTGTATTTAAACCCTTTCAATTGTGGGTGTTGATTTAGTTAATACATTATTTCCCATAGAACTTTCTCTCTCTAATATAATACTAGGTGAGTACCCGCGCATAGCGTCGGAAATTTATAGTCGCAAATAATAACGATATGCGAAATCGTGCTAAGTACTTCGTGTAATGTATAAAATTACATATGAAAATGTCAAAATGTGAGTAATTTGTAGTACAAAGACCAAAGCACTATGTGTAATGTGTATTAAAGGTTCGATATTAAATTATGTTCAACTCTAACTTTAAACTTGGATTTGAAACTAATAAAATTCAAACACACAGTAGAAGGTTGGAAACATGACTAACTTGTTATATCAATTGCGACCGTTAGCAACGACTTTAGCATCACTACATTAAGCTCCAACGTATCTAGTTGACAAATCTGAAAACTCACTTAGAAATCATTTTGTAAACAAAATTAAGTGTTTTGACATCGTTCATCCACCAATGACCCACTTTATACCCTACCAAAATATAGTGTATGCCCTGTGAAACTCACGAGATTAAATAGAAAACTATGAAATTGGTCGACAATGTATTATCTACGAATATTGAACATAGAAATGATCGATTGTTGAGAATCTGGATATATGTAAGAAATGAACGTAATTAGCTTGCATTTTGTTTAATGGATTGTTTACAAAAGTTTGCACTTCGCTACTTGTCGGTTGCTTGTTTAGTCTCCTTCCTTGTTTTTGACTGTCATGATATGTTTCAAGAGCGATCTCTTTGCTCAAACTTGTTTTGTTTCTCCTGATGCTGGCGCGTTTGAGGATGTTGTTGTTGTTGTTTGAGAAGCAATCTAGAAACATTTTAGTTGTGAGAGGAACGGTTTGGAATAGTAGTATGAAATGAACGTCAATTACCTGAGCTTATTATTTCAGCTTTGTGGGCATGTTTGCCACAATTGTTTCAAAAATTTAGTATACTACGTTGTTTGGTGAGGTCCCTGCAAAGATACAAAGCTAAGCGTCAAATCACAATAATACACTTTAGACGTCTCTTTTTACTATTTCTAGAAATTCTAATGGTGGCATGTTGAATTCATGTGTATATACAGTATTTCAGTTGTGAGTTGAATAGTGTAACCTTGTTAACTGAGCCTGCTATTTTGGCCACGACTATTTTACAACTGTTTCAACAAATTTGTCTATTATGTCGTATGGTGGGTCCCTGATAGGTGTGAAAACACCCATCCTTTTACCACTTATTTCTTGCTAAAACAAGACCAAAACGTGTATTTAATATCATTTGTTTGGAATTATGCGTGGTTTGTGTGTTTGTTGTGTTTTCAGAGCCAACCGGATAAATATTGAAGAAAACATGGGATTGTACGGGTTTTATCGAAGAAAAAGACTCAAGACGAAGTTTATTGTCCAAGAGATGCAAAAGATTTGAAGTCATTGGGCCTATTTGAAAATTTATCGAAGAAAAGGAACAAAGATGGAAGATTTACATATTTCGAAGAACTCAAGTCTATTAAACGAAGAAATTAAAAGGCGAGTTGAATTTATCCACCGACAAATCCTGAATCTGAGTCGAAAACGTCAACTTTACTGAAAAGACGAGGAGACGAAAAGAGAGAAGGAAAGCCCACTCACCAAACACCCACAAGGACTATATATAGGGATCCCCTCACAACTTTGGAGTCCAGCTTTTATTTTTCTTCTTTCTTTCTTTTTGTTTCGTAGGGAAGAAGCCAACACCACTAAGGTGTTGGTGATTTTTATTTTTCTTGATTCCATCTTAGATTTGTAGTTTTAATCTTTCCCGTTGTTTGTTTAACATTAATCTTTCAATACAATCTTTAATTTCATCTTGTTCATCTTGTTCTTATTGATTCAAAGTTTTCAAAGTTTTTATTTTGGTTGATTGATCTTAAAAGTTAGTGGGTTTTGTGTTTTTATTGTTGGGATTTGATGTTTATGGTTAGTAGATGATTAGTGTTTAGTTTGGTTTAAATCTTTTGGTTTATTTTGGTTGATTTGATAAAAATCGTCTTTACTGTTTATGCTATGTTCTTCATCTTCAAAACCAAACCCAGATTCCGAATCAAGTTCTTTTCCATTTTATTCCGAATCACCTTCACATTCCGAATCAAGTATTTTCCCCATTTTATTCCGAATCAACACCCTTATTCCGGATGAGCTTTAATATTCCGGATCAACCACCTTTTGTTAATTATTCCGGATGAACTGAAAACATTCCGGATGAAGCCTTTTTCCCATTTATTCCGAATAAGCCTTGTATTCCGAATGAAGTATCTTTGTTGATTATTCCAGATCAACAGGACATTCCGGATCAGTCATTTTCTTCAAAACATTCCGAATCAGCCCAATTATTCCGGATCACATAATTATTCCGGATAGCACTAACATTCCGGATCAACCTTCATTATTCCGCATCACCTTACATTCCGAATCAAGTAATTCCTTTCATTTATTCCGGATCAACGACATTATTCCGGATCACCAATTTTATTCCGGATCACCTAACATTCCGGATCAACGACTTTTCTTTCTTTAATCCGAATCAAGGTTTTAGGTTTATATATTCCGAATGAGCATTTCTTCCAGCTTTTCTTGTTTTAATTTTCTATGTTTCTAAGTTACGTTTTTACTTTTTATTTAGTGTTTAATTTTAAACTCGTCTTTATTTCTTTTAACTTGATTTTCATTTGTCAATTGTCTTAGCTTATTTTCACGACTTGCTCTTTTATACCTTTTCCGTAGAATAGAAAACCAAATCCCCTTTTTAGTAACCAAGAACAACTATTCCACTTTGAACCGTGATCGATTCGAGAAGATACCGAGAACTAAAATTGAACCCATGCAAAACCCTTGTATCAAATGGCGCCGCTACCGGCTCTTCTCGTAAAGATTAACAGTTTTTTGTGAGAACTTGGATTTTGGGATCCATTCACCGTGAACGTTACTTTTTCATAAAAATTTTCAAAAATCCCAAAAAAATATAAAATTTTCAAAAATACAAAAAAATTTAAAAAACTTAAAAAACCAAAAATATTTCTTGTTTGCTTTGTTAGTTCTTTTGCAGGTGTATGCGCACTCGATCAACGTCTTACCAAGAGCCCGAGACTCTCGATAACTTAGACATGGCCGGTGTACACAACAACAATAACAATCCACCTCAAAACAACATGAATAATAACAACAATGAACCTCTACCGGACAATCGCCCTATGATTGAACTTTTGCAAGCACATGTGGAGGGAAACAATGACCCAATTGTCATACCCGCGATTGCAGCCAACAACTTTGAGCTCAAATCCGGCTTTTTTCAATGGTCTCTGCTCAACCATTCTTGGGGCGTACTATTGATGATCCTCATGACCACATCAAAAGGTTCCTGCAACTCACGAATACGGTCAAATTCAATGGTGTTCCACAAGAGGTAATCCGTTTACAACTTTTTCCTTTCTCCTTAGAGGGACAAGTCCGAAATTGGCTTGCAAAGGAACCGCCACAAAGTATTCTGACGTGGACGGACTTGGAGACCAAATTCATAAACTACTTTTTCCCACCCTCTCGTACTACCGCTTTGCGGAATGAAATTATTAATTTTGAACAAAAGTACGATGAGTCTTTTAGTGAATCTTGGGACCGTTTTAAAGACCTTTTAAGAAAGTGCCCACAACATGGTTTTACCAAAGTTCACCAAATTAATACTTTGTACAATGGTTTAAGCATGAATGACCAAGATTCACTAAATAGTGCCTCGGGGGGTAATATTTTGGTTAAGAGTTCTAATGCCGCTTGGGATATTATTGAGAATAAGTCTCGTGTGCAAACCAAGAGTGTTCGGACCAATGCCGCTAGTGCTAGTACTAGTGACAACGACAAGAGACTTGACAAAATTACATCGCTTCTTGAATCGCTTGCTACCCAAACCGCTAGCAACACCAAAAGCATCAACGCTAAAAACGCTCAAGTCAATGCTGTAAGCCAACCATGTGAAATATGCGGGGGTCCTCACTCTTAAACTACTTGTACTTCCACCCAAGACTATCCTCCTGAGAATGTTAACGCAGCATACGGTACCTATCCTCCAGCCGGTTATCAAGCACGTCCTCAAGGAGACCGCAACTTGCTCAGCTATCACTCAAACAACTTTCTTTCCCCGCCCGGTTTTCCTCCAATCAATCAAAACCAACAACAACACCTTAACCGAACCAGTCAAAACCAACCACGTGCTCCAACTCCATATCAAAACCAAAGAAACCCATATCCACCTCAAAGAAACAACCAAGTTTACCAACAACCTGCTTATCAACCACCCGCCTACCATGCTCCTCCTCCCAAACAACCCACCGCATTACACCAAGATGTTGAAACCTACATGAGGACTAATGATGTGATCATGGAAAGTCTCCAGCGGGAAATGGCCAACATGAAAGCAGATATGGTGAAGCAAGGGAATGAGCTTCGAGCTGATATGCGAAACACTTTGGCAAGTCAAACGAATGACTTAAGGAACATGATGGCTGGTTTCTTCCAAGGTAATCAAACCTCTTCTTCGGGTACTCTTCCGAGTAACACCGTGGCTAATCCAAGAGGGGAGATGAAAGCAATCACCACTCGTAGTGGAAAAGGTACCAAGGAACCCGAGCTTCCTATACCTCCACCGGTGATTGTGACTAAGGAAAATGAGTCACCTACTCATATTCCTCAACCTTCTATTTCCCCAATTCATCCACCTCTTACTTCTACCCCTCCTCCACCCAAGGATGTGAATGATCCTTCGATCCCAAAGCCTTACTCTTCTTCCGTTATCCCTCAAGGTTGAGGAAAGAGAAGCTCAAAAGCAAGGACGATATTCAAGTTTCAAACTTTCTCAAAATGTTTAAACAATTGAATTACAACATCTCCTCCGCTGAGGCTCTCGCTCACATGCCTAAATACGCGAAGATGTTTAAAGATCTTCTTAGTGACAAGGAAAAGCTTCTTGATATTGCTAATACCCAACTTAACGAGAATTGCTCTGCAGTGCTCTAAAGGAAATTGCCAACCAAACTTGGTGATCCGGGTCGCTTCTTAATCCCTTGCAACTTCTCGGGAGTAGAGAATTGCATGGCCCTAGCCGATCTAGGTGCCAGTATTAAGTTAATGCCTTTAAGTGTTTGGAAGCAATTATCTCTCCCTGAGCTAGTCCCCACCAAAATGACTTTGGAATTAGCTAACCGTACGGTTGCTTATCCAGTGGGGATAGCCGAAGACGTTTTTGTAGGAGTCGACAAATTCACTTTTCCCGCCGATTTCATCGTGGTCGACTACGAGATGGACCCTCGTGTTCCATTAATCGTGGGACGTCCATTCTTGAGGACCGGTCGCACTCTCATCGATGTAGAAGCGGGTGAGCTTATCATGAGAGTGGGTGACGATAAAATTGTCTTCAACATGGGTAAGATTTCTAAACAGCCTTATTCATACGAGAGTGTTAATTGTATCGACGTTCTTGATGAGACTTGTGAAGAACACTTTAAAGATGCTTGTAAAAGTATTCCTACCTTTCCTCGCAATGTTGAGACCGTTGCCACTATTGATTCATCACTAACTCTATTTGGAGAAAGTGATTTCCTTTGGAAAGATCTTGAAGCCACCATGGGAGATGTGAACTTAGAATATGACGATTCTCCCACCGATTGGGATGAAGACATTCGTCTCATTAAGAAACTTCTCAAAGAGGACCATATTTCTCCACCATCTCCCAAGGCTATTGCTATCGATGCACCGAATTTGAATACGCCTCCCATCGAAAATCCTCCGGATTTAGAGCTTAAGGAGTTACCATCTCACCTCGAGTACGTGTTCCTTGAAGACAAGAAGAAGTCGCCCGTCATCATTACTAAGGACTTGAAAGAAGAAGAAAAATCTCGCCTTATCGCCGTGCTTAAAGATCATAAGAAGGCAATTGCTTGGAAAATTTCCGATATCCGCGGAATTGATCCAAACTTTTGTACTCACAAGATTCTCATGGAAGATGACTTTAAACCCGCAATCCAGAGCCAAAGAAGGGTTAATCCTCGCATTCATGACGTCATCAAACAAGAGGTTATCAAACTTCTTGATGCCGACTTGATTTACCCTATTTCAGATTCGCCATGGGTATGTCCCGTCCATTGTGTGCCCAAGAAAAGCGAAATAACCATTGTTCCCAATGAACACAACGAGTTGATTCCTACTCGTCTCGTTACTGGGTGGAGAGTTTGTATCGACTACCGCAAACTCAATGATGCCACGAGAAAATATCACTTTCCTCTTCCTTTCATGGATCAAATGCTCGAGCTTCTAGCGGGTAATGACTATTACTGCTTCTTAGACGGTTTCTCTGGGTATTTTCAAATTCCCATCGATCTCAAAGACCAAGAGAAAACCACATTCACTTGTCCTTACGGAACATTTGCTTACAAACGCATGCCTTTCGGTTTATGCAATGCTCCTGGGACGTTCCAAAGGTGTATGATGGCTATCTTTCATGACATGGTTGAAGAAACTATGGAAGTCTTCATGGATGATTTCTCGGTTTATGGCGATTCATTCTCTGCTTGCCTTCTCAATTTAGAACGTATGTTTAGGCGGTGTGAAGACACTCGCCTTGTTCTTAATTGGGGAAAATGCCATTTCATGGTAAAAGAGGGCATCGTTCTAGGACACAAAATCTCCAAAGCCGGTCTTGAAGTGGACCGTGCTAAAGTCGATGTTATTGCTAAATTGCCTCCACCTTCAACCGTGAAGGGTGTGAGAAGTTTCCTTGGTCATGCGGGCTTCTACCGTCGATTCATCAAAGATTTTTCTAAAATCGCTCGCCCGATGACCCACCTCTTGGAAAAAGATACTCCTTTTATCTTTTCCAACGAGTGTATTGAAGCCTTCAACTTTCTTAAGGATAAGTTAACTAAGGCACCGGTCTTGGTTACCCCTAATTGAGAGCTGCCTTTCGAGTTGATGTGCGATGCTAGCGACTTTGCTATTGGAGCGGTTTTGGGCCAAAGAGTGAATAAACACTTCCAACCGATCCATTACGCTAGCAAGACGATGACAGGGGCTCAATTGCATTACACGACAACCGAAAAAGAGCTTTTAGCTGTTGTCTATGCTTTTGAAAAGTTCTGCCCCTATCTTGTCCTTTCCACTACCATCGTGTACACGGACCATTCCGCGTTGAAGTACTTGTTAACTAATCAAGATTCCAAACCAAGACTTCTTCGCTGGGTTTTGCTACTTCAAGAATTTAACATCGAAATTCGTGATAAGAAGGGAGCTGAAAACCTAGCCGCGGATCATCTCAGTAGACTTGAGGATCCTTATCAAGGGGATCATCCGACCAAAAAGATCAATGACTCTTTTCCCCTGGAGACCTTAATGTCTATCAACTCGAATCAAGATGAAACCCCGTGGTTTGCGGACATTGCAAACTACTTGGCGGGTGGAATTCTCATTGACGGGTTAACATCCCAACAAAAGAAAAAGTTCTTCAAAGACATTAAGACTTACTTTTGGGATGACCCGTATCTCTTCAAACAATGCGCTGATTTGATTATTCGCTGATGTGTTGATGGACCGGCAGCGGTACAAATCCTTGACGCTTGCCAAAAAGGACCTACCGGTGGTCACTTTGGTCCCAACTTCACCGCCAAAAAAGTGTTTGACTCGGGATTTTATTGGCCCACCATTTATCGTGATGCTCACGAGATGGTTAAACATTGTGATGCTTTCCAAAAACAAGGCAAGATCACACATAAAGATGAGATGCCTCAAAATTTCATTCAAGAGTGTGAAATCTTTGATGTTTGGGGTATCGACTTTATGGGGCCATTCCCTTCATCTAAAGGAAACAAATACATCCTTGTAGCCGTTGAATACGTTTCTAAATGGGTTGAAGCCAAAGCTTTACCCACTAATGAAGCAAGGGTGGTTTGTAACTTTTTGAAGTCGCTATTCGCTAGATTCGGTGTGCCTCGTGCCATTATTAGTGATCGCGGGACTCATTTTTGCAATGATCAATTCGCAAGAGTCATGGCTAAGTATGGTGTCAATCATCGTCTTTCCACCGCATACCACCCACAAACTAATGGCCAGGCTGAAATCTCTAACCGAGGATTAAAGCGAATTCTTGAACGAACCGTGGGAGAGAATCGTGCCTCATGGGCCGATAAACTTGATGATGCTCTATGGGCTTTCCGTACCGCATACAAGACTCCGATTGGTTGTACACCATATCGTCTCGTGTCCGGGAAAGCATGCCACCTCCCCATTGAGTTGGAGCACAAGGCTTACTGGGCCTTGAAGTGGGCTAATTTCGATATCAACAAAGCCGGTAACCTACGCAAGATCCAACTCAATGAGCTTAATGAACTCCGGAATGAGGCTTATGAAAATTCTTTGATCTATAAGGAAAAGACTAAGTTCATTCACGACTCTAAGATTAAAAACCGAGAGTTCCAAGTTGGAGACAAAGTTTTACTCTTCAACTCTCGGTTGAAAATTAATGTTTGAGATTTTACTAGTTGAAAAAGTTCGTTTTCTCGGTATCTCTTCGAATTGATTTCCGGTTAATTGTGCGAGATTAGTTGTTCTTGGTGGAATAAAAAGGGAATGGTTGTCGTTGTCTAAATCTAATTAAAAATAAAGACTTGAAACAAATAAAAATAAAGTAAAGACGGTAAAAGAAGAAACAAAGAAAGATTGAAACTTGGCGAAAAGTAAATGACGAGAAATTAAAAGCAATAAAGGTAAATAACGCAAACTAAAACTTAAACTAAAAGAAAAGCAAGTAAAAATGCAAATAAGGAAAAGGCGAGAAAAATAAAGCTTAAAACTAAAAACTGGAAAACACTCATTCGGAATAAAACAGTTCATCCGGAATATGTCACTTATCCGGAATAAACTATTTGATTCGGAATAAAGTGTTTGATCCAGAATAAAAAGAGAAAAGAAGTTGATTCGGAATAAAAAAGGGAAAAATGATTGATTCGGAATAAACAGTTTGATCCAGAATATTTGAACATTCCTGATGAAACTCTTGATTCGGAATACTAGGTATTCCGGATGAAGTCCTTGATTCGGAATATTAGATATTCCGGATGAAGTCCTTTATTCGGAATACTAGATATTCCGGATGAAGTCCTTGATTCGGAATATTAGATATTCCGGACGAAGTCCTTTATTCGGAATACTAGATATTCCGGATGAAGTCCTTGATTCGGAATACTAGATATTCCGGATGAAGTCCTTTATTCGGAATACTAGACATTCCGGATGAAGTCTGTTGATTCGGAATATCTGGGCAAAGAAACAGTAGCATGAACACGAAGAACAGGGAAAAAGAAGAGAGCACGAATTTAACCAAAACTAATCAAGATTAAACCAAAACAACCACAAATGATCTACCAACAATAACCAATCAAACCAAATCAATAACACCAACAATCATAACCAAAATAATCAAAACCCACTTAATCAAAACCATAAAAACTCAAGAACATGAACAATAAAGATGAAGAACAAATCAAACAAGAAAGGTAGAAGGAGATTAACAATAAAGTAAAGATTAATAACAATTAAAACTAAACTTACTTGAATTAAAGAGTGCAATACAAGAAGTTAAAGCAAGAATTTAAAGTGAAGGTAATAAAAATGGTGGAAGAATGGGTTGTCAAGCCACCAACCACTGAAAATGAAATGAGATGAAACTATATATAGGGAGATTAGGGAGGAGCTTAGGAAGCTTCCTCCCTCTTTCTTCTTTCTCTAATTGCATGCCTAAGTCCTTAATCTTATTTAATCTTTTGACTTCAATGATTTTGTCTTGGGATTTCTTTAAACTCGTCTTGAATTTTCTTCATAAATAAGACTCGAGTTCTTTGGCTTTTTAGTAAACTTCCGTCTTTTAACTTTTTCTTCGATAAATCTTCAGAATTGGTCTTGGACTTCCGTACTTTTCTCACCCTTGATCTTTTGACTTCGTCTTTCGTCTTTTTCTTCGATAAAAGCCCGTGAAAGCCCGTGTTTTCTCCACTTTTTACCATTTCGTCCTAAATCACAACAAAAACACAAACCACACATAATTCCGACATAAATGACATAAAATACATGTTTTGGCTCGGTTATTATTGTAATTAAGTGGTAAAAAGGATGGGTGTTTACACACCTATCAAATCCCCTACACTTGACCATTGCAATGTCCTCATGCAATGCATTAGTTACAAAGCACGTTTACATTTTTCATCATAATCGATCCACGTTGGCCTTTATTAAAGAGATAGAAAATTATAAACATTCAAAGTAAAGAAATCAAAAACATACATTGGGTTTTGGACATGTCATGAATAATCATCATCCTCAAGTTTTCACTTTCTCCAAACGAAGCTTAAAAACGAGATCATTGTTATTATAAGTTAGCAAACTAACACGAACTCATGTGGGCCAATTATTCACTTAGACTCCCTTATTCCTAGGTGTATCTCTTATATTTTATTATGGTCTTGAATGATCACGAGGATGCATTGTTGACTTATTTCGATAATTATTTAGACCCAAAATAAAGTGAACGATTTAATCAATAGTTAGCTAAAGGACAAAATCTTTTAAAACTGCTTCTCGGGACCTCATAAAGTTCATATCTTGGCATAACTCGCTTCGCGATTTGAGACCTTTCTCGGACTGATATTTGGCAGCGACTTCATACTTCAAACCTTGCGAGACGTTCATGAAATAATGGTCTTCTCTTCATAATAGGAATTTCTTCACTTGAAGTTTTGAGAGATTCTTGATAAATGGACCACGACTTCTTCATTTTTCTCCAATCTTTATTTTGGACTTTGATATACAACGATCCGCCTCTTTTTTGGACTTGGACCTATTTATCCTCATATCTTGCTAGGGTCTTTTCGGATAGACTTCTCCATGATCTTTTGGGAGTATTTTCTTTTCGTCGTGTGTCTCGATCCTTCATATTGATTTTTGATAAATGATTCTTCACATCACTTGGGATCTTTAGAAACAAAATGTAGCCCTCATGCCTTGTTAGGACCTTTTTGGACTCGCCAATCTTTGCATCCCGCTTCAATAAGTTATGCCTTGGCTATGAACTCTAATCCATATCGAGCAACTTTTAAACGATCTTGGGCTAGAAGCTAAGTAACTTTTCAAATCATACAACCTTATTTATTGCAGATAAATTTATTAGCAAGCGATGGGAGAATAGGCTTATAATTAACTCACATAAATTCACGAAAGAATACCAAACTTATAATTGGCTCTATCATCTCTCGTTCTCCACAATTTAAAATCTCAAAGAATGAGACTCGTGGATGCTTAGCCTATTAAATCAAAGTTTTGGGTTTTCGAGTCATCTATAGGATCTTGCAAATTCTTAGACTCTTTCAAGTTTTAGAAATCGCATTTTAAAGTTCCCTTGATAAACGACTCTCTAGGATCAATTATAGGAACTTGCGAAAAGTTCTTGTTCTTAACCCGTGAGAGTTAAGACTTCCGCGTTTTATAGCTCCCTATATAAAAGCCTAGCAAAACTTGACTTGAACACGTTAAGGATACTAGCTAGAGTAAACTAAGATAAGTAAACTGGGGTTGAGTCAAAAGATTCACAACGTTTGAAAATTAAAACCACTTTATTAAAATTTTATTCTAAGTAAAGAAAGAAAATAACTATACAAAGGGAAAAACTAATAGGCCAAAATAGATCAAAAGTTTTGAAAAATGTTGAAAAATTGATTTTCCGGTTAAAATAAGGACAAATACAAGGAAAAGACCACTTAACTTCGATAGAAGTCCCCCTACACTTGAGATAAACATTATCCTCAATGTTTAAGCATGTGGGAGTAAACTCCCCTACACTTAGGACATTGTGCACTTTGTTTAAATCTTGCTAAGGAAAGGACAACTGAAGAGATTCCTATTTTAAAATATAAAATAGTGAATCGAAAAGAGTTTAGGATAGAACCGGGAAGAAGGGAACACGGAATCACGGTTCGTCAAAAGTCATCAAGAGTGTGTCTTTGAAGCTCTAATACCTGCACATGATAAGAAAGAAAGCAAGGAACACCACGGGGCTCCCCCAACACTTATGGTGAAAACAAGGAAAGATAGATAGATAATTGGGTTGCCTCCCAAAAAGCGCTTGTTTTTGTTAACCGAGTCACGGGCCTGACCCGTCCCCGAATTAAATAGTCCATGGGGAAGCCTCGAATGTTATACCGGGATCAAAGACCTTGTCCTCGTTCCCGGTTGACATCAACAAAGGAGAGGCGGGGGATAAGTCTTAAATGGGAGAAAGGTTCTTTCAACATACGTATAGTATGTGAAATCAAGATCTACGGGAGGTGGGGTGGGTAAAGTAAGCACATTGTCATCCCCCAAATACAATGGAGGCTGAGCATTCGGCAAAGCCGTAATGTTATCAATGATAATAAAATCAATGTCACCTCCCGGGTCAAAGCACTCATCCTCCATAATAGTGGCTAAAAGGGAGGATGAAAGGTGCTCGGGAGGGGGACTTAGGTCAATACCTTCCTGCAGCAAATTATCAAGAATAATATCCCCCTCCATGTCATTATCATCAATACCTAGAGGCATGGAGTGAGTGTCGATTTCTTCCAGCAATGGGTCATTATCTTCAACGGGAGGAATAGATGGAGGTCAAGACTCGGAAAGAGGAGGAGAAGTCAACTCTTCGATTTGAGCAATAAGAAGGTGCACTTTCCGTAATCTATCGCGAAGAAGCACGTCTTCTACCTCATCCACAAGATCATGTTCATCGGTGAACTTCTCGTAAGCCAGAGAGAATAAATCATCATCGCCCGCATCTCCCGGTGGAGATTGAGAAATTTCAAAAGTGAAATTCTCATAGCGGAGAGAAGAATCGTCATCACTAGGATCGACCTCTTCCGTAAGAGCAATGTCGTCCTGAAGCTCCATAGCAGGTAAGTCACAAACCTCATCATCCAATACTTTGTCGAGACCAACATCACTAAGCTCATTCAACGAATCAAGATCCTTAGACGCAGTAGGAATATCTAGAGTAGGAGCAACAACTTCAGAAGATGTGTTGAAAGTGCATACAGCATCGTCGTCATCACCATCATAATAGTATTGACGCACAAGAGGAGGGGTAGAATCACTATGATTAGATACTTGCTCTTGTTACAGTCGCTTTTCCTCCGCCCATGCTTCTTTTGTTAGAAAAACGGCTTCTTGAAGTTGCAAACCAGCGGAGTGTGTTTCGTCTTTCAAAGTAGTGAGTTGTTGGGCAAGACAAATTCTCTGAGAGGATTGATGATTGAGGGTGTGATGTGGGGGCTCAAAGTGTTGAAAACCTGAATTATAGCATGGGTGTGGCTCATATTAGTTCATCTGTTGAGAAGAATTAGAACATGGATTTGTTTCATAATAATCCATAGGTGAAGAAAACTGAGGACACGGATTTTGCTCATAATAATTCATTGGCTAACAATAAGAGGTATCGTGAGGACCCCCACAGTTGTTGCAAAACGGGTAATGAGAAAGACTGGGTGCGTCTTGTGGATAGCTATTATCATTGTCATAATTGTACCCTGGTTGTTGCTCGTGACCATACGGGTATCGAACCGGGCACGAAACATGCCAATAAGAATCGCTTCCACAATACATGCAAGGGGGGCTAGGAGGTGTATTTGAAAAGGACGAATTAGTCGAGTTACACGATGGACAAAATCCAAATTGTGAATCGATGGAAATGGGAGGAAGGTCTCTTCTGCATCGCTCGCATGAACATCATTGACATGACTCGCCCCCATATAGTTGTCGCCAACACCAGACGCAATGGACATAAGAATCCATAAAGAAAAATAGATAAGCAAGAAGAATATTTTTGGTGCAAAACTTTGAAAAAGAAATGCTTTTTATGATTTTTCAAATGTTTTTGGATTTTTGAAAATTTTTGACACGAAAAATAACGTTCACAAGTGAACGGATCCCAAAAGCCAACGCGTCTCACACAAAAAACCGTTAATCCTCACGAAAAGAGGCGGCAGCGGCGCCATTTTAATGTTTGAGATATTACTATTTGAAAAAGTTCGTTTTCTCGGTATCTCTTCGAATTGATTTCCGGTTAATTGTGCGAGATTAGTTGTTCTTGGTGGAATAAAAAGGGAATGGTTGTCGTTGTCTAAATCTAATTAAAAATAAAGACTTGAAACAAATAAAAATAAAGTAAAGACGGTAAAAGAAGAAACAAAGAAAGATTGAAACTTGGCGAAAAGTAAATGACGAGAAATTAAAAGCAATAAAGGTAAATAACGCAAACTAAACCTTAAACTAAAAGGAAGGCAAGTAAAAATGCAAATAAGGAAAAAGGCGAGAAAAATAAAGCTTAAAACTAAAAACTGGAAAACACTCATTCGGAATAAAACAGTTCATCCGGAATATGTCACTTATTCGGAATAAACTATTTGATTCGGAATAAAGTGTTTGATCCAGAATAAAAAGAGAAAAGTAGTTGATTCGGAATAAAAAGGGAAAAATGATTGATTCGGAATAAACAGTTTGATCCGGAATATTTGAACATTCCGGATGAAACTCTTGATTCGGAATACTAGGTATTCCGGATGAAGTACTTGATTCGGAATATTAGATATTCCGGATGAAGTCCTTTATTCGGAATACTAGATATTCCGGATGAAGTCCTTGATTCGGAATATTAGATATTCCGGATGAAGTCCTTTATTCGGAATACTAGATATTCCGGATGAAGTCCTTGATTCGGAATACTAGATATTCCGGATGAAGTCCTTTATTCGGAATACTAGACATTCCGGATGAAGTCAGTTGATTCGGAATATCTGGGCAAAGAAACAGTAGCATGAACACGAAGAACAGGGAAAAAGAAGAGAGCACGAATTTAACCAAAACTAATCAAGATTAACCAAAAGATTAAACCAAAACAACCACAAATGATCTACTAACAATAACCAATCAAACCAAATCAATAACACCAACAATCATAACCAAAATAATCAAAACCCACTTAATCAAAACCATAAAAACTCAAGAACATGAACAATAAAGATGAAGAACAAATCAAACAAGAAAGGTAGAAGGAGATTAACAATAAAGTAAAGATTAATAACAATTAAAAGTAAACTTACTTGAATTAAAGAGTGCAATACAAGAAGTTAAAGCAAGAATTTAAAGTGCAGGTAATAAAAATGGTGGAAGAATGGGTTGTCAAGCCACAAACCACTGAAATGAGATGAAACTATATATAGGGAGATTAGGGAGGAGCTTAGGAAGCTTCCTACCTCTTTCTTCTTTCTCTATATGCATGCCTAAGTCCTTAATCTTCTTTAATCTTTTGACTACAATGACTTTGTCTTGGGATTTCTTTAAACTCGTCTTGAATTTTCTTCATAAATAAGACTCGAGTTCTTCGGCTTTTTAGTAAACTTCCGTCTTTTGACTTTTTCTTCGATAAATCTTCAGAATTGGTCTTGGACTTCCGTACTTTTCGCACTCTTGAGCTTTCGACTTCGTCTTTCGTCTTTTTCTTCGATAAAAGCCCGTGAAAGCCCGTGTTTTCTCCACTTTTCACCTTTTCGTCCTAAATCACAAAAAAAACACAAACCACGCATAGTTCCGAAATAAATGACATAAAATACACGTTTTGGCTCGGTTATTATTGTAATTAAGTGGTAAAAAGGATGGGTGTTTACACACCTATCAAAAATCTTTTCGGGAAAGCTGAAATCTCGTTGGTCAGGCCCATTCACCATTACCCAAATTTTTCCATATGGTACTCTCGAGCTCGCTCAACCTAATGGACCTAATTTTAAGGTGAATGACCAACGAGTGAAGTTGTACTTTGGTGAGGACATCTCTCATGAGATGATTCCATCCCTCACCACATTTCCCATGAACTAGTTTTGGGCCGAGTCAGGCTCGTGACTCGGTTATAAAAAACAAGCGCTCCTCGGGAGGCAGCCCGAGTATCTATCCTTTTCCGTTTTACCTCCTAAGTGTAGGGGGACCTATATAGGTTTCTTGTGTTTGTGTGGTGATGTGATTACAGGGATGAATGCACTTTTGGATCCTTTGAAGAACCGTGCTCCCGTGTTATCCGCAATCCGGTTCTATCTCTCAACTATCGTGATTCAATTTTCTTCATACTCACATTTGAAATTGATCACTTTAGTCGTCTCTTCCTTAGCTTGATTTAACCAACGTGCACAATGTCATAAGTGTAGGGGAGACTTTTCCCACATGCTTAAACATTGAGGACAATGTTTATCTTAAGTGTAGGGGGGACTTCTATCGATGTTTTAAGTGGACTTTTCCATTAAAATGCATTCATTTAACCGGAAAATCATCTTTTTCAGCATTTTTCAAATTTTTAATTAACTTTGGCCATGTAGTCGTAATTTTTTAAATTTTTATCGTTGCTTTCATATGTATATATCCCACAATAAAGTCAAGAATATTAATAAAGTGGGGTAGCTAGTTTAGAAGTCTTCGACATATTAGGCCCGTTGCGATTATTTTGACTCAACCCGAATAGACTTATCCAAGTTTATTCTAGCTAGTATCCTTAACCATGTAGACCTTAATAGGTTTATTAGGCTACGCATCCACGAGTCTCATTACTTGAGATTTTAAATTGTGGAGAACGAGAAATGATAGAGTCAATTATAAGTCGGTATTCTTGCACAAGCTCACTTGGTGTGATTATTTGCCTATTCTCCCATCACTTGCTAATAATTTATCTGCAATAAGTAAGGTCGTACGATTTGAAAAGTTACTTAGCTTCTAGCCCAAGATCGTTTAAAAGTTGCTCGGTAATTATAAGAGTTCATAGCCAAGGCATAACTTATGAAGCGGGGCGCGAAGATTGGCGAGTCCGAAAAGGCCCTAACAAGGCATGAGGATTCCATTTTATTGCTAAAGATCCAAGGTGATGTGAAAAGCATTATTCCCAAAATCAATATGAAGGATCAAGACTCACGACGAAAAGCAATCAACTCCCATAAAGATCATGGAGAAGTCTATCCGAAAAGACCCTAACAAGGTATGAGGATAAATAGATCCAAGTCCGAAAAGGAGGCGGATCGTTGTATCTCAAAATCCCAATTAACGATTGAAGAAATAATGATGAAGTCGTGGTCAACAAAGTTGGAGTACCCCTCAAAAGTCTCCAAGTGAAGAAACTCTATTACGAAGAGAAGACCATTATCTCAAGAACGTCTCTCAAGATATGAAGTATGAAGTACATGCCAAATATCAGCCCGAGAAAGGTCTCAAATCATGAAGCGAGTTATGCCAAGATATGAACTTTTTGATATCCCGAGAAGCAGTTTTAAGAGATTTTGTCCTTTAGCTAACTATTAATCAAATCGTCCTACTTTGCTTTCAGCCTAAATAAACTATCGAAATAAGTCCAAAAATGCATCTTCATGATCATTCTAAGACAAAAATAAAATATAGGAGATACACCTAGGAATAAGGGAGTTTAAGCATATAATTAAGCCATGTGTGTAAGTGTTTGATTTACTAACTTATAATAACAATGATCTCGTTTTTAAGCTTAGTTTGGGGAACGTGAAACTTGAGGGTGATGAATCTTCGCAGCACCGAAGCCCTAATGTAAGTCTTAGATCTCTTTGCAAGTTATTTGTAGCTATTTTCAAGTGAAAATGGTTTTCTATCCTTTTGTTTCCTTTAAAGTTTTAATTTCTCTTAGTACTCTAATTTTTGTTCTAGTAGTATGTTAATAAGGCCAAGGTTGATTGATTATGAGAAAAGTGTAAACTTGCTTTATCACTAAGCATTGCATGAGGGCATGGCAATGGTTAAGTGTAGGGGATTTGATAGGTGTGAAAACACCCATCCTTTTACCACTTATTTCTTGATAAAACAAGACCAAAACGCGTTTTAATATCATTTGTTTGGAATTATGCGTGGTTTGTGTGTTTCTTGTGTTTTCAGAGCCAACCGGATAAATATTGCAGAAAACATGGGATTGCACGGGTTTTATCGAAGAAAAAGACTCAAGACGAAGTCTATTGTCCAAGAGATGCAAAAGATTTGAAGTCATTGGGCCTATTTGAATATTTATCAAAGAAAAGGACCAAAGATGGAAGATTTACATATGTCGAAGAACTCAAGTCTATTAAACGAAGAAATTAAAAGGCGAGTTGAATTTATTCATCGACAAATCCCGAATCTGAGTCGAGAACGTCAACTTTACTGAAAAGACGAGAAGACGAAAAGAGAGAAGGAAAGACCACTCACCAAACACCCACAAGGACTATATATAGGGATCCCCTCACAACTTTGGAGTCCAATTTTAGTTTTCTTCTTTCTTTCTTTTTGTTTCGTAGGGAAGAAGCCAACACCACTAAGGTGTTGGTGATTTTTATTTTTCTTGATTCCATCTTAGATTTGTAGTTTTAATCTTTCCCGTTGTTTGTTTAACATTAATCTTTCAATACAATCTTTAATTTCATCTTGTTCATCTTGTTCTTATTGATTCAATGTTTTCAAAGTTTTTATTTTGGTTGATTGATCTTAAAAGTTAGTGGGTTTTGTGTTTTTATTGTTGGGATTTGATGTTTATGGTTAGTAGATGATTAGTGTTTAGTTTGGTTTAAATCTTTTGGTTTATTTTTGTTGATTTGATAAAAATCGTCTTTACTGTTTATGCTCTGTTCATCATCTTCAAAACCAAACCCAGATTCCGAATCAAGTTCTTTTCCATTTTATTCCGAATCACCTTCACATTCCGAATCAAGTATTTTCCCCCTTTTATCCGAATTAACACCATTATTCCGGATGAGCTTTAATATTCCGGATCAACCACCTTTTGTTAATTATTCCGGTTGAACTGAAAACATTCCGGATGAAGCCTTTTTCCCATTTATTCCGATAGCCCGAATTAAGTGGTAAAAGGATGGGTGTTTACACACCTATCAATATATGATACATACATATACATAATTGTGTCCAAACTTGGTCAAAAGTTATTTTACCAACAATATTTTCCAACAATCCCCCACATGAATAGAGATCGGTTGTAATACACAAAAGTTTCAATAAAATTTCAATAGTTGAATCTTGCATAGGATTGGTAGGTGTGAACCTTTGAACCTTCCCTTATGAGATGCACTTAGTCTCCTATATCTAAGTAGATGCGATGTCTTTGAACTTAGCCTCTGTTTACGTAGATGACAATACACACTCACACAAGACTCTCCTCGACATTGTCAAGTCCTCATATTCGTGATCGTTATGGTCATGAACACTAGCCTGGTTCTGCAAGAGCTCTTATAAATTGCGCCCCCCCCCCCCCCCCAATTTCCTTCGAAGTGACCCCTACTTCTCTCTTACATAGGTGATTTCATCTTTGAATCATTAAAAACATATGTTTTATGATTTCATCTTGAATCATGCTTTATGATTTCATCCTGAATCATTTAAGCCATATTTTTAACCTCTCAATATGTCACATTGTTCTAGGAATGGACTAGGAAAGTTACTTTATTAAGTAACTCCCCCACATTGACGTGACTTCCCCCATATTTCTATGATTAGGTTGTCCTATTGAACCCAGATCTTGGGATCTCCAGTCAAGTGGGTTAGGTTTTCCTTCATAGAAACTCATTCTTTCAAGGGATTTAGTCTCATTCCTTTAGATGACTCACTAACTAAATCTTTTCTTAAGCCTTTCGTAAGCGGATCCGCGATGTTATCCTTTGACGTTACGTAGTCAATCGTGATAACTCTAGGTGAGAGTAGTTGTCACAACAATCACAATCTATGACGGATATGTCTCGACTTACCGTTTTACATTTGTGATACGAGCTCTGTCAAATTCTATTGACTATCACAGTTTATAAACATGGCCGTTACCGGTATACGCCATCTTGGTATGTCCTTCACGAATTAATGTAAACTATCCTGCATATTCTATAAACTTATCTCAAAAAATAAATTCATATTTCATCATAGATTTAGCTATAATTGTCTCTTTGAAATGCTTTCAAGATTTCTAAGACATAGCTTTCCACTTAGGATAAATACATCCCCTCTAGTGGATCTAGATTCTTATATGTAAGAATCCATATTTGCATTACTCTATCACTTGATAGTAGTAGGATATCTTCCATAATGCAATATTATTAGTATCATAGTACTCAAGTATTACTTATTCAAATAGTCCCCACTTGAATTACTAATATATCTGCTTGCCTGATTATAAGTTCTAAATCAGATCATACACACGTCATTAGACACATAAGATACCGAATATTCTTTGAGTATTCAAAATGGGAAACAATTTTACCTCTATTGTAAATATATTTAAAAGATGTCATTGGACTCTAGCTAGGCCGGAATCCCCTACATTGAACCTCTCAATAATATTGTTTTTCTTAATGTTTGACTTCAAAACAAATCCATATGGGTTCAACAAACCCAACAACTAATGAAATTCATGTCAAATATTGACTCCAACAGATAATTAGTGGATTTATTCATCTTGTTATCACTTCTAGTGATAAGTATATTCGTGTATAAACACAAGAGTACATATTTACTATTGATCACACGTACATACATCAATTTTGAATCCACAGTCTGACATGATATGGTAAAAAAGTATGATGTCGTTGTTTGGTAGCTTGCCTTAAACCATATAATGATTTAATTAGCCTACAAACTTTTCTCTATAGCATAGGAACTATGAAACCCTCATGCTGGTTCATGTATAGTTCATTTTTCTGAATCCCTGTTTAGAAATATCGTTTTCACATCCACATAAGAAACTTCCAAAATTTCTTAATGCGACAATAAAGTACCATCATAATTGAGGTTATTCGTGTAACATGTGAATAAGCATCAAAGGAAGATAGACCTTCTCGCTTTTTAAATTCTTTGATTACCAATCTTTCTTTGCACATGTCAATGGTGACATCGACTTTTATCTGCTTTTTGAAGATCCATTTATAGCCTAGTGGTTTACAACTTAAGGTACATCCACGAGCTTCTAATTTTACTTTTGTAAAATAGAATCTATTTTACTTTTAATGGCTTCTTTCTATTTATACACTTTCAAAGAAGTTACTGCTTCTTAGTAAGAAGTAGACTCGTTTGTCCATTTTTTTTACCATAAAAGAAACAAAAACCAAATCAAACCAATCTCTCGGTTCATGCCATTTTGTTTCTTATAGGTTTAACCTCTTCTTGGTTCAATTTTGTCTCTCTTCTAAGAGATCAATATCATCTTGTTGTCTTTGACATTGGACAACCTCGTCATCTATTCTAGATGATCTTTCAATTTCCTTCGTAAACAAGGAATTTATTTCCGAAGAATGAATCATTCCTTAATTCCATTACTATGTCTATTTTCGATTCATGTATAATGAAACGATAAGCACTGCTATTCATAACAAATCATGTGAACATACAATCCATAGGTTTAGGTCCAATCTTTTGAACCATGAATTTCATACGGATATCTTAGCTAGATTTCCCCCACATTTGTAAGTACTTATAATATAGTTTTCTTTTCACCCATAGTTTGTAATAAGTATCTTATTTTATTTACAAGGGATCTTATCTAAAAGATAAGTAATCGATATAATCGCTTTCCCCCACATGCCATACCTTAAACCTGGACTTAAGAACATGGCATTAACCATTTCTTTGAAGGCACGATTCTTTTCTATATCAAGAGAAACGAATTTGTGTCTTACTCTAAGTTTAGCATAAAAATTTAGAAATTGAGACACATATTCACCTCCAATAACTTCGAAACACCTTATTATCGATAATAAGTTGGTTCTCAACTTATGTATATAGATCAAGCTTGTCTATATCCTTACTCTCAAGTAAGTGTAAATAGCAATATTTTGTACCACATTCAGCCAATATGATGAAGTACACGATACTATATACCTTAGTAGGTATTAATTCCAAATCACATAAAACCATGTGAATCATATCAAGGTTTTTGGTTTTTGTTCAACCAAGAGAAAAGACTTATCAATTTGGCTTCAACCTAAGTTTTTATTTTGTAATCCGTGTCAATACAAAAATGGGTATCCAATTTGGTTTAATTGGACAACATGTTGGGTAAAATTTTAAAACATTTCAAAGTAAGTCATAACATACATTTAAAAATGAACATTATAAAATATAATCAACTTAACCATTTTAAAGGCATAACCCTTATGCACTAAATTTATGTTATTCGTTAAATCAATTTTTATTTGATTCAAACACATATGAAAGCCAAATTTCATTAAGCAACCATCCGGACATAAGATTCCTACGAATCTCCGGCACACACAACGTTGGTTAACTTAGTGTCTTTTCCAAATGTGAATCACATCTTCTTTTTTCCTTGCTATTCGCAGTTGGAGAGTTGCTTAAACTCGTTCTCTCCATTCTCAACTGCATTATAAGAGTTAATCAAACTCTTATCACCATATACATGACATGATACTGAAGTGCGAATGCACCATTAGCTATGGCTTAATTTCATCATGGCCTCATTTTTCATGTCATTCAGACCATATCACAACAAGTTTCTGAATGCTTCAAAGCATCTACCGTACAAGTAAGTATCGGTCTCCCTTTTGATGTCACTCGTGACATTCCGAATGTAATTAAGAGGTCCCATGATTTAGTTGACACTCATTTCGGTACTATTAACAACGTGTTAAATCACATAGTGTTTCTTAACCAAAAGCGAATTACATCGACTTTTGTTTAAAACGCAAACGTTTTGTAAGATCCGTTTTACAAAACCCACTTTAAAGGAAGTTTTTCTACTAAACAATTAAAGAAAATATCAGCTATAACATAATGTTTTTACCAAAAAACACATATGTAATATTATGTTGTCAATCTTCATTCAGAAGATCTTAACTTCACATGATCTATTTCTACAATGAAACTTAACAAGGTTTCAGTAGATCCATTCTACTAAAGAAACTCCACAAGGTCTGTATAGATTTACCTTTAAACTCGACAAGGTTTCTATAGATATATCTATAAACTCAACAAGGTTTCTATAGATATATCTATAAACTCAACAAGGTTTCAAGAATTATATCTGGTTTATAATTAAACTCGGCCTAATTTACAATGAATTACACAAGTCAAACAAACTCTTCCACTAATTTAATAAAAATAGTGTATGTAATATGATATTTAATGATAACTCATATCATTGTCAACATCTTGTTTCAAAGAAATTCTTCTTAATTTCATTGAACACACTTCAATGAATACGTTCTAATAATATAATAAAATAGCAACTTATCTTTTATGAGATTTGCGTCAAAGAAACTACACTTGGTTTCAATGAATCTAAATTCACCATGATTCCAATCATGATGTAACTGGCGCACCAATTACATTTACAAGATTCACTAGGGTTACAATTGTATTACCACAAGTAAAGTTGTCAATATTCTAACGTAATATAGTTAAGAACTATTAAAACAATTTGGTATCTATTAAACTCGACATGGTTTATTCAAACTTGTACCAAATCTGAATCAAAGAAACTCAATTGTGGCTTCATTAAATCTAGGTTAAAATTATAACATATGTAATAAACAACTAAACGATCAGGTTGAAATTAGACTCATCATGATTTCAACACAAACTAATACGATAAATTGTTTTTTTTTAAATCGTTTATAGATCTGTAACACCAGATCTGTTAATTAAAATTCTGTTAACATGAAAACTGATTTCTCAAAGAAACACAATCTTGGTTTCGAGAGAATACAGTTTGTATAAAAATTTGTTAACTAAATTAATATGATTTTAGCAAAAAAAGTGTTTAATTATGTTACATAGAATCTGTTTTAAGACTGTAGGGAAACTATAACACTTTTATTTATAAATCAAATAAATAAAATTAATTAAATTAACATAAACTAAATAACATAATATAAATAACAGAAAAACAAACACAGACATAATTATAAACGATAATTAAATAAAACAATAAAATAAAGAAAAGACTTACTAAATCACCAGCAAGTCGAGATACGTGTTAGACACGCTTAGAATTAAAGAGCTGATGCACGTGTTTGACACGCTTCCCTTAAAACAGATTCGCTGTCTTTTTCCCAAGGTACAACAGCCGAAACAGTAAGTTGTACTGTCGGACTTAACAAAACTGCCCGGAATTTCACCTTTACAGATGCGTACTCCATATGTTGGAAATCAATAATAATACTTATTGATTTGATGTGTGTAAAAACTATGGAATTAGGCCTCTATTTATACACAATAGACTCCCTTCTAGTTTACTCATCCCACCGATGTGGGACAAAAAATAAACTATTTTTCTCTTTAAGCATGGTACCAAATGCCTAAGTTTGAGACACGATATCTCATTCACATGACCTTCATTTTGGACACATAAAAGCTCATTGCGAAGCTCTCTTCAAGGAGAACGCGAACCTATAAAGTATCACTAATATATATGATACATACATATACATAATTGTGTCGAAAGTTGGTTAAATTAGTTATTTTACATAATTGTGTTTTATGTGTGTTTAAAGGCCTTTTGATGATAATTACATGGGACAATTTAAATGAAGGAGATGGCTTTGGATAAGAAAAGCATTCGAGGTGGTGTTTACTTTGTTATTATTCGGTTATACGACAAATTAAATTTTTTATCATGTCAAACAGTTGAGAGTTTAATAAACAAGAAAAAGGCCGACCCCAACTATCGAATTACTAAAGTTACCAACATCACCCTATTACTTAATTTGTTAATAGAAAATACTTTAACCGTTTTTATTATTACTTATTCTTTTTACATATAATTTAGTAAATAAATGTAACAAATTTCGTAGTAAATATTTGAAAAATGTCATTATGATTATTATTTTACATTTTTTACGAGGTAATGGATGGGGTTGTTAAAAACCCGACCCGACCTAAACTTAGTCAAAAAGAATTTCTAAATTTAGGGATAGCAAAAGCCCATTAGTTAAGGCCCACTAGGGTTCAAGTGTGACCTATTAAAATTTAACTGTTTCAAAACCGTCACTCTCACAACCACAACTTATCAGAACTTTTGAAAAGGTTCAGGCATCACGGAGAGTTTTTGACTGTTGTTCAAAGAACCAAATTCAACAGGTTCATAAAGATAACCTATTTAATACTTACTATATATATCCAACCATTTTTTTAGTATTTTTTTTTGAACATGTCCTTTTTAGTATTTATTATTACTAGGTGAGTACCCGCGCATAGCGGCGGAAATGCTTACGGAAGATATTGTACTAAGTGTTCCGTGTAACGTTCAAAATTGAACGTGAATATGTCAAAGTGAAATTGCAAATGGGATACTAAAAATATTTTATAGGGAGAACGTTTATAATTTTGGTATTCGGACTGAAATACGGATTGCAGTTGAGAGCTCGTTTTTTATGAATATATAAAATACGAAAAAAAAATGAATACAGATGTTTAAAACAATAAAATTAATAAAAATACAATCGGACATATTATTAGCATCATGCGAATCATAAATGAATCTCAAATTACTCAAAGTAAAACATAAACAAATGATAGTGTCTCTGATTACAGATCAGGTGTACCCAAGCTAGTATTGTAACAGTTGTTTGCCCAACTTTAAATATGTAGTGCGAATTTGTAGCACCTTCTGAAATCAAAATCCATATCGAGTTATCGACATGTTTTCTAATTCATCATATCTTTGGGAGTATGTTCTATATTATCGAGCATGGAGCAAAATATCAACATAAAGATAACCATGACATACAACTTAAGATTGGTGTTGATCAAATATGCGAAGTGTCGCTATAAATACTAAGAACAACTCCTGTATGTATGTAACTTCATATATAAATTCTTAGATTGAGTGCCATTTTTTGCTACAGGGATTCATGTACCTAATACATGTCAAAGGCCATATTTCGACACACTTGAGCAATTTTATTGTGTTTATTGGGCACTCTTTGATAAAGAATCATGTGATTTATAGTGCCTTAAGACCGTACAAAATGAATACTGGTATATCTGACGCATGAGTACGATGTTGTTATGGTCTACCCATGGCTGCTCTTTATGCAACACCACTTTGAAAATGGCTTCATGTCTGAAACTATGATTCTATGAATACCCTACAGTTGTCATAAATCTGCAAAACAGTGTGAAATTCAAAGGTTTAAGATAGAAAAGTTAACCCATTTAGTAACATTCGCAAACCTAGTCTGACCCGTTTCAACCTATATTCAATGACATGTTTTAATTTTAAACCCAAATCTATTTCGACACCAAGTAGCTTTGCCCGTCTTCCATGAATTTATTATACGCTGCAAACACTCCATGTTTTCTCTTAATACATCATCTGTGTTAAAAAGAACATTTTTTGTTGTTGAGAATGATAAAACAAAATTGTGTCTCCATCTTTTAAGTATGACTCTTACCCAATAAGAATGATCAAAAAACAATTTTGGAACATTTTACTATCAGAGAAATCACATAATGAAAGAGGCACGACCTGTATTAGCTTTGTGCGGCTTTATATGCCTTCTTGGACGACCTGCAACAATGCTGGAAAGGATGGTCCCACTCGCATCATCGCAGCAAATTCTTCCCCTATGCCTTCTTGCACTTTGGTTCTTGAATCTCCAAGACTCCCAGAGGATCAATTTCCCCTTTTTCTGACCTATGCTTAGAAGTGTTTCAAGCTTTATCTCCATAAAAAGTATCGGTAGTTTTGTATTCTCTATTGAGACAACGATGTAAAAAGAACCTGATGCACAAAGAGATTCTGCCCTCAACTGTCACTTCTTTAAGTATGGTTGGGGACTTGGTGAAACCCATTTGAAGCTGAAAATATGAAAACCGCAGACTGGAATAGTTGAATTATGATGCCTTGATAAAAAGAACGATCAGGTATTGGATTTTAATGACTTTACCTCGTCCTTAACATCGTTTATCTGATCTTCTGAGTTGACCAGTTTTCCTATGATGAGCTGTACGATAACGATTCTAAATCAGTACATGTAGTTTTTTCTGCATTTACAGGTCTGCAACATCAGAAATTATATGTCACTATTGGTTTAGGGTTGACCTACTAACTACCTTCGGCGTATCTCTTCCTGATGGTAGGAAACCTTACTATTTTATGCAGCTAGTTTAAACATGATATTGGTTTCTATCTTCATCTCTGTTTGGTTATAATAGTTTTGAATCTTGTATGCTAAACATTATTTGTTCATGTGAAGACTGAAGAGGTATCTTATTCTTGTGTTCTCAGAAACATTTGATGGTTTATTAATATACTCCTCGTTTTGTCACGTCAATCTCCTTATAGTAAAATGATTTTGTGTGTAAATTTATTATATGAGTTTCGACCCGTTAGCAAGTTTTAAATTTACCCATTTGACATATTATCAACTATCGAAGTTAGGTCGGGCAGTTGACCCGTTAATATCATATATTGCGCAAACTGATTTCATAAGTAAAAGGAACAAAATTGCCGACTCTAGTTTTCTGCATTACAATATCCAAATCAAAAGTAATACCTTTCCAGCTCTCTTGGGAATTCTGTGTATTTTTTGACTTCATTTGTTTATCAATGGTTCGTATTTGTCCACTAAGACCATAATATTCAACATATACACTCAAAACCTATCCACATAGTATAGTGTTATGCCTAATGTGAAGCTTCGCCACTAAGGGTTACACAATTTAAAGGCATATGTCTAATAACCAGACCAAAATATTAAGATAACCAATGCCATGGACACTTATTTGGGCTTATTTGGGCCAATCACAGCATAATATTCATTACCTATATACTTTCTATAAACAGATCTAATAAGCAAAATACTATAGAAATATGATTTTAAGGAAGAACGCATACATATTGAAGCGAAACGCAAGTTCTTTTCTTTTCCATTCGACCACCTTTTGATATCAAGGTAAGATTTTCTACCATCAGCTGAAATAAAAAACAGATAGAAAATCGTAAGAGACAAAAATGGAAGTTTCATAATTGTCACATGGGTCAAGACACATACCGGACATTTAAGTTGCAAAGAAACTGGAGAAGCAAGTACTTTGTTATCTTTAGGCTCAGATAGGTGAGCTATCAAATATTGGGATATGTCCGCCATGGCTGCAAACTTGGCAAGCTTGCCCGCCAGGCTACGGATAATCCGAATTCTAATAGAATCCCCTTAAGGACGCTCAAATAGTATCATCATGGCCACTTAAGAGCACTGTAATCTATAAACACGTAACTGATATACGTGTATACCAACACGTATCTAATATACATCGCCAGAAACAACACACTCTCGGCCAAACAAAGAATATAGTAATCAGGAAAAGAGTATAATGATGGTTCGTTGTTCATAAGCCTAAGACAATGTGAACGCCAAACTATAAAGTAGGGAGATTCTCGGGTTGACGGACCCGATTCAGAATGCATCGCAGCCACATACAATGGATATCATCAGAATGGAAAAAATTTCACTTCAAACCAAAATCATAGCATGTTAACCATGGCTCGCCAAATAAATCTGCTTCTATATGAAGTGAACAAACGGAGATAGCTAACCGACCGTGCATTCAAATTTCAAAAACAGTGGAAAAGTAAGAGCTTTGTTATGCTTAGGCTCAGATACTCGAGCAATCGGATATGGGTACATGGTCACCATGGGTGCAAACTTGGCCCGCCAGGTAGCTCACAAAATCCGAATTCTAATGATATCCCGTTAGGGACGCTCAAATAGTATCATCACGGCCGTTCAAAAGCGTTTTAATTTCCTTAAACGCCGCTTTTATATTGCAGCTAAGTGAAACAAATGAGGCTAAATTCCACTAAAAGATATCCAATTCAAAGGAAACAATAAGACAATATAATCAGAGGAACTGGTAAGACAATATAATCAGAAGCACCAAAAAAATCAAAACCAATTGGCAATCGTAATCTTTTGGGGGGGGGGGGGGCAACGATTCTAATATGGAAAAATGAAAACCAACTGTGAATCATAATCATCAGGGGGCTACCAACTCATCAAAGATAACGATTCCAACAATAGGCACCAAGAAATATACAAAAAACACCAAGAATATAATTATAAATGCTACGTCATTATAACTTATGTCAGTTTGGCATCCACAGTGTCTGAGTGTTATGGACAGTGATTCCAACAATAAGCAGCAGCAAATATACCTATCGAATAAACACCAAGAAAATACAACAAAATCAATTGCCAATGATCGTAAATTGGGGCCGACAACCCTGACTAAAAAACATCATCACCGCCATAGAAAGACCAAGACTAATGATCAATCATCATAAATTCTCATCCAAGCCCGACAGTACCGATAAAAAGAAATGGCCATCGCCGTAACCCGACCATCGCCAACTCGATCAAAGATCGAGGGCAACGATCGGCGTCAAAACGCCATTAGAACAAAAATCCAAATCTAATTTGGGTAGTGAGAGATCCAGATTTATTTTGGATAGTGTCAGAGAGAAGAGGAATTAGTAAAATTATAAGTGAATCAGATAATGAGGCAGGGTGAATATGGTGGGTTACAACTGGCCCGAAAGACATGAGGCTTACAGAAGAAGCTAAAAAGGAGTTTTTCAATTTTCAACAATATGTATCCTCCTTTAATAATTAGTTAAGATAGAGATAGAGATAGATTGACATTTTTTAGGATACGTCCGAGACAAAGAGATAGAGATGGTACGCTGGTGATACAAATGAAACATAGGAGTGTGTGAATTTATATAGTGTGAGGCGTTACTACTTGCATGCATTGTTGTTGAAAAATGTATATCATTTCCAAGTTTACATATTGCATGCATTGCTGTTGAAAATGTATATCATTTCCAATTTTACATATTGCGTTACAAGTTACAGATGTATCTTAGTAGTCAACATTAAAGTTTTCATTGTATCCATCCATATCCATATGTCTGTTAAACTTCTAAGACAAGCTTTGTTGAAAATTTTCAACTTTCAACATATGGGATCCGTGCTTTATAGTTAGTATAGATTAGAGTAAATTACACCGTTCGTCTTTATGGTTTGCGTTGACCGACGTCGTTCGTCCTTTGACCGGAAAAGGTGCACCGTTCAGCCTTCGCCGTCTGTCCCTCGCTTTAACTGGCCCCACAAATGAACGTTAGGCCATTTTTCTACAAGGGTAAAGTCGTCCATTCACTCCCTTACTCACCCTTTCCTTTCCCTTTCTTTCTTCTTCATCATCATCTTCCATTTTCTTTCTTCTTCATTATCATCATCTTCATCTTCTTACATTCACTTCATGTAACACCCCCAAATTTATACAACACAGTACAGCGGAAGACTAGTTGGTGTTACGGGATAGCACATTACTCACATCATAGACAACGCATAAAAATCGCGTCGTTTATTTATAAATCATTTCCATTCATAATTATCAAAGTTACATCGGTCCCAAGTCATTATATTTCATACAAAGTTTTACAAAGTATTTGAATGGAAAAATATTGTTTAAGTGTGGGCCATGAATTCTTGTCGTCTTCCCGAGAATTACCTTCAAGTACCTGAGATAAAACATGTTAAAAGAAAAGGTCAGCGATAACGCCAAGTGAATTCATAGAGTTTAATAAATTCCATCAATATAACTTTGGTATAAAATTAGTACCAAAAATCAATTCGTACAAATCATTGTAATAGGCCGTAAAATGGCCAAAATCATTTTATACAAATCTTTGTAATAGGCCATAAAATAGCCAAAGTCATTTTATACAATTCCTTATCGAAAATCATAATATAGGCGTTTGCCTTAAAAATCATTATACGAGCCAATGTCGTAAAAACATCATACAATACGTCTTATGACGTTGTATGAAAATAAAAACCGTTATATGAGTATGGTTATGAAAACCAAAATACAAACATATTATCAATAGTATGACCCTGTATTGCTAGTCAGGCAATACCTCGTAATTCGGAGCGTCTAGTAGTATTTCGTTAAGTTTTGGATTATTATAAGCCGCATGACATTGTTACCTTACTAAACCAACAACGGGTAGCTAACCCGATACCAATTTTGCCCATCTAAAGTAGCGTGTCGTCACAAAGGTCACGCTATGGAAATCTTCTCATACATAAATTCGCTTACCAATCAATGTGGCACGACGGGGATCAACCGTCAAGGCGCGAACTGGGGTGATCGTCCCCAAATAGTACTATTATATGCACAAGCGTCTACCAAATCCCGGTAGTTCACAATTCATGCTAATGGGACTTTTAGTGACATAACCTAACTTTAATAATCCATTTAATTTCATCTATCGGGTCCTTTAATCATTTATCGGGTCATACAATCAGGTCATTCAATCATTCGGGTCCAAAATCAATAAACAAACAATCGGGACAAATGGCGTCCTATTTTATAAAAACTAACATGTTATCTCCCTCGCGGGTTTATAAAACATTTATAAAAACATTTAAAAGAGTGCGAGGCTATGAACTCACGTTGATGTGGGAAGGCGGGTTATCGGCAATTCGGACGTACGGTACGTGCTTCAATCACGGAAACCTAGACAAATAATAATCGGTCTTAGACGTTTGTCCAATGACTTTATAAAAATAACAATTATGTATACATATGATGATTTTATATATATATGATGATCAAGTGGGTTTACATATCCTCATTTACTCATTTTTGTGTTATGTGTCGATAACTTTTATACTAGTTTTCTCGTTTTACCTATTTACGTGTTTTAGCTCCAATAAGCCTATTATAAGTTCTTAACTTGTATTAATCCATGTTATACTTATATTATCAGTATCTACATTTTACAAGTTGGGCCTAAATGGGTTAAGCCGAATAAATAAGTTTATAAGTGTTTTAGTCCATTTTGTTGTATTACTAGTCCAATAATGTTAACGTAGTCCGTTAATGTCCGTATGTTATATAGTTCGGGTTTTATCGGTTTTTACTTGTTATATATGGTTATATATCAGTATATGAATTTTTTAAAGTTTACATTAGACGGGTCCAATCGTCTAAGTTTTATTTAACAAAAACGTTAATTTTACAGTATTAGCCGAAAAAGTCGTAAAAATCATGTTTATAGTTTTATAACTTATAAAACTTAACAAGTTACCATTTTTATAAAATGTCCACTTATTTACCATTGTACATATTTATATAAATGTATTATATAAGTTAGTGGGTTTTAATTTATATTTTATACTATTAAATTTTGAGTGCTTATATAATAGTATTATACTTTAATTTCCAAAATTTGATTTTTATTTTCACTTTCACCAAAACTGCCATATCTAGAGTTCTATATGGAGATAGAAGCTCTAATTTTTATCATATAAACTACATGATATGTGCTCCATTTAACTCCTCTATAGCTACTGTTGAATCATCCTCTAAGTATTTTCTAAAAATCGTCCAAAACAGTGAACTCAGATTTATACCTTAAACTTGTTTTGATCATATCTCACTCATTACTTTGATTCTATTGCATGGCCAACTCTCACATGTGTACAAGACTCATAGCTTACTGTATATCAATTCTACTTCATCATTTTATCAGTTTATAACATGTTTCTTTACTGTTTTATATAGCCATGTAATTTAAACAAGATTTTAACCTTGTTTCTTATGGTTTTTCACCTTTTTAATCATGTTTATCAACAACAAATCCCCACATAACATTTTTATCATCATATAATCATCATAAATATATACAATAGGAAATAAATACATGATTACATAACCAAAAATAACAAGAAGATGAGGAGGACAATCTTTGTACCACCAAGTTGATGTAGGTTATGAGTTTGACATGGATTTGGATGGAGAAACTTGTGCATAGCCAAGACCATCTTCAAGACCACCATTCTTCATATATACCTTGTGGAAAATCAGCCCTAAGACATCATAAAAACTCCTCCATGGATGTTATAATTACCACCATTCAAGAGAGCTACAAGAGGGCATCAACATGTGTATGAACAACATGGGATTTCATGGTTAATTTAAGATCAAAATGGGTGTTATGGTGGAGTGTGGGACGGCATTTCTAGAGAGAGTGAGAGAGTTGTAAGTTGTTTGCATGAGTGTGTGTGTGGTAAATGGTATTAGCTAGTTGTTTTTGGTGTAGTGGAAGTGTAGCTTCATTGTGAAGCTAAGACAAGTGTAAGCCTTTTGGCTTAAGTTTTGACACATCAAGTGTGTTAGTTGCCTAATGTTGGCCGGTTTGGGGGTGGGACAAGTGTCCCACTTGTCTCATCCCCATTTATTTACGGGTACTCCTCGATTCTAGTTTCCTCGATTTGCGTGCCCTCGGGTCGTTTTATGAAAAACGTTTTTATAAATTATGAATCAACGTTACAAAACGAATCTAATAAAAATTGTTTCATCAAAAACGGAGTTCGAAAACGTAAATACGTAATCCTAAGGTTTCCGGTTTAGTCGTAAAGGACGTTAAAATAAAATCGTAAGTCCTAATCTCTTCTCGTAAATTTGTGAGTTTATGAACTAACACAAATTTAAAACTCCAAAATAATATTCACGGATAAATTTATTTTCTGAAATGTCGGACTGTCACCAAAAGACGGTGTATGTAAACGTAAGCACGTAACGTAGAATCCTCCGGTTTAGACGTAGTCGACGCTACTTCAAGATGTAAATCCAAATTACTTCCCAAAAATAAGTGAGTTCATATTGTAACATTAAAATAATGTTTTCAAATAAATATTGAGAATAAAATATCAATCATAAATTGACGGATTGTCACAGCATTTACCCCTAAACAGGATCTTTGTCCTCAAAGATCATCTTACTACTCGCTTCTTATAGAGTTAAAGCCATGTGGGTATTTCCTCCACATTCGGTCTTTTCTCACAAGTGCAATTCTTTACAATACGCGAGTTCTATCAAACGTAACTACGGGAATAAGATCAGGCTTAATGTTGACTTACTTTCTCTATCCATGATGTTCACGGGTTTTTGATGAATGCAACTTTTCGCCGATCTAAGCTCTATTAAGAATAATCAGAATTTCACTTGATAGATATTCCATCAAGTGCGATTTACGAAACATAATTCACGCGGTTCTTGAAGTCCTAGGGTAGATCCAGCTTATATGCCTTTCAATCCCAACTTTTACATCATTTCAATGGTCCCATACAACGGGGACTTATATCCCATGATTTGTCAGATCATGAATTCATTTTTTTTTCCAAGTTTTAAAAATTATGGCATAACTTCGCTACCCATTTGGCACTTCAAGATCTACATTTCACATTCACATAACCTCCTGCCCACTATCGGCAGTCAATAATCAAATCCTAATTTCAACAATCATTTCAGATCTCGCGGATCGGGTATTTTGTAAGGTTAGGTTTGCCATCATAGGAAACCTTAAACCTAAAAGACATGTCCAACTCACAATGGGTGTATGTCGGGTGTCTTCATCTCAACTCCTGCTTACAGATGCTCTAATATTTAGATCCTAACAAGATTAGATCTCGATCCTAATACGATAATTATCAATGATAATATCTCCAAAGGAAAACGATTATACGGTCTATTACCAAAGGTCAATCATTCAAACATAAAACAGCACTTATATTACTTTGTATCGTTACTTTACCTCGTCCCTTCGATTTGGGGTGGTACATAGTACTCTCATCAAGGTTCGTTCTCAATTATTTCTGAGCAAATCTCTAGAAATTCGATGCGAAGCGAGGATCTTGATAAAGATGTTCGATACAGGCACACTATGTTTACATAACTCTTTTGCATTTATCATTAACGGGAATGATATCAGCAGATTTGGTCAGTCTGTCGACGATGACCCAAATCGAATCAAATTCAGATGATGACCTTTGCAATAGCTAGACGTTTACTAATGTATGAGGCGATGTCTGCCTTCATAATTTGCCATTAGTACAACTTCTTCAGACAATGATACTTTTAGTCATAAATGACATAAATAGAATACTTATACTTACAAATTCCAACATAACTATATCTCACAGTCCTCCAAATTTATACAATCACAAGTGGTCTTTAAAATATTTAACCCTATTGGCTTCTCAATTTTAATGGTTCACATTAGCCGTGAAACCCTTCACTATTTATATTATCCTTTTTACAAACATTGTTTATTTTTATATCGTTTGGCAATTTATTTTGCGCCTTCATTATTAAGGAACATGTCCTAACTGGTTCTTTATCTTTTCTACATAATGCGTCGGTATCTATGTTCACTTCTCATGATGATATAATTATCATGTCCACAATTCACTCAGATATTCTTTCTATATTATGCGTCAGTAATTACGTTCACCTTTCTTCATATTTTCTAAGTTTCAGTTTTGTCTCATCTATCATTTTTATCAGTTTTTCTCAATCCGACGTTTTAAGCGTCGATAAGTATTACAAGTAATTAAAGGTTAGATATTTAAATTTTTATGAAACGTAAACGTAAAATTTTAAATTTCCTAGTTCGACCAATTATATAAAATGTCCAAAATAAATTTGAATTTAATTAACAAGATTTTTGTTGATTTATCGAAAATATTTGATAAGATTCGTAAATGTTCGAAAAACCTTTGTTTATACTTTGGTCAAAGTTTCCTTAGTTGAAAAGCGAAAATTGTCGTTTCAAATGTTAAGTCATGGTTTAAATGGTTTCCTCATTCCTTCTTAGGTTGTCTAGAAGTATACACAAACATTTACCCCTAAACAGAAGTTTAGTTAAATGGTTTGTGTATAAGGGAATAATCCCTTAAAATCCTTTGTTAAAACATTTGTTAAAACATATTTCCACTTTCTTTTTAGTATAACTCAAAGTCTTAAATGACTTCTAAATTTTAAAGAGTCAATTTATTCCATTTTCTATTATCACATGGTCAAATAATATAAAGGATTAAGTCCTTAATCACATATCAATTATTCAAGGTTCAGGTTTTCACTGTTCGGCCAATTCAGGGCAGTCTATAAATAATTATTAACTCATTCTTATTCTTATAAACAAACATATTGTCCTTAATGATCACGAGCATGAATTTATCAAATTACAGCCTACACACGTGATTCACCAAATTTATGAATACTACATGTGTATTAGTCAATCCAAACGACATCACGTGAAACTCATAATGTTCATTACAAGTTCTGGATGTAGTGATTGGAATAGATAATCTTTTTCGTAGATGCAAAGTTGATAATAACCATGCCATGGATCAAATCTTTAGAACATACGCTAGAACCTTGTAAATGATCGAACAAATCTTCCATTTCGAGTTATGGATATCGTTTTCGATTGTCAATTTACTCAGTTCACAGTAATCTATAAATATAAGGAATGATATCACCATAGCTCTTCATGATGACAGGCTTGGTATAATAAAATCTTTCTCCGACAACTCTCTCAGTTGTACGGTAATTCCTTAAATTCAGATGGTGCTGACGTATAGTGCACAAGCCACAGGTGCAGCACCGGAAATATAATCAATACCAAATTCAACTTGACTTAATGGCGAAAGTCTAGGTAATTCACCAACAAATACCTCCTAAAGTTTTAGATAACATAAACATCTTTTATTATATTAATTTTAAGTTCTTTCTAGATTTTAATATCTATGATAAATTCACAACTATTCGCGGTATAATTTCAAGTCATCCATCAAGAATTATTTAGATCACTTTTGATAATCAACATCTTTATCTTTTAGGGGAATTCTATTCGAGTTCCCATCAATTAAGACAATGTCGTCATGTCATAATCAATCAATCCATTCTACTGGCATTACTAACTTTCCAGTTTTATTGCCGTCGATAAGATGTGAACTTCTCAAAAGACTAATAATAATTCATAATCCTTCTCAAATTCAAGGATATATGGAGACACAACTTTCATCTAAAGAGTAAGGTCAATGCAAAATCTACGCGAGAGAACTTCAAATCAGATACAGACGAAAACATTTAATGAATATGAATATATCCCATGTTTTCATAATTTGAGTACGCATTCGAAAGCTCCTCGGATCGTTACCCAGGTCATTCAAATGAAATCAAATCATAAGAAATGATAAGAATGTCAATACATCCAGTCGGGTATCAACACTCGATAATCAAATACTTTGCCTAAGAATCTCACTACGGGAGAATTGGACAAGAACGGAATTGTCAATTGTCAAATAAGACAATTTCCACAGATGAGTAAATTCGACTCAGAAGAATAGATGCTACAGGCACATATGTAGGTGTCCCTAACACTATGTCCCTATTTTTCACCTCTTGCAGATCTCATAAAAATTTAATCTTTTCACAATCTTCAAAGAAAGTGTAGTGTTTATTCATTAGTTTTATGGTGACTACTAATCAGTCTTGCATAGTCCATTCCAAATTGTATGTAGGCGCGCAACTATATACAATTTCAATATTAACGATGCAATACTCAGTTCGTCAAAAATTAATATTTTTTTTTTCATCATGTTTATAATAAAAACATTTTCATGCTTAATTCTTTAAATAAGAATCAAAAATAAATTTACAAGATTTTCTTTGTTATGAAAACAATTAGGTTTTCCAAAGCGTCTCATAAACAACTTCATTTTGATATCAATCACTTATAAATCTCACTTTGAATAATCCTTATTGTGACGAAAATTAAATTTTTCTCAAAGGATACCGTTTTAACTTTATAAAAACAATGTGTGATCTGCAAAAGTGTGATGAAGAGTTGCTCACCGAGAACTAACTACAATATGATAAGAAATGAGCTTAGCCAAATAACCATGAGGTTCATGACCTTAATGGCACTCAAAAAGAATAATCCACAACATAACTCAAATCATGATGAGTACTTGTTCAATGGTTGCATCACTAATGCGAACATTGGGATGAAGCAATAAGAGATAGGTAACATCGATACATGTAGGATTTAGCAATCAAAGGTAGTCTTTTCATTAATCACAAACAAGTCAAAATTGTACCGTAACACATTACGTGTCACTATGTCATACAATTCTCAGAACTCATCATACCAACTGATGTCACAGTTAAGTTAGGGATTATTTTTAAAAGATACCACAATGAATACTAATCTACAAGAGTCATTACACATGTCCCAGAAGATCCATCGGTCTCAATTCAGAAGAAGATTTCTTCAATTTATTTCTTGGACACTGGGCATCCTCGTTAGTGGACAATGGCCTAGGAACAACCCTTAACACGAATCAACAATCAATTAAAACCTTATAATTCAATCACAAAACTTAACGACTTCTATTAATAATCTCATATTCCATACAAGTTAAATTTTACTTTATTCAAGTTTTAATCAACTTATACTCAATTCGATATCCTACCTCATTATCCAATACTTTCAACCTTATTATTAGGCCTTAATAGGGCAATAAAAGCTCGATATGATCAACACTTAATTCCAATCCTATAGCTCTTTTATCAATAATTATCAAATGAGTCACTAGTATGAGATGACTCACACATTCAATCAGACTTCTCGGAAAGGTACTAGTGCCATGAGGCTTTTGGGTAATGGTTCCAATGTCAGCCTCAAGTGCAACATTCACCCTTTCGATTTCAATTTAAGAATTGGATGACAACAAATCAGATGACATCTTTCCAGGTGATAACGTTTTGTCAAACTCCACTCTATAAGGAAAGATCGTCATGACATCGATATCAGATTTAATCTCGCCAATTCTTTTTCAATATCACAATCAACTACTATCTATATTTCTACGAATATCAACCATTTTTTGGGATCATAAATATCCACAACTTGGTTTAGATCTAGGATAGCTAGAATTCCTACGAGAATAGCTTCGATTGATTTACTAGGGGAGTTAGGGTTCCTTGTGACAATCTACGTCGTATAAATACCTCGTATAAATATCGAAATAATCATCAAACAATCATGTAATAAAATTACATCATATATATATAATCCAAGTTATATATATATATTAAAATAACACTTCTCAGTCTGGCCTTGTCGGTAACTCGGGAATTCTTCGGCACCGTTATAGTCAAAAGATTTTTAGACATTTTTAGAAAAATGTTTATAGTTAAAAGATTTTGAAATGTTTTATTCAAAACCTTGGTTTTAAAAATCTTTCATTCTCTATAACGAGAGCTCTGATACCAAACTGTAACACCCCCAAATTTATACAACACAGTACAGCGGAAGACTAGTTGGTGTTACGGGATAGCACATTACTCACATCATAGACAACGCATAAAAATCGCGTCGTTTATTTATAAATCATTTCCATTCATAATTATCAAAGTTACATCGGTCCCAAGTCATTATATTTCATACAAAGTTTTACAAAGTATTTGAATGGAAAAATATTGTTTAAGTGCGGGCCATGAATTCTTGTCGTCTTCCCGAGAATTACCTTCAAGTACCTGAGATAAAACATGTTAAAAGAAAAGGTCAGCGATAACGCCGAGTGAATTCATAGAGTTTAATAAATTCCATCAATATAACTTTGGTATAAAATTAGTACCAAAAATCAATTCGTACAAATCATTGTAATAGGCCGTAAAATGGCCAAAATCATTTTATACAAATCTTTGTAATAGGCCATAAAATAGCCAAAGTCATTTTATACAATTCCTTATCGAAAATCATAATATAGGCGTTTGCCTTAAAAATCATTATACGAGCCAATGTTGTAAAAACATCATACAATACGTCTTATGACGTTGTATGAAAATAAAAACCGTTATATGAGTATGGTTATGAAAACCAAAATACAAACATATTATCAATAGTATGACCCTGTATTGCTAGTCAGGCAATACCTCGTAATTCGGAGCGTCTAGTAGTATTTCGTTAAGTTTTGGATTATTATAAGCCGCATGACATTGTTACCTTACTAAACCAACAACGGGTAGCTAACCCGATACCAATTTTGCCCATCTAAAGTAGCGTGTCGTCACAAAGGTCACGCTATGGAAATCTTCTCATACATAAATTCGCTTACCAATCAATGTGGCACGACGGGGATCAACCGTCAAGGCGCGAACTGGGGTGATCGTCCCCAAATAGTACTATTATATGCACAAGCGTCTACCAAATCCCGGTAGTTCACAATTCATGCTAATGGGACTTTTAGTGACATAACCTAACTTTAGTAATCCATTTAATTTCATCTATCGGGTCCTTTAATCATTTATCGGGTCATACAATCAGGTCATTCAATCATTCGGGTCCAAAATCAATAAACAAACAATCGGGACAAATGGCGTCCTATTTTATAAAAACTAACATGTTATCTCCCTCGCGGGTTTATAAAACATTTATAAAAACATTTAAAAGAGTGCGAGGCTATGAACTCACGTTGATGTGGGAAGGCGGGTTATCGGCAATTCGGACGTACGGTACGTGCTTCAATCACGGAAACCTAGACAAATAATAATCGATCTTAGACGTTTGTCCAATGACTTTATAAAAATAACAATTATGTATACATATGATGATTTTTTATATATATGATGATCAAGTGGGTTTACATATCCTCATTTACTCATTTTTGTGTTATGTGTCGATAACTTTTATACTAGTTTTCTCGTTTTACCTATTTACGTGTTTTAGCTCCAATAAGCCTATTATAAGTTCTTAACTTGTATTAATCCATGTTATACTTATATTATCAGTATCTACATTTTACAAGTTGGGCCTAAATGGGTTAAGCCGAATAAATAAGTTTATAAGTGTTTTAGTCCATTTTGTTGTATTACTAGTCCAATAACGTTAACGTAGTCCGTTAATGTCCGTATGTTATATAGTTCGGGTTTTATCGGTTTTTACTTGTTATATATGGTTATATATCAGTATATGAATTTTATAAAGTTTACATTAGACGGGTCCAATCGTCTAAGTTTTATTTAACAAAAACGTTAATTTTACAGTATTAGCCGAAAAAGTCGTAAAAATCATATTTATAGTTTTATAACTTATAAAACTTAACAAGTTACCATTTTTATAAAATGTCCACTTATTTACCATTGTACATATTTATATAAATGTATTATATAAGTTAGTGGGTTTTAATTTATATTTTATACTATTAAATTTTGAGTGCTTATATAATAGTATTATACTTTAATTTCCAAAATTTGATTTTTATTTTCACTTTCACCAAAACTGCCATATCTAGAGTTCTATATGGAGATAGAAGCTCTAATTTTTATAATATAAACTACATGATATGTGCTCCATTTAACTCTTCTATAGCTACTGTTGAATCATCCTCTAAGTATTTTCTAAAAATCGTCCAAAACAGTGAACTCAGATTTATACCTTAAACTTGTTTTGATCATATCTCACTCATTACTTTGATTCCATTGCATGGCCAACTCTCACATGTGTACAAGACTCATAGCTTACTGTATATCAATTCTACTTCATCATTTTATCAGTTTATAACATGTTTCTTTACTGTTTTATACATCCATGTAATTTAAACAAGATTTTAACCTTGTTTCTTATGGTTTTTCACCTTTTTAATCATGTTTATCAACAACAAATCCCCACATAACATTTTTATCATCATATAATCATCATAAATATATACAATAGGAAATAAATACATGATTACATAACCAAAAATAACAAGAAGATGAGGAGGACAATCTTTATACCACCAAGTTGATGTAGGTTGTGAGTTTGACATGGATTTGGATGGAGAAACTTGTGCATAGCCAAGACCATCTTCAAGACCACCATTCTTCATATATACCTTGTGGAAAATCAGCCCTAAGACATCATAAAAACTCCTCCATGGATGTTATAATTACCACCATTCAAGAGAGCTTCAAGAGGGCATCAACATGTGTATGAACAACATGGGATTTCATGGTTAATTTAAGATCAAAATGGGTGTTATGGTGGAGTGTGGGACGGCATTTCTAGAGAGAGTGAGAGAGTTGTAAGTTGTTTGCATGAGTGTGTGTGTGGTAAATGGTATTAGCTAGTTGTTTTTGGTGTAGTGGAAGTGTAGCTTCATTGTGAAGCTAAGACAAGTGTAAGCCTTTTGGCTTAAGTTTTGACACATCAAGTGTGTTAGTTGCCTAATGTTGGCCGGTTTTGGGGGTGGGACAAGTGTCCCACTTGTCTCATCCCCATTTATTTACGGGTACTCCTCGATTCTAGTTTCCTCGATTTGTGTGCCCTCGGGTCGTTTTATGAAAAACGTTTTTATAAATTATGAATCAACGTCACAAAACGAATCTAATAAAAATTGTTTCATCAAAAACGGAGTTTGAAAACGTAAATACGTAATCCTAAGGTTTCCGGTTTAGTCGTAAAGGACGTTAAAATAAAATCGTAAGTCCTAATCTCTTCTCGTAAATTTGTGAGTTTATGAACTAACACAAATTTAAAACTCCAAAATAATATTCACGGATAAATTTATTTTCTGAAATGTCGGACTGTCACCAAAAGACGGTGTATGTAAACGTAAGCACGTAACGTAGAATCCTCCAGTTTAGACGTAGTCGACGCAACTTCAAGATGTAAATCCAAATTACTTCCCAAAAATAAGTGAGTTCATATTGTAACATTAAAATAATGTTTTCAAATAAATATTGAGAATAAAATATCAACCATAAATTGACGGATTGTCACACTTTACCTCCCACTTTAGATAATCTTATCATAATCAATATCATTCAATGCTAAATGTAGATCTGGACAGCATAATCATTCTTTTAGAAAGACTATCTATTTCATCAAAACATATCCACAACATCATATCCCCAACTTAAAAATCATATACGTGAATCAGCAATCCATATATAAACGAACAATATAAAACGTATATAACTAAATCAAATCAATAGATATGGAGTGTTGTATTAGACATGTTACAAAAAACCGCAACCACCAAAACCCACCACTACCATCCAATTCAGCCGTTACCACCTAAACCCACCGTTACCATCCAATTCCACTGTTCCGATCTAATTCCCACCGTCACCACCTAAACCCCCATTATAAAAAATCCCTTCCAGTACTCAAACCCATAGACAACCAAATCACAATTTACCTCTATTCGATTGGTGGGAACAAATCGACTGTAGTAGACACCGATGGATGGAATTGGATTTTTCGTAACCACAACAACCAAAAAGCAAAACCAATACCTTTCCCTTATGCGAAGGATGTGGATCGAGTTGCAACATCATTCTATGTAACGAATTTCAAAACAGTATCCCCAAATTTCTGTGTTGATGAAAGAATGATATGGGTAGAGATAACTGGAATTCCTCTTTGTGCCTGGGGCTCGAATGCATTCAAGAAAGTAGCTAGTTTTTTTGGAAAGTTTATGTTCTTTGAGGTGGATCAAACTTCATCCATGAGTACTTTTCTTTCATTTCAGTGTTATTGGATTGATCAGTCTGGGTCAAATGGGTCTGTTTCAGTGTGGTTTAAATTTCCAGCACAAGACCTGTAATTGATAAATTATGTGAAAAAACCCTCAAGTATGTGGGGTTGTCGGGTTTAGAGTAAGCCCAGTCACGTCATCCAATTTTTTACATGGGACAAGTGATATGTTCTAAGGGGTAATCCACACTTACGATCTTCTTAATCTTATGATGTGTTATCATTGCTATATTTTGTTGCGTTTAAATCATGTTTAACATGACTATCCACTTAGTTTGTTGTTAACCAGTTTAAAAGATTACTATATAACAAATATTTGGTTACATTTTCCATTCCATGTAAAACACAGATCTTCTCGGGATATGATTTGGTTACATTTGATTTTTAATTGCGTATATCACGATTCGTGTATATGATTTTTAAGTTTGGGATATGATTTAGCGTTGAATGATGTTGATTTTGATAAGATGATCTAAAGTGGGAGATGAAGTTAATGTGTGAAGAAGATGAAGATGATGATGATGGAAGAAAGGGAAAAGAAGGGTGGAGTAAGGGAGTGAATGGACAACTTTGCCCCTGTGGAAAAATGACTTAATGTTCATTTGTGGGGCGAGTTAAAGCGAGGGACAAACGACGGAAAGAGTTTCAAAGTTAAGGCTGAACGGCGCAATTTTTTGGTCAAAGGACGAACGACGTCGGTCAACGCAAACCATAAGAACGAATGGTGTAATTTACTCTAATTATTACATATGACGTTTTTATATATTTGTTATATATTTGTTATTTAGTGTATATGATGATAACATCAAACAGGGGCGGACATATGTAGAAGCTACGGGGTGGCGGCGCCCCCATAGCTCGACCAAAAAAACGATATATAGTGTATTTTTTCTTCGATTTTGACAAATTTTTTTAAATGCCCCCACTCAAAACGCAAATTGCCCCCCACTCACACATTAAAATCCAACTTTTAACACTCTAAAACTAAAAATTTTTCATTTTTATGTTAAAATATTCGGTTTTTAATGCGGATTTTATTTTTTTTTCCTTATTATTGTCAAAAAAAAAATTTTGCCCCTCACTCTCCAATTTTCTGGATCCGCCACTGACATCAAACCTCTTTATACATCCGGTTTATATCCGATTTTATTTATGATAACATCAAACCTCTTTATACATCCGATCAAGATCAAATGTTATAAACAAGTCTGATGTCATTTATTCAGAATCCGTATAAATACTTAAGTGACGGGTTAAATAGGTTACACAAATTTAATATGTTAAACGAGTTTTGAATAAACTCATTTAATTAGTTATATATTAAAATGTTACGAGTATAGTCATAAGTAATCTAAAAAATAATATAAAACCAAAAAAATTTTTGGACAAAGTTGAACACTTTTTATAGGACGGAGCATATTATTTAGGAATATGTTTGTGACAATGATCTCAGTGGTTTTAGTTTGGCTTCAAAATGATATGGTGTTTATGTTACTAGTACTAGTATGAGTAATTGTGTTTATCATCAATTTTATGTTACGGCAACAACTGCTATATGGTATCTACTCAGTCGGGGATCTAACTGTGATGCAAGTAACAACTCAACTGGCTCAACTGGCTCAAATGACTAAATATAGCAAGTCACTTCTCGTGATCTCCCTCGTAGCGTTCGTAGAAAACTTTCTTTTTGCCGTGTGTGGATTTACTAACGCTCATTTCTATGAACACAATAACTGGAAGATTCGTGTTTTCAAACCGGTCTTTTGTTTTACCGTTATCTTATCTCCTTACGCCATAATCTGAGTGGTCCTTAGCTTCCAACAAAATTCCCCACGTGGCACCTTTTCGCCGTGATATGTCTGATTATAGCTCTTTTCATGTGTTATAACATGCTCAAATCAACCTGCACATTGGCTTATGAAAAAGTTGTTGGTGCCACACGTCGGATGCTTTGGAGCATCAATTTTTATTGGCAATTTCAGACCGAGGCTGCTTCCGCTCATCCTACTCTAAATGTTGTGTGACTTGTGTGCTATTAAAAAGGAACTTGCGCGTGCTATATGTATTTTTTTTAAGTCTTGTGTAAAGTGATTTGTATGTACTGATTAAGGAAGGCTCTTGCCAGTGTGTTATATGTATTTTTGTACTAAAGCATTAAATACATTCTGATTGTTGTGTGGAAAAATCAATATTTACATGTTATTATCTTTAAGTATCTTGATATTTTGGAACATCTTTCTAATTATATGGTCGTTTATACAGCTGACACGCAGAGAAGTGTGACAAAACGTACGCTAAATTGGTCCCAGGGTGCATCCTCTAGAGAAAATATCAATGCTCTCCTGTCCTTCTGGTGACAAATGATTTACAACATTATCTTTTTTTGCTCTGCAATGCAGAACCTAATTATACAGCACGTGGACCATTCACGTTGTCACTGCTGTCCCTCTCAACAAAGTGAAGAGCACGACTTTGCTGAGGTTATTTCTGTTTGAATGCTTTTTCATTTCATATAGGCACTATGATGGTGTCAGCGGTGATAGGACAATTTACTTGCCGTAACTGGTAGGATCAGATGATTAGCTAGCAGTATGGAAATGGACTGTAAAGAACTAAAAGTAGTGTTTGAATGTGCTCGTGGGATTAAATTTCAGTTTCATTTGTAATTATTTAGAAATAGTTATTGGCAACCAATTGAAAGAAGTAATAATCTTTGTTTCCTAATAGACAAACTAAATTTGTTTAAAGTGGACTTGAAACGCCCTTTTGCAAACGGATAATCAGTTTTACAAATGCAACCCCACACACCCCCTTTATATTAAACAATGGTCTATTCAGTTGTATGTATAAAGTATAGTACTGAGGTAAAGGAGTTCCCATGCACCTGAAATAGTGAAAGGGCGACACTGATTGACTATGAGGTTCACAATTGCAATAGCAGTTGCTCCATGTCTTGTTTTTTTTTATCTACACAACCTCGTCTTGGTGATTACGCTGCTTTCTTCATGTTCCTATTACATGCTTTCAAGATAACACAACGACACAAACTATTTGGTGTCGGCATAATAATGAAACTAGTTGGAAACATCAGATTCTTTACCAGGAGAATATGGGATTGTTTTCATGCAGAGTAGTCGTTATGCATTTGATAGCAGACTAGAATTTGACACCTCCTAACAAGACAAGCAATGAGATAAGCCTTCCTTGCTTAGAAATGTGTTGTAGACAGTTGAAATTTTTCTGCACCTGCTCATTCTAAAATTGTTTCTGTCATTGTCACAAAGTGTAGTTGTATTATTGGATGATAAAGGATTTATTGTTTCGTACTGAAACCAAGGTTTCAATAAGTTAGAATTGGAAACGGAGGATTGTGAATTAAAATCTAATGTGATATATGCCCGTAAAAGAGTATAAAGGTCTGCAATGATGTCTTTTTTAGAGATATGTATTATTAGAAAGAAAATGTAGTTAGCAGTTGTAGTATTCCTTTGGGAAAGGATGAGTTTATGGTTTAAATGATGCCTTCCGGCCTCTTGTGCTGTATTAAGTTGTTTTTCCTATGAGGTTGGGTGCTTCTGCATCAACTTTCTCAGCTTAATGAAACTTGATGTACGTAACGTGAGGTTGGGTGTTTCTGCATCAAGTTTCTTAGCTGAATGCTCCCAAGTTGTGAGGGGAAAAAGGTAGTCCGGCTGAATATAAGCCAGCATTGGTGAATTTAGACATTCATTTTTGAGTAGACTATTTTCTTATTAGGGTTGCAAACGGCAGATAATCAGAAAATAGTGTTTGACACCCAATTGAGAAAAGGGCCCCAGAAACCATCCTGCGAAGGCTTCTGGAATGGGCTCCGGAAACCATCCTGCTAAGGCTTCTGGAAAGGGCTCCGGAAACCATCTTGCAAAGGCTTCTGGAAAGGGCTCCGGAAACCATCTTGTGATGATCGTCACCATTACTGCCGGTGTACCCGCAGTTTTAATAACTCTGGTGATACTACTTTTAGGGAGCTGTAATAAACTGCAGCTGTTGAAGAACTCATGGATAGATGGAAAAGGTAAGAGTTCTTAGAGTCAAACATGTCCATTAAATTAAAATCACTAATAATTAGTAACGTAAACATATAAAATAATTCATAGGAGCTGAATTTTCAAGAGATGAATCCATAGGAGCTGAATTTTCAAGAGATGAAGTATCAAGATGCATACATATCGGATTATTATGTGTTCAAGAACAAGCCGAACAAAGACCAGATATGGCAAGAGTATGGCAAATGTTAAGAAACGACATTGGACAACTGCCACAACCGAGAAACCCAGGATTCAGGATTGGACTTAGATCGTCTGAAGCAGAGCTACCTATCAACAGCGATGAATTTGCATCTGTGAAGGATGTCACTATCACTATATTGGATGGAAGGTAGCTGAAAGTAGGTTAATGGTAGTTTTTTTCCCTTTTTTAACCTAAACCAAACTAATTATCTCACATATACTACATCACACATGTCTAACTCAATAGTTGAACCCATAACATATTGGTTGATATGCTACTTTACCGCACACAACTAACTTATATTTAATATGTATGTCTCAGCTAAGATCGAATACATGATCTTATAAGCCGTTTGCTAAAACTATATTATAGAATCTTCGCATAAGCCTTCAGTGGAAAATTCTCTCATTCGCCTGCAAAAGTGAGGGTAATTATTAGTTCTAAGAGCAAACAACATCAAGTCTTTCATTACAAACTAAAGAAGTTAGATGACAATATTATACAAAGGTTGCAAAATGTGTAGGTCGGGTAATGGTCAAAACGGGTAATTTGGAATGCGAGTAAAAATAAAGGTTGGGTCGGGTTAGCGCACCAAAACTTTTAGTGAATTGTTTAGTGTCTATAATTTTTTAATTTGATTATCAAAATACGAAATTATAACCGAAGTTTTAAACAAGTCAATTCATTATGTCAATTTCACCCGCTGAACCTATTTCATACTCAGGCTATATGTTATATCATATTTTTTTCCCATCACCATGATTAACCCATCATTAGTTAAACGGGTCGAAATTTCCACCTCTATTGTAAGTTGCAATACTATGAGAACTCTCTCCAAGTCATCTAGTTTCATCCTCGCTAAGATATTTTACCTGCAAGATTGAAGATTATTAACTATCATAAAATCATTGAAAGTTCAACATATACATGTACCATGGAGAAGAAATACGCTTATGACTTGTAGTTTAACTAGTCTTTGTAAAAAAATTTAGTAAAAAGCTTTTAACACAATGTAAAAAAAAATTATTTTACCTCGCTAAGATATTTGCATTCTTTCTTTTGGTCTCTACTCCTTTAACTATTAACATGGTATATTTGATTCGTGGTTTAGGATACTAGTTGCTACAATACATTTTCTTTTAAAAAACTTAGGTTCATGGATCGAAATGATGTTGTTCAACCCCGGTTAAGAAATATGTCTAAGCGTTTTCTAATTTCTAACATAAACAATGTTTAAGCAGCTAGTGTTTCAAACAACTATATTGGCTTTTACATAGTTGAGTAATTTTTTTCTATGAGGTATGTTTTTACCATCTCACATAGCCATTAGCCACTAGTCAATACTAGTAGCAATTTGTGATTGTTGTATACACGACTTAAGACTTCGTACAAGTTTTCATAAAAGATTCACAAAGAGATACAGTATCTTTGTTAACTTAATGTAGGAAACGGTATATACTTTTATTATATAAAATCGAATTACAATTACAAATTGACAGAAATTAAGAAATAGAAAATAAATAACAGTAATAACGAAGTAGTAAAAACTAAGACGAGACACGTGTTTAACACAATTCCCTTAAAATAGATTTGCCGTCTGTTTCCCATGTATAACGTCCAAAGCTGTTGTACAGCCGGACTCGACTTACTTGCCTAAAAGATCACGGATACAGTGTGTGTTTCTGACTGAAAAAGAGTGCAGGAACATTGATGCAGAAAAGCTACGTTTTTGGATGTTCTGAATGAATGAAATTCAAGTTTAATTTATAGGCATTATATGTATTGGTCACCAAGAAAAAATATTTTCTCCTAATTTAAATTAACATGAAAATCTGTTATTACTAACACAGATTCGCAAATCTTTTAATACACAAAACAAAACAGATTTCTGTAAACTTAATTAATAAGTTTGTATCTATTCCAAAAATAGATTACAAAAAATCTGGAAGGAAAAATTCGAATGAGCAGCAAAATATATACCGAATCTGCCCGCACCTAGACAGATTTTGGAGTTGCATTCGTGCCGCGCGCTCATGCACACGCGTAGGCGTGGGAGTAAAAACACACAAATGAATATTGAAGGTAGAAACTAAGATTTCCTTATAAACATGTTTTCACTTCATGTTTTAAGCGATGTGGGACAAATATATTTTCCAAATATTGTGTTTCACGTGCCTCACTTTGAGACACGATATCTCATTCATATTAACTCCATATTGGACATACTTTAGCTCGTTGCGAAGCTCTCTTCGAGGAGAACGCAAAGCTACTAAGTACTACGAATATACATTACATATACATATATAAAATTATGTCCAAAGTATTGCAAAAACCCATTTTGCAAACATTTTTTCCCAACAATCCCCCACATGAATGGAGATCGGTCGAAAACACACAAAATATTCGGTGAAATTTCTAAGGTTAAGTCTTGCATAGGATAGGTAGGTGTGACCCTTTGAACCTTCCCTTGTGAGATGCACTTAGTCTCCTAGATCTGAGTAGACGCGATGTCCTTTAACTCAGTCTCTATTTACGTAGACGACAATACACACTCATACAAGACTCTTCTTGACCTTGTCAAATCCTCATAGATCGTGTTTGTTATGGTCTTGAACACTCGCCTGGTTCTGCAAGAGCTCTTAAAAATTGCGCCCCCACAATTCCCTTCAAAGAGACCCCACTTCTCTCTCACATAGGTGATTTCATCTTGAATCATTAAAAACATATGTTTTATGATTTCATCTTAAATCATTAAGCCATATGTTTAATCTCTCAACAGGTCAGATTGTTTAGAAATGGACTAGGACAGTTACTGTATTTAGTAACTCCACCACATTGACGTAACTTCCCCCACATTTCTATGATTAGGTTGTTTATTGAACCCAGATCTTGGGATCTCCAGTCAACTGGGTTAGGTTTTCCTTCATAGAAACTCATTCCTTCAAGGGCTTTAGTCCAATTCCTTTAGACGACTTACTAACTAACTCTCTGATTAAGCCTTTTGTAAGCGAATACGTGATGTTATATTTTGACTTCACATAGTCAATTGAGATAACTTCAGTTGAGAGTACTCGTCGTACCGAATTATGTCGACGACGGATTTGTCTAGACTTTCCATTATACATTGTGAACTCTGCCAATTGCCGATTGACTATCACAATGTATACTAATGGCCGTTACCAGTTTATGCCACCTGGGTATGTCCTCTATGAATTGATGTAGCCATTCCGCCTCTTCTCCGCATTTATCTAACGCGATAAATTCTGATTCCATCGTGGACTTAGCTATTACTGTTTGCTTGAAGACTTCCAAGATATAGCGGCCCCTCCCAATGTAAACACATATCCACTAGTTGATCTAGAATCTTTTATGTCAGATATCCAATTTGCTTCACTGTATCCTTCAATAACCGCTGGATATCTAGCATAATTCAGTCCATAATCACGACTGTATCTAAAATAATGAAGCACCCTAGTCATAGCTTTCCAATGTATTTCACTTGGATTACTAGTATACCTACTCATCCTGCTAACAGCATATGCTAAGTCAGGTCGGGTACATGTCATCATATACATTAACATGCCAATAATTCTTGAATACTCTAATTGGGCATCACCTGCGCCTCTATTTTTAGATAGATGCAAACTGGTGTCAGTTGGAGTTCTAGCTAGGCCGAAATCCCCCGTATTATGAGTATTAAGAATTTTGTCCACGTAATGTGCGTGACTTAATGCAAGTCCACTCTGAGCTCGTATGATCTTTATTCCAAGGATCACATCAGCCAAACCCATATCTTTAATGTCAAACTTTGATTTCAACATGTCTTTAGTAGACTTGATCATCTTGTCGTTACTGCCAACGATAAGCATATCATCGACATAAAGACACAAGATTACATATCCATTATTTGTGTATTTCACATAAACACACTTGTCGCATTCATTAATTCTGAATCCACCCTCTAGCATGGCGTGATCAAAATTTTGATGCCATTGTTTGGGAGCTTGCTTTAAGCCAAACAATGACTTAACAAGCCTACAAACTTTGTTCTCTTGTCCAGGATCCATGAAACCCTCAGGTTGGTTCATGTATATTTCTTCTTATAAATCTCCGTTTAGAAAAGCCGTTTTCACATCCATTTAGTAAACTTCTAAATTTCTTAATGCAACAACAGAAAGAATCATTCTAATAAAAGTTATTCGCATAACAGGCGAATAAGTACCAAAGTAATCTAGACCCTTCTGGCAACAGCAACGAAGTTTTGCGTCGCTATTTTGTCACTGAAGCCCTTCAACGACGGAATTGTGACCGAGTATATCCATCACAAAAAAGGGCCTCTCAAATTTTTTGTGATAGATTTAGCGACAAAAAATTTGAGAGTTTCAGCGACGGATTATCGGTCTCCAACTCCTCACTATAGCTTTTCTAACGGTACCTAAAAAAAATTCATTCGACTATTAAGTGACGATTTAGTGACAAACGTTTTGTCACTAGATATGATAACAAGTAAATATTAATGAAACATTTACCACAATAGCTCGTATATAATTATCCAAAATTTGAAGAATACATTCATTCAAATTCAAAATTCATACAATATTGATTAAACATTCAAATTGCAACTTTAAGATAACCAAATGTCTACATTACTAATATCGTTTATGAACTCCCTAAGGCTATCTTGCCTTCCATAAAGATCCTCCGATAGCTGTTTATTTTAGAACTCTCTACAACTATCTTTTGTACGCTTCAAGCATGATTTCCTTGTGTACACTTAGATTGAGTGTTGTGTTTGGTAGGACAATGTTGTTAGCGACAACAACTTCATCCTCAATTGTCCTTGCTTCCCCTGCATCCGGAAAACGAAAAAGTATTTTTTTTACCATGGTATGCATATGTTGAAATTTAGAGAAACTTTCTAAAAAATACAGTGATTTTGCTATTTTTCATCAGTAACACGTCCCCGTGTTTGATCTCTTCGTACACGGTCTCACTCCTTATCACCTATTTTGAAGAAAGGTTTGGAACATATTCGAATGCATGATATATATTAATCTCATATTAGAGAAACATATTGTGATTAGTAGTACGATAGCATTTATGTTTTAATAAGAGAAACATTAACATTAGTATTATTAAATTGTGTTATATACACATTAATTATTTATACATATGAAGAAGAAAAAGAAAATGATATTGGGTGCTAAGCTCAACCTAACATGTTTTAGCCCATATTAGCTTGATTATTATAAAGATCATCACAATTTTTTTATTTTATTTTAGGACTATTAATAAAATTTTGATGACAATAAAACTAAAATGAATAAAAAAAGGCCAACTTGTCTTTAACGACATTAAAAACTACCCCTAGCGACCTTTTACTGTGCCCGTTCAGTTTATTACTCTTTTTAACATGTACTTAAAAAAATAGGATGAAAGGTCAAGCAAAATGCTTACTGAGAATGGTGATTTACTAATTTAGTTTTGAGTCGCCTTGAAAAAATAAAAAAATTGGTAGTCAATGCAAGTTTCAACACGAAAGAAACATGAAAGGTAAGTAAAAGAAAATGTTGGATCTTACCTGAACACGAGACCAATTCCTTAAAGGTAACTTCAAACCAACATTAGCAAATATCACAAATGCATTTTCCTTGCAAATAGAAACACCAATGATAATTTATTAATTTCAGATGAGAGGATTATATGTTTATATATCATTACTTATTCATGTATGTACTTGTATTTGCCTCATGTACGATGATACAATCCATGGGCCTTACGCTGCAACAAGTCGAACATTTGCAAAATCAAAACATTTGGACCAATCTATTCTAATGTAACGAAAAAGGGTAGACAAAATTGTATATTAAATAACAAAATTAACAACATGATAACTAAAAGTAATAAGATTTGAGTGGTTGTTGACATGTGTAGTTGTATTTTTTCTGTTGAATATATAAGCATCACAAACAACCTTCAACTGAGAAAGATAAAGAGCATTTCCAATTCATCCTATAAAATAGCAGAGGGTCAGATAATAAGATGGAGGAAGATTGTAATAGTATAGAAACAATGCAGAAGTTTCACACATTGCAGTTGTTTTGTTCCAAAACTGCATTGTCTCATAAATGTATAATTGCTTCTTTCCAGCAAGAGGAGACAGAATATCTTGATCCAATCTAATAAAATCCTAAGCGGATTTCCTGTCACAAGATATTAAATTGGTATAGAACTTAAAAGTGAACGCATTACCTTAAATACGCATCCATGCTTAACATATTATATATAAAAGTACGTGAGGTAAAAATAACAGAGAAAATGTTATTTTTACCTCACGTACTTTTATATATGCTACAACCACAAAAGGTTTACAAAATAATATCCACATACTTAATTGGCAAGTTTATTGGTAAAATCATGTTGCTTTATGATCTTCTTTTTACTTTTGTACAAACAAATCATTGTCGGGAAATAATTTTATAAGATTTTTATGGATATAGTATTCCCCTTTTGAGAACTTAGATTATATTAGTAGATTATATAGGGCTGAGCGGCAGACCCAGACTGGACCGGACCGACCAAAACCGGACCGGACCGAGGACCGAATTGGTCCAAAACCCCGGACCGAGACCGGACCGAAATGGTCCGGTCCGGTCCGGGTCGGTCCGGTCTTGTCCGGTCTTCGGTCCGGTCCGGTCCAAATTAGGCAAAATAAAAGAATTTTTGATAAGACCGAACCGGACCGGACCGGACCGACCGGACCGAGAACCGAAATGTTCCAGAATCACGGACCGAAGACCGGACCGAATTTACTCGGTCCGGTCCGGTTCGGTTTTCCGGTCCAGTCCGGTCTAACGGTCCAAATGCTCAGCCTTAAGATTATATTTTTATATGTGACAAGATAATCAGCTTGCAAAGACTAACGCCGGCTTCCCGGATTGTTCCGACCACAATGCTAGTGTCTCAATAACAGCAAAAAAATGAAGTTGTTGAACCTTTAAGCACTATTAAAAGCACACATCATTGTTCAACAATTTAGTTCCATATACTTGATCTTATGTTGTGATAAATTATAGGAACACTAAGTTATAATTTTTGTTTTGTTTTGCAAAATAAGATCAAATTGTTCGTTTTGGTTCCGAACAACAATGAAGCCATCTTAATCTAATTGAAAATATATTTGTTACTACAAAAATGTCAGTTTTTTTATTGAGTTTAAACCAGTCACAGCTAGTTACTTCTGTGTTTTTTTGTTCGGATGAGTATACTCTGCTTTTAAGTTTCAACTAGTTATAAACTGATCCTTAAGTTTCAACTGCTTTTAAGTTTTAATTTAATTAAAAATGTTGAAGTTATAGCTGAAGTAGCTTTATTGGTGTTTAACCAGTTTAGCAATCATGCTAGATGGATGATATTGTACTCCATTTTAAAGCATACGTAATAGATCTTCCAATAACTACGAAATTAACTCAATATGAAACGAATCACAATATTAATCCCAAAATAAACAAAAAAATTATGATAAAACTATCTCGAGTTAAATATGAACCACACTAACAAAATTTAACAAAAACTAACAACGATTTATGCCTTATTACAAGTGTCTCAAATGGACAAATGAATGCAAATAGAATACAAACAGTGGCCTTAATGTGCCTTACTTTTAATTATTTAAAGATTTTGAGTTTGTTTCAACAATGCGGCTTTTAGGGTGGTTAAATAGCTTATCATGTTTCGACAGGCTTTACACTTTTGTTACTATGATATATTTTTCACGTGTCCTGTTTATTGCCAGATCTATCATCTGAATTTTCATGATATACTATATAATGTTATATTTTTCAAATGACTAAAGCAGCCCCTAGTTTCTCAAATAACCCCAAATTCACAGCGTTAAGTGACATAACAGCCCTTAAGTGACTCAAAAAACTAGGGGTGTCAATAGGTTCGGGTTGACCTGACCCGAACCCAAACCCGATAAAGCATATGGGCCGGGTTTAATCGGGTTGAGAAAACTTATCGGATTAATTTAACCTGAACCTGATAAACCGATATTGTTATAGGGCCAGGTTAGGGTTGAGTTTTTTAGGTTATCAGGTCAACCCGATAAGACCCGAAAAATATAATGCAACTTTTTTTAAAACATTTAGAACCAGTATGACATTACATAGTTCGTTACCGGTACTATATAATTCATGATTGCTTTGTATAATACTCCTAAATTCTAATAGTAGCAAGGTTTTATTTCTGCTATTAGTTGTCTTTTACGAATTGCATTTTGCATAGTGTGAGTCTGAGACATATCTAACATTTTAGAATTCACATTAAGGTAGCTTTTGTTCTTACTGCTTGGTGTAGGGTCTGTATATGATATCATGCATATATATGTGCATTCTTTCCTTTTCACGCGCATCATCTAAGAGCCAAAAATAAATATTACCAGTAATACATTAGATTGTAGATTTATCTTTTAAGAGACGGTACTAGTATTATTATCCTGTCAACCCGAACACGATTAGACCTGACCAGATATAACCCTAACCTGATAACTCATGTACTTATCGAATCGGGTTGCGGGTCATATTTTCAAAAGTCAAAACCCGACTCAACGAGACCCGATTAACCTGATAACCGGACCCGATTAACCCGATAACCCGACAACCCGACCCTATAACACCCCTACAAACAACCCCGTATTAAATTTCACCATTCTCTCTTTAGGTTACGATGCCATTTTTTCATAACTATGTGAACTATTTACTTGTATTAGCATAACCAAACAATATATCACAAGTCCTATAACAGAAACATGTAATATTGCAAATTAAGCATGAAATGGAAGATTAATACACAAAATATATATGTAATAAGCATCAATTGTAGCAGATCTAATGTTATAAGGTTATACAAATTCGGACTCATATAAACCCTAAATTCAAAAATCAGCAAAACAAAAAATTGACATGTGTACGCCTCTAACTAGTTATGGGATTGAAGATATACGACATTAAAATACCTGATTTGGCCTTGAAATTAGCGATGAATAACTTGGAATGGTTGAATCTAAATGGTTTGTAGTTGAAGATGGAGACTAGATGGGTGAATATAAAATGAGATGAACATTATTAGTGTGGGTGAATAAATGTTTTGGAGGGATAATGGTAGTGGAGGGGGGAATGAAATTTTTGGGTGAAATATTTGAGCGGCACCAAAAAAAATTTTTTTAGAGGAAGTTAAAACTTTACCAAAAATCAATTTTGTAGATTTTCTATCGTTAATCCATCACTTTCAACTATTTTCTTGTGACGGACTATATTAGTCGCTAATTTTTGTCGTTGTTGTTCAATATTCTAGTAGTGACCTTCGCGTTGTCTAAATCCTTTTATTATCAATCTTGCTTTTTAGATTACAACAAGGAGGTAAATCCACGAGCTCCCAAGTATGATTTTGTAATATAGAATCTATTTAACTGTTAATCGCTTCTTTCCATCGAGGCACTTCTGAGGAATTTACAGCTTCTTGATAAGAAGTGGGTTCATTTTCTACCATAAAAGAGACAACATCGGGTCCAAATGATTTATCAGTTCTCGCCTGTTTGCTTCATCTAGGTTCAACCTCTTCTTCCCCGGGTTGATCTTGTCTCTCATCATGGAGATCATTATCATATCGTTGTCTCTTATCTTGGACAACTGCATCATGTATTCTAGATGTGCTTCCAGTTTCCTTCTTTAAACAATGAAATATGTTTTCAAAAAAGGAAGCATTACTTGATTCCATTACTGTGGTCTTTTGTATATCTAGATTTTTCTAATCATGTACAATGAAAGATAAGCACTGCTATTCTTAGCATATCGAATAAATATACAATCCATAGATTTAAGTCCAATCGTTTAGGCCTTAGGTGTCGGCACAACTACCTTGGCTAGACACCCCCACACTCGTAAGTACTAGTATGATGGCTTTCTTCCCATCTACGGTTCATATGGGGTTTCCTCTTTATCCTTACGAGGTATCTTGTTCAAAAGATAAGTAACTGTTAGAATGGCTTCCCCCCACATGTCTCGGCTCAAACCAGAACTTAACAACATGGCAGTAACCATTTCTTTCAAGTTACGGTTATTCCTTTCAGCAATACAGTTTTGCTGAGGTGAATAAGGAGCACTAAACTCGTGTTTGATTCCATGTTTCGCACATAGATCAGCAAAAGGAGACACATATTCACCTCCTCTATCACTTCGTACAACCTTGATTTTCCTACCAAGTTGATTCTCAACTTCGGTTTTATATAGAACAAACTTGTCTATAGCTTCATCTTTACTTTACAACAAGTAAACGTAGCAGTACTTTGTGTAATCATCAATAAACATGATGAAGTACTTATTGCCACCTTTTGTGGGTAGTAATTTCAAATCACATATGTCTATGTGTATCATATCAAGTGGTTCGGTTTTTCGTTCAACCGATTTGAAATATGATCTTGTAAGTTTGGCTTCGGCACAAGTTGCACACTTATAATTTGAATCAATATGAAAATTTGGTATGCCATTAAATTAAATCAAACGACGTATTGAATTAAAATTAACATATCCAAGACGAGCGTGTCACAAATTAGAAGACTCAATCAAGTAAGCAGAAGAATTCATTTTATTGATATCATTCTTAACAACTGTTACATTAAGCTTAAACATACCATTCAGGGCATACCCCTTACCAACATACATTTGATTTTTAGAAAGAACAACTTTATCAGACTAAAAAACAAGACAAAAACAAAACTTATTCAGAAGCCATTCGGACACAAGATTCTTGCGAATCTGTAGAACATACAAGACTTTAGTCAACTTGAGCTCTTTCTCGGATGTCATCTTCAAAATAACATCTCCTTCGCCCTTGATATCAGCAGTTGTAGAGTTGCCCATGTACAGCTTCTCTCCATTGTCAACCGCTCTGAAAGAGTGAAACATATTGATAACGACATAATTATACATATTCAACCTATCATTATAATGTCACTTTGTAGTATAAATAATAGCTTCTGATACTTAATATGTTGTGTTTTATATGCAGATATAAAGTTTGAAGGAGCAAAGTGAAGATATACAAAGAAGGGGCCTCAAGATGCAAATAAGCAAAAGTTATTGAAAGAAGATTCTGGATCGCCCAGAAGTGCGGTGCAGAAACTCAGAAGTGCGGCGCACATTCCCGTCTCCAAAGTGCGGCGCACTTTCGGAGAAGTGCAGCGCACAATTGACCCAGACAACACTATAAATAGAGGCCATTTCCACTCATTTTACACACACCTCTCTCTCTCAATACTCCATAGCTCGAGTATTTTAGCTTTTCTAGTAAATTTTCAATATTGTCCACTTTTGGGAGATACTTATAACAAGAGTAATCCACTCTTCGATTCTTGGAGGAACGATACAATCGTGACACTTGTGTACTCGTTTATTCAATCCATTCTAAGTATGATGTTCTCTTACTCTTTTCCAATTGTTACTTCGATTACTATGTTAGGCTAAGCTATTTGTGACTATATGGGTATGTGACTATAATTAGTGATGATGCTATGATATGATCCTTCATAAATGATTTCAAGCTAATGTTGTAGAACTATTTTCCCACCTAGTTCTACAAACCATATTTTATCTAAGTTGATTTGTTACGATAGTTTGGCGTTGAGAAACGCAAATTGTTATAATAAGTTTTCTAGAACTTGTCTATGGTAATGAATCTTTGGTTGGAGAGATCCGCTTAGAAACTTGATAAAATATTGAACTTGTTGGCAACTTGTTTTGAGATTAGTCGCTTAAATAAACATAAGTCTTGAATCAACCCAAGTAAATTGTGTAAACACCGTTTTGACGAAAAAGGATTATCACTCTTTACCTACATAAACATATCTCGATCATTATTATCATCATCACGAACTTATACGAGCTATCCCATATTAGTCATACTTGTTATTATTGATATTACTTTAGCTATTTATTTCTTCAATTATTATCTTGATTACCAAAACGAAACTAAGTCTCAACAAACGATCCTGGCTTACCACTACAAAGCTATATTACGAACAAAAGGGTATACTTGCCCGTGTTTGTCTTCTAGTCCCTTGTTTTTTCTAAACCTTGTAATATAAATTTAAGACTTGCAAACGAACATCAAGCTTTTGATGCCGCTGCCGGGGACTTATAATCCTGTTTTGTAACCAAATTCGTATAATCCTTGAAGAAATTGAACCATTGTTCCTCATTTTAAACCAAAATTTTTTCTGAAGTACAGTAAGTACGCCGCACAAAACAAAAAGTGCGACGCACTTTCTGTAGCGAACCAAAGTGCACCGCACAAACCCAGAAGTGCGCCGCACATTCACTGAAAATAGCAAGTACCCACGAAAAAACGTAGCTTTTGCCGAAGGAAGCAACAACCCAACCGATACCGAGAAAATTATGGCTCGAATGGATGCCATGTCTCTTAAGATTGAACAGATAAAACACAAAACCTACAAACACTGTGGAGGAAACCATCCTTCTAGTGAATGTGATGACGATTACACACCCATGACGAAGGAAGAAGAAGCGAACTTCATGAATACCTTTCGCCAAACTCGATTTTATAAGGATTATCGTAATCGCGATCGCGATAATTGGAGATCAAATGATAAACCAAGTTATGATCGAGACGAAAAGAAACCCACTCAAATCAAAGACAAAAACAACCTTGAAATCAAAATCGAGAACTTTATAGAATCTCAAAGAAAAACCAACATTTTTTTTCGAGAAACATTCACTGACTTCAAAACCAAGTTCGAAATTACGATCAAAAACCACCAAGCTTCCATTCAAAACCTTGAAGCTAAATTTTATCGTTTGGCCGATAAACAATCGAATCACGCTTATGGTTCTTTACCAAGCAATACCAACCCGAATCCCAAAAACAACAACAAATATCAACCCCCACAAGCTCGTAACGAGCATGTGAATGCCGTATTCACGCGGAGCGGTTTGTCTTACGAATCACCTACCAGACATACTCAAGTTACACCAATCGAAATTCCATTCGATAGTGATAATGAGGATGAAGCCCAACCAACCCACAACAAACCAACTGAAAACCCAACACCCAAACCATATAAACCAAAATTACCATATCCACAACACTTACGCAAACAAAAGATGCAAGCTAAGTATAGTAAATTCCTCGACTTAATACAAGAAGTTCGAATTAACATGCCTTTAGTCGATGTTCTGGCTGGAAAGCCAAATTATGGCAAATTTATCAAAAAACTTATCAAGAGCAAGCATAAGTTTGAAGAAGTTTCTTCAACTTTTCTAAACGCCTTGGCCGATCTAGGCGCAAGTATCAATCTCTAAAAACGTTTTAATACCCACAAAAATGAGTGTTCGACTCACGAACCGTTCTTTCCAATACCCAATGGGGATAGCTGAAAACATGCTCATAGAAGTCATAAAATTTGTTTTTCCTGTTGACTTTGTAATCTTAGAAATGGAAGAAGATAGCAAGGTACCACTTATCCTTGGTAGACCTTTCTTACACACAGCTGATGCTATAATTAGAGTAAAACAAAAACAACTCAACCTTGGAGTTGGAGAAGATATAATTTCTTTTTCTATCGACGAAGCAATGAAACACTCGTACTCTAATGACGATACTTGTTTTAGTATCGATGTCATTGAAGAAATCGTTGAAGCCGATTTCGACGCTCTTCTTGATGAAGGAAGCGAAATTTTGCATTCTATCGAAGGAACCATTCTCGAATAAGAACTTTTTGCTGAATTTGATGCCTTCATAGCCGACCATACCGATGATGAACCAATCGAAAAAATCGAAGAAGAATTCGAAACCCCATTTGAAACCATAATTTTCGAAACCGATTTCAAAGTTAAGAAATCTGTCGAAGAACCTCCTACAAATTTAGAACTTAAACCTCTTCCTGAACATCTGGAATATGCGTTTCTTCACGAAGAAAAATTACTCCCTGTAATTATTTGATCCCAACTTTCGAAAGAACACAAAGACGATCTAATTGACATTCTCAAGAAACATAAACAAGCCTTTTCTTGGAAAACTTCTGACATTCCTGGCATATGTCTATCGTTCTGCAAACACAAAATCCAACTTTTGGATAACAAGAAACCAGTTGTTGAAAAACAACGAAGATTAAATCCTAGCATGAAAGATGTTGTTAAAAAAGAAATTCTTAAACTCTTAGACTCTGGAATAATCTACCCAATCGCCGATAACCCATGGGAAAAACAAATTTTCTATTTCTAAGATTGAGTGTTTCATTGCTTCGTCGATAGAAAAAGAAATTATATCTTCTCCAACTCCAAGGTTGAGTTGTTTTTGTTTTACTCTAATTATAGCATCAGCTGTGTGTAAGAAAGGTCTACCAAGGATAAGTGGTACCTTGCTATCTTCTTCCATTTCTAAGATTACAAAGTCAACAGGAAAAACAAATTTTCTGACTTCTATGAGCATGTTTTCAGCTATCCCCATTGGGTATTGGAAAGAACGGTCCGCGAGTCGAACACTCATTTTTGTGGGTATTAAAACGTTTTTAGGGAGTTTAGCATACAAAGAGTATGGCATGAGATTGATACTTGCGCCTAGATCGGCCAAGGCGTTTCAAGAGTATGAGTGAGGAAAAGTACATGGGATTAGGAAACTTCAAGGATCTCCCAGTTTTGGTGGTACTTTGTTTTGGACAATGGCAGAACATTCATCATTTAGAAAAGTTGAAGAAACTTCTTCTAACTTATGCTTGCTCTTGATAAGTTTTTTTGATAAATTTGCCATAATTTGGCTTTCCAGCCAGAACATCAACTAAAGGCATGTTAATTCGAACTTCTTGTATTAAGTCGAGGAATTTACTATACTTAGCTTGCATCTTTTGTTTGCGTAAGTGTTGTGGATATGGTACTTTTGGTTTATATGGTTTGGGTGTTGGGTTTTCAGTTGGTTTGTTGTGGGTTGGTTGGGCTTCATCCTCATTATCACTATCGAATGGTATTTCGATTGGTGTAACTTGAGTATGTCTGGTAGGTGATTCGTAAGACAAACCGCTCCGCGTGAATACGGCATTCACATGCTCGTTACGAGCTTGTGGGGGTTGATATTTGTTGTTGTTTTTGGGATTCGGGTTGGTATTGCTTGGTAAAGAACTAGAAGCGTGATTCGATTGTTTATCGGCCAAACGATAAAATTTAGCTTCAAGGTTTTGAATGGAAGCTTGGTGGTTTTTGATCGTAGTTTCGAACATGGTTTTGAAGTCAGTGAATGTTTCTCGAAAAAAAATGTTGGTTTTTCTTTGAGATTCTATAAAGTTCTCGATTTTGATTTCAAGGTTGTTTTTGTCTTTGATTTGAGTGGGTTTCTTTTCATCTCGATCATAACTTGGTTTATCATTTGATCTCCAATTATCGCGATCGCGATTACGATAATCCTTATAAAATCGAGTTCGGCGAAAGGTATTCATGAAGTTGGCTTCTTCTTCCGTCGTCATGGGTGTGTAATCGTCATCACATTCACTAGAAGGATGGTTTCCTCCACAGTGTTTGTAGGTTTTGTGTTTTATCTGTTCAATCTTAAGAGACATGGCATCCATTCGAGCCATAATTTTCTCGGTATCGGTTGGGTTGTTGCTTCCTTCGGCAAAAGCTACGTTTTTTCGTGGGTTTTTGTTTTTGTGATTTTTTGACCAATCAAGCTTAAGATGCATTAAACGCCACAGCGTCTAAGTGTCTTGGCTTCATTTTATTCCCAACAATCCTCCCCTAAACTCTATATCTACTCTAGTAATCAAGTTTCTGAATAAAAACAAAATACAAGGAGGATTCTTACAAATACACATCACTTGTTCTTGTTCTTGTTAATTTGGAAATAAATAAATTGAATCAAATCTTTGCCATTATCACTTGTGTAATCCATCTTCAGCTATGTTGTCGCCATTTTTTTCAAAACTTCTTTGGACATAGGATATTCGACATCCACAAGAAGATACTCAGAAAACTTTGTAGTACTCAAATGATACACACCAGCTGTTAAATGTAGACGCCATTGAAGTCCACTGATATCATCAAGATCCTCCCATACTGGATCTTCATCATCTGGTTCACACAGTCTCTTAAATGTAGACCAAATCTTTATTCCATTAACTGAAGTAGGTGCTTCAGTCTCATACTTGGCCTTCATCAATCTCCAAAGATCTGCCAAGTCCTCCCTATCCAAGCTTGCAAACAAAGACATCAAAGTAATAAATGTATGTACCTCTTTCCCATATCTTCCAACCCTCCAAAACCCACTTGCATCTTCCTCATAACTAACTATCTGGTTTCTGGAATCATTAGGTAACACTTCTACCATTTGTGAAGCTTCCAAGGGTGAGAGCTTAATACTCTTTCTAATAATAGCTTCACTAGGATTCACTCTATCCAAATTAGGTGGAAACTCAAATGGAACTCCCTTCTTCAAAGGTCTTGGTGCAATTAAAGCCTGTTGTATTTGCATCTCTTCTTCCAATTCTTCTTTTCTTTCATCAGAAAGAAGTCTGATAGTGTTCTGCTCTTGAACACTTGCCCATATGGGAAAAGCTTTATATTCCAACTCAGCAAAAGACAATGCCTACAACTTCTTAAACTTTCATCCTCCTTAATGACATCTGAGCAACATGTAGTAGAGCTCCCTTCTATCCTTTTTAGACCGTGAAAGAACCTTGCTAGCCTTGTACTGCAGAATTACCTTGCAATCTCTTTGAACTCTAAGTAAAATCTCCAAACCCCAAATTTGATCTGAAATTGACATGTTTGGGTTCTCCATTACCTGATTCTCCCATGCAAAGTACATCTGAGCTACTTTAGGCATCTCATAATCTACCTGCAATTTCAACTCTGCAAGCCTTTCCTTTGCTAACTCATCACCATATTCAAGTTTTTCTGGATCTTCAATAATCATCACACTTGAATCCGTACTCTCATCATCACTTCCTTCCTTATTGATCTCAGAAGTGACCACAAATGGTGACTCAACAATCTTCTTCTTCTCTTGTTCATCAAGTTATGCAGCCAGCATAGAATCATACTTTACTTGAGCTACATCCTTGGGATCCTTTGTTTCTACCAAAATCCCTTTACCTTTATTTAATACATCAATGGTAGGTAAAGGAATTGATGATATTACCTGTGTAGACACATCCTTGATGATAGCTGATGACTCGGATACATCAACCATACCTGTTGGTCTGTCCAAAACCTGCTTGTCAACGCCCCACTTACTCTTATCAACGCTCAAACCTTGTGTATCAACGCCTGGCTTAGAAACTTGTTCCAACATCTCCATAAACAAAATCTTTGTTGGAGTTACCATAGATACATCAATTACTGGCCTCTCCTTCAAGCTAGTCAAAGCTTCAGCCATCTCCACACCAATTGAACCACCTGAACCTTTGTCACTTAAATTAAATGGTTCACTAGTAGCTTCCTCCCCTTTGTAATAATCCTCTCCTCATGAAAGGACTCTTGTCTGCCTTCCCCGAGATTCAGCAGTCTCTAAAACAACAATTATCTCCCTCAATTGCTTGAGTTCAAGACCTTGTGTGTTGACAGTATGTACATTTGCAAGCTTATGCAGACAACCGTCAATTCTAATAAGGTGTAAGGTTCCAATCTGCCCTCCTCTAGAGTGGGAATTTGACCTCCCAAAGTAGAGTCATGGGGGATGGATGGGGTCTTAAGTATGTTAGGACTGGCTTGGCCTGCATCTAAGCTAGAACCAATAGTCCCAGCCCCACCCATGGTACCAACCACACTTGTGGTGGTGGTTCTCTCTGCAACATGGCTAGGACCACTAGAGGAGAATAACACTCCAATAGTCCTTTGGCGTTTTTCCATCCTAAAATCATGGGGTGTAGAGGATGATGTAGATTGGGTGTCTGGTTGAAGGTTAAGGGGTGTTTGGGTTTGTCGGAAAAGGGTGTCAGCGTTGAAGGGTTCTGGGTCAACGTCCATTTGCTGGGGTGATGATGATTGTTCAGGCAAGGGGTCTGGTTGTGGTAATGGGTCAATCTGAGGTTGTGGGTCGGGTTGAGGTTGTGCTGCTGCAATAATAGCAAGCATGGCTTGGGTAAGAGGTAAGTCTCTGTTTGGTGGTGTATTCATCTTTCCAAAAATTGCTTTCTTTTGCACAGGGATTTTATAAAAATCATTGTGATCCCTAGTACAATACCTTTGTTCATCAAACACCATTTGCGAAAATCTTGGGTAGGAAAGAGTCATCTTGCTACCCTTTTTATGACACATGCCATCAAAAATCATTTTAGAAAAGTTATATTTTTGCCCAGTAGCAATACACACAATGGAACTCCCAATTGATCTGTTAATTTCATTGTGTGCAGTACATTTGGGACTCAAACATTGAAGAATGACATGTATCAAGTACTTCCAAGCTAGGGGAAATTCCTGTTTTGAATATTTATTTAAAGTTCCCTCTTCAGGGAAAGGATAACCCAAAGCTTGAAGTCCTTGTTCTAGCTCACCAATGGGTAGGGTGGTTATACCATCTGCATCGTTAAGATGCAAAGCCTGACGAACCAAGGCTTCAGTAACCACCCATTGAAGCCCATGGAATGTAGCAGTCAATGTAGTCACATTATTAACCGTTGAGGAAGTGACAGTATTCTACAACTGTTTAATATGAGTGACAGGGATAAGAGGAGCATGAGAAAGTGCATACCTTATTGGGGATGAATTTAAATACTCCACCATCTGAGTATATTGGGGAAACAGAGCATTGTCAGCCTCCAAATAAGCAACCATATTGTGCTGACTTCTGACCCCAATTCCAAATCATTTGGTTTAAACTTAGGCGCCATTGATGTAGAAAGCTGTGATAAATAGTTATGAAAGATGAATGTGTGTGAAAATTTAGTTAGATAAGAATAAACAGTTACCCTGTTTCAAAAGAATGAGCCAAATATATAGGAGAGGTGAAACCAAGTGATTGGTCAAAGATGAGGCATTTATTTTCAAAATATAATGATTAAAATCTTGAAAATATATAACTTATCTTGTGCATTAATAAAGAGTTACCAACTCCTAAAATTACGGCCCATATTTTCGTCAAAAATAACAACTGGGTAGGACCCAATGTTTATCAACGGTCAAAAATAACGCAACAACGCCCAACGGCTATATACTTGTCAACGATGGATTTTGTCATGTCAACGTCAAAATTGGTCCTAACAACGTTTGGAAATAAAACTGTTAGCGTCCAAAAAATAAAAATAAAATAAAATAAAAATAAAATAAAATAAAAAGGACCTTAACAAAGTAATTTATCCCAGTGAAGACAACTTATAGACTGAAAATCACCATAGGGTGGCAAGCACTGTCCAATCATGCACACTTGCTTAAGTAAGATAGACATAATTGTCCTCAAGTGTCCCTTGCTAACCAAAGTTCTTAACAATGAAGTTACCTTATAAAGTCCTTTGTAACTTCCCATGTAAGCCCAATAAAAATCATACCCAAGTCTCCCAACATACCACATCCAATTCTAGGTCAAAAAGTCTTGGCAGCGTGCAAAGTATATCAACTTTGCATGATATAGTGCCTCACGATTTAGTAAACTAACTCGTACTCACTAGTGGACACAATGTATAATTGTGATAAGAGTATTGTATGAATACCCAAAAAGTCCTAAAGGTTTCCTAAACCACCCCTTAAAATAAGATATACAAGTTGCTAAATAAAATGCATGTAATAAAAATTTATGTCAAGATAGGAATATAAATAGAGTTAAGTCCATATATTAGCAACCTACTTTTCATCTTTTACACATCTAGGTAACCATGTCAATATATTACTAATATATTGATTCAAACCAACTATGTTTTAGAAATATAGGTAAGATGACCGGTTAAGTGAGTCACATATATAAATATTTTTCATATATTTTTTTAAACTCAATATTCGTCAGTTGTTAATCTTATACCTTAAAAACCTAGATTGGTATCACTTTTAATATTTTTTTATTGTTTGAATTTATGTTTATGGACCTACAAACCCAGATCCCATCGTAAATTCCTTTATGTATGCTTTCCACCACATATATTAACACCTTAAATCCATTTTGAGCCATCTAAAATCCAATATTCACACGTAAGCCATGTTCATGATCATCATCTTCCAACACTTTCAGATCCCCATCTCATCATCATCACCATTAATGATATGACCATCAATCTATTTATGGATCTGTAAAAGATAAAGTCCAATTACCATAAAGAATCCTTCTTTTCTGATATAATAACGAACATCATGATTTTCAACTCTTCCTCTTTCCACACCCACACAACAACGATGTTAGAAATTATAACTGTTATGTTGATAATATGATGGGATTTGTATTTATGAGTTTGAGATTTATGATTATTAGTTTAGAATTTATATGTATTTAGTTTCAAAAGAATATTGATAAATTTAGATAATCTGGGTTTTTTAAAGAATGTTGATAATGTTAGTGAAGGAGACATGCAGGAAACAATAATAAAAAACAATGAAATTTAACAAAATCAAGTGTGAGGTGGAATATACCAATAGGGCAAAAAGAATAAAAAAGATGATGTGTCGATCATTTTCGAGATGTAACCGACACCTAAATGGTTATATTACATATATTGTTACAAATTTTAAGAATTCAATGACCATATTAGTAATATATTTATTTGGTTACCTATATGAGTAAAATATAGAGAGTACGTTGGTAATATATAAACTTAACCCATATAAATATTCCAACCATCATCCATAAACTTGAACATGCTCAAAGTAAGCTTCAAGGATCCATAAGCAACTCTGTATCCATTTGTACAATGTTAACAACGCCTGCATAATTAGATCAAAAACCACAAAACTAACATGTTGCTGACAACGTCAATTTAACACTTGTATGCGTTAAAATAACCTTTGTCAGCGTTAGACAAATAAAGTGAAAAATATAATTTTGTACAAAGACTAATAACAATGCATATCATGTACATACTATTACAATAAGTCCCCAAAACACATATCAAGAAAGATTGATCCTCCAATACTTGTTACCAAGTATTGAAATCTCCCAGCATCAAAAGGTTTAGTTAATAAATCTGCCACATTTTCTTCTGTGTCAACCCTATCTGGTTGTATTAAACCTTTTTCAAAACAATCTCTTATAAAATGATGTCTAATTTCTATGTGTTTTGTTTTAGAATGATGTACAGGATATTTAATAATGCATAAAGTATTGTTATTGTCTACAAAAAACTCGGTATGCGTGAAATTATACCCATAATCCAACAGCTGGTTCTGAATCCATTAGACTTGTCCACAACAAGCAGCTGCAGCCACATATTCTGCTTCAGTTGTAGAGTTGGCCACCACTGTTTATTTCTTGCATTGCCAAGATATCAACCTACTCCCAAGAAATATGCATCCACCAGTTGTGGATTTTCTATCAAACTTGTCACCTCTATAATCACTGTCTGAATAACCAATAAGATCTAATGGAGAATCCTTTGGATACCATAATCTCAAGTCGGGATAGCACCTAAGATATCTAAAATTCTCTTGACAGCTTGAAGATGACACTCTTTGGGAGTCACTTGATGGCGTGCACATGCACATACAACAAACATAATATCAGGTCTAGAAGTTGTGAGATACATCAATGATCCAATCATCGACCTATAATGCCTGACATCCACCTCTTTTCCATCTCCTATCTTTCCCCAAGGGTGTTCCCTATCCATGGGTGTGCTAGCCCATTTTTCATGTGGAGAAAAACCAAACTTCTTTAAGAACTCTACTACATATTTATCTTGAGAGATGAAGATACCATCTTCTTTCTGCTGAACTTGTAGCCCTAGAAAGAAGTTCATCTCTCCCATTGCACTCATCTTGAATTTGCCTGTCATGAGCTTAGAAAAGTCTTCACTCATCTTTGGACTAGAAGAACCAAAGATAATATCGTCCACATGGACCTGGACAAGCAAGAAGTCCTTACCATTCTTTTTGGTAAACAAAGTCTGATCTATGGTGCCCCTTTTGAATCTATTTTCCACCAGATAGGTGGACAATGTACCATACCATGCTCTTGGAGCTTGATGAAATCCATACATTGCTTTCTTCACTCTATACACCTTTTCTGGATGTTCAGAATCCTCAAAACCAGGAGGCTGCATGACATAAACCTCCTTTGCAATTGTGCCATAAAGAAAAGCACTCTTCACATCCATTTGATAAACTGTGAAGCCCATGCAAGAAGCATAGGCTAGGAAAATCCTTATTGCTTCAATCCTTGCAATAGGTGCAAAAACCTCTTCATAGTCTATACCTTCCTCTTGTGTATAGCCTTGAGCAACTAATCGTGCCTTGTTTCTGACCACAATTCCTCTTTCATCCCTTTTGTTTCTAAGAACCCATCTTGCCCCTATAGGTCTGACATATCTAGGACAATCTACTAACTCCCAAACATCCCGAATTGCAAATTGGTGAAGCTCATCCTGCATTGCTTCCACCCAACTTGGTTCTTTGAGAGCATCAAATATCTTCTTGGGTTCCTGTTGTGACAGAAAACAAGCAAACAAACATGCTTGAACAAGAGGGGTATCAACCTTCTTATGTATATTGGCAATAAATCCTCCATGAGTCTGATGAGACCTTCTAGTTTGAACAGGAGATATCACATCACCAATGATTAGAGAAGAAGGATGGTTCTTGATAGTTGATGTAAATACTCATCCTTCAATAATTGTGGTGTCTTCAATTTCACGCTCCAAGTTGCAAATATCCTCTTCAGATTCTCTCCCATCATCACCTGAATGAACCTCTTCATGTATTATGGAAGGTCCACCTTGTTCAAAAACATTAGAAGAGAATAAATGGTCAAAAGAGTTGTCAATGCCTGAACCAAGGCTGTCAACGTTTTAGCCATCAACGCCTGAATTTGGCCTATCAACGCCAGATTTTCCTTTGTCAGCGCTTGAAGATTCATGCATGTTTTCATCAACTGGTGTCTCTTGTGCACCATCTTTTTCCTTTCCAGCAGCAGCAGCAGCAAATGCATCTGTCCAAATGGGAATGGTAACATACTCAAGTATGGAAGCTGATTTATCTGCTTGTGATCCTACTTCCTTATCAACCTGTATACCTGAAATTTCAACAATTGGTTCTTCCACAACATTTGAATTTACTTTCACAATGTCTGGATTAGTAACAGGCATATAATTCAAAGTTCTAGATAAAGGATCCAAGTCAAAAAGCTAATTTGGTCCACTTTCAGGATCACTAGGTTTACTTTCTAAAAACCTAACATGTACTTTTTCAAATATACGTTTTTCCTTCTTAATGTAAACCCTATATCCTTTACTCTGCACAGAATAGCCCTAAAGTATCCTTCATCACCTTTAGCACTAAACTTTCCTAAGGCATCACTAGTGTCCAGTACAACTACATGACATCCAAAGGGATTAAGAAAACCAATATTAGGTTTTCTATTCCAAAATAGCTCATAAGGTGTCTTATTGTGAATTTTGTTGATTAATGCCCTATTTTGAACATAGCAAGCTGTATTCATAGCCTCAGCCCAAAATGCAATGGGGAAGTGAGCATCAGCCAACATTGTCCTAGTTGCTTCTATGAGTGTTCTATTCTTCCTTTCAGCCACCCCATTTTGTTGTGGGGTTCTAGCAACACTAAACTGCCTAGTAATCCTTTTCTTGACACATAAGTCATCTAACAACTTATTTCTAAACTCACCACCATTATCACTTCTAAGAATCTTAACCTCATTCCCAGTCTTTTTCTCTATCTGGGTAATAAAGTTAATCAAAATAGTGGCAGTTTCACTTTTCAAAGCCAAAAATAAAGTCCAAGTAAATCTAGAAAAATCATCAGTTATGACAAAACAAAAAGATTTACCATTTAAACTTTCTATATTAGTTGGACCAAACAAGTCCATATGCAATAGGTGAAGTGGCTTTGAACTAGAATGCACAAGTTTAGACTTAAAGGAAACTTTGTGCTGGTTGCCTTTAGGGCATGCAACACAAGAGTGGTTATTATGGAACGCCTTTTCAGGCAAACCATCAACCAAACCAAGTCTTACAAGTCTATTTATATTCTTAAAATTTATGTGCCCTAACCTTCTGTGCCAAAGATTACTCTCATCAACTGAAGCCTTAGCATATAGACATGACATATTATTATTCATCTTAATTCCATTAAGATTCACATTATAAATATCCTTATCACTACAAGAAAATGTAGTTTTTGGGACGAAACTTTTTGGAACGGTAAAAAACTTGTACCAGATACACGTATTTGGCACATTTTAGCTAACCGTACCAACAAAGTAGTTATTTGGGACAATTATTAGAAACCGTCCCAAATACATATGCTTTTGGGACGTTTTCTAACGAAGGTGCCAATTACATGTGTATTTGGAACGTTTTGAGTTACCCGTTCCAAATACTTATGTATTTGGGACGATTTATATTACCGGTGTCAATTTTTATATATGTATTTAGATCGTTTTTTAATGATTTCTCACACATCTCATCTGCATCCTCTTTATGATACAACAAAGCTAATCCTAATAAAGTTAAGAACAACAGTTCATAATTTTTGGATCCTATTTAATATGGCCACCGCATCCTCTTCTAATTCCTCATTAGAATAGAATGGTAAAATAAGTGGAAATTGGGCTTGGTGGACCGTCTAATTGATATGTTTGTCTAGTTGATAGGTTTGATATATGTGTCGATATGTCAGGGTCACTTCCTTTAATGCAGAGATGAATATGTAGTTGATATTGTGTCGGTTCGTGTGGTGATTGGGCACAACATAAATTCATCAGGTACGAGGTTAAATGCTCGGATACTTGATACTTTTTTCTTTCTCATTCTCTTTTTAGGGAACTTAAGAATGTTGTAGCAACCTAATTGGGTTTGTCATATTTTTAGTAACGTCGGTTTTGCTATAACTAGATGAGTAGGCGTCTAAATCGTATTTCGACACCCCGCTAATTTCTTGTAAACATTTTAAATCTTTAATAAAATTGATTTTAAATAATAATAATAATAATTACAATAATTAAATAATAATAATTGATGTTATAATAAAATAACATAATAATAATAATAAATAAATAATAATATCCCGACTTTCTTCTAATTTGTTGTAAATCTCTTGAGTTTCTTAATAAAGTTATTTAATAAAAATATAAAAATAATAATAGCGATAGTAATAGTAATATTAATAGCAGGATGCAGTGACTTTACTTAAGTGGATACGTAGACTTTTCGTGACTCAAGACATTAGAACACGCGCTAGTGTTAACATTTTTAATAGGATCGACTTTTTTTATTGGTAGAGATAGGGGTGTCAATAATTCTGACCCGGCCTGAACTCGACCGACTTGAGTATATTCAGATCGGGTTACTCGGATTGGAAATTTAACTCGGGTCAATCGGGTCAACTCGACTAACCGAATTCACAATCGCGTCGTGAATCGGGTAAAACATTTTTTACTAACTCGGGTTCGGGTCAATCAACCAAATGACCCAAGTAATTTTTTTTATAATTTTTTAAATAAATTTTATGTAATTTCTATTGAAAAAAAGTAAAAAAATGCTTTTTAAAATATTTTATCCATATTCGGGTAGACCGAACCCATATTGTCCGACCCGAGTAGACCCACACCCGACTAACCCGAATTAAAATCGGATCGAGTTAGGGTAAATTATTTTTGCTTCGACATGACTTCGACCTGACCCGATTAACTCGATCTCGACCAACTTGATCCGATTGACACCCCTAGCTAGAGGAGTGGGGTTCGAGATAGTATCTCTACTTTTTAATAAAAAAAATTAATATTTATGTATTTCTAATAAAACTGATCGGCTATAATTAGGGGTGAGCATTTGACAGTTTACCCGGACAGGATCGAAAAACTAAACCGGAGCAAATCGACTCGGACCGAACCGGATAATTTTGGTTTGTTCCAAGGTCCGGAGTTTTGTACTATTTCGGTCTTCGGTCCGGTTCGGTCTTATCAAATTTTTTTTCTATTTTGTCTAATAGGCCTTGACCGGATCCAAGATCGGACCGACCCGAACAATTTCGGTCGGATCTTAGTCCGAGGTTTTGGACCATTTTATGATCGGTCCGGTCCGTTATGGGTCCGTTGTTCGGCCCTAAGTTAAAATTAAGAAAAAAAATAATAGTAGTAATAATCATTTTATTAATAATATGTTATTAGTATTATTATTTTATTGTTATTATTAAAATAGGCTAAATTAATATTTAATGGTTGAAAATAAGACTAATGAGAATTATGAAAGTTCTATCAGGCGGCAAAACAATTTCGTGAAGCGGTAAAACAAATTTGTAAAATTTAAATTGAAAAAACTACCTAGCGAACCTCACGCTAAACTTAATCTTGATCATTTTTAATGGTTTTAAATTGGCTTCTCCCATAACCTAATATATCAACATCGGATGTAACAAATTACCATTATTTATTAAGAAAATCAATGGAGTTTCAGATCCACAAGTAAATAAACTGCAGGTAAATTATCTATTTTATTTTAAGACTCATAATTGTTTATTCTTAACTTTGTCTTTTTCTTTTTCTCTTCACACCGAACATCAAGAAAACATTTGTTCAGATTGCTTGCCTGCTTTCAAAGTCATGACGCCAGTCAATGGGACTATTATTAAATAATTAGAGGAGTCTAAGGTCCCGTTTGGTTTGCGGAATGTTTTTAATGGAATTATAATCTTTGAGAGGAGTTGTAATTTGATATAAATGTAATTGAAAGAATGAGAATGTGTTGGAATTGTAATGTTGTGGAATTGTAATGAATTAAATTTAAGATGTGTTTGGTTGAGTCTTAACGTAATGTAATTCAATTTTTTTTATAAAATAAAAAATTAATAAAAAATAATAGTTAAAATAAAATAATAAAAACTAAATAGTAAAAGTATAAAAAATTTAAAATAAAATAAATTATTATTTTTAAAAAAGTTATTGTTTTAATAAAAATTATTATTAAAATAAAAATATAATAATTAATATTATTTTAATATTTCAAAAGTATAATAATAAGAAATATTATTATTAATAAAATATTAAAATAAATAATAATAACAAAAATTAAAAAATAAAAATATTATAACAAAAATATTAAAAAATAATATAAATTAAATAAATAAAACATAAAATAAATGTTCTATAAAATAAATTAAAAAATTAAAAAATTAAAAAGTATAAATTAAAATTAATAAGCTTATTAAAAATAATATAAAAATAATAATAATTAACAATAATTAATAATAATAATAATAAAACTATTATTATTAATTTTTTAATATTTTATAATAACAAAAATAAATTTTTTTAATTATATGATTTTAAGATAATAATAATAATAATAATAAAACTGATTATTAATAATTAATAATAATAATAGTGGTTTAAAGTATAAAATTACGAATTACGACGTAATTCAAAACATTCCATCCAACTTCCCATGTAATGTGAATTACCTCATTTGATATAATAGTAATGTCCCAATTACAATTACGTACCATACCAAACACCAAATGTAACTAGGATTTGGTGCCCGCGCTCCGCTGCGGGAGAGCGCGGGCGTTTTATAGTTGCTCGTTCTGTAATCTCATTGAGGCGGTTGTTACATCTGCTATTGTATAAATACTTGTAAAAGATATTTAGTCCCCTCACTGTTGTTGCAGGTCATGAAAATGGATGCACAAAAGTTTCTAACATCTTAACTGTATTAGATGTTCTTTTTATTTTACCTGATTAAACAAAACAAAACAAAACAAAACAAAACAAAACAAAAACAATATGAGTTTAGTACTGTTCTGTAACAAAGACTGTTTAAGATCTCGACTTCTTGTGGTAGCCTTGTCCCAAGAAGCAGCTAGTTCTTAAGACACTCACTGAACCACCCCATGAACATTGGTTTTGTTAGTTGCGGCGTCGGCTACATGAATATGCTTTTCTTTTACACCCTATAGCACTCCAAAAGTCTGACAGTAACCGACGATGCATTCTTTCCAGGTGTGCTACTTCAATCTTCTTCCGAGGCCTTCCGCTTTAGCAGTCGTCGTTGCTCGTTAGATTACTTCTGCATTGCGAAAGCGTAACCTCATAAGTAAATACGCAGTTACGTTTCCACAAAGAAACATACATCCAGGTAGTTTACCTTTCTACGAAAATCCTATCAGGGTGAGTGTGGCCATGTGTTTTTTTTAAACAAACTCGCGCGCGACTTTGGATGGGGGAATGGGGGCTGCGCGCGACTTTGGGTATGTCGCTCGTGGGTTTAACCCCACTCCCACCAGCCTTAATGTAATTAAAAATTTCCATGCGCACATACAACATCGAAAAATTTCGACTTTCGACTCTAAAATCATTGTTACTCTGTATTATAAATATGACTCCGTATACTGAACTTGGCAATTTATTTTAACTCACATTTAGCATCTTTTTTTCTTGTCTCATAGCCAATTTGTTCAACTAACAATGTAGGATAAAAACACAGTTCCTCACTATCTAGTCCATGAGCTAAAAGACACCATTCAGAAGCCCACCCAACCAACACGATTTCGTTCAATCTATGGTTTCTAACTGCGACCAACTACTGAATGCATTGTGATAAATTTAAGAATGGATTAGTTACCTGAAAAACTCGAGCGCCAACATGATCTGATCAAATTTATGTTTTTCAGAGCATTGTTCATTTCCGCCTGGATATGAATTTCATGAGAATTTGCCTATAGAACGTGGTAGATGATAATTTCTGTAAAGTAAGTTAACTGCCTAATAACTTAGGGTCGTAATAGTTTAAAAGTAGTGTCGGGCTGTGTTCGAACATAACGGTCGAAGGACCAAAAAGTATCGATTTTTCAGGTGGCCACTCGATTTTCGCATCACTTTTTTTTTTCTAAACCGCTCTTTCCTGTTAAAGTTGTATAAAAAAGATACAAATATAAAAATCAATCAAAAGGAAAAGAAAGAGTGAAAGGACGCATGATGGCGCACCTGTCAACCGGTCAGGATCTATTGTATTCATTTCTGTAAATAAAAAAATAGGAACCAAAATTAGTTTAACTCAATAACCTGCGTTTTATATCTATCCATATTATGAGATAACCAAGTATGTTTAAAAATCACAATGATATAATGCATCACATATTGCTAAAATCTAGGTGAATATTAGCTGTTGTTAAACTACATAGAGCTTTTCGTTAAGAAGTGAGTAAACATGAACCTGTGAAAAGTGGTCAAAAATTATCCCCCACTCTCCTAAATAAAACTTTTGTAAACCGCAAGATTATCCGTATACTAAAATAAGTCATTCGATCGAGCATCAATAACCTGCTGATTCTTCACTGGACCTTTTTATGTCCCATCAGCAACTACAAACAAAACAATCAATATTGTCACTACAATTTTTACGTCGACATCTCATCAAACATTTGGCGTACAACAAATTTCTTTTATGAAAACAGCAACATATTAAAAATAAATAACCAAAATTTAATTTAAAATAAAGTTAAGAATAAACAGTTAAAACATAAGTCGAACATGTCCCATTGACATAATTCATCAAGTCCCACAATTAACACTATTCTCACATATGCAAACAATAAGTCACAGGCTAAAATTACATACTATTTGGGAAAAAAGAGACCTAACTGTTAAGCCCATCAAATTAGCTAAAGAAAACCAAATCAAACTTACTTACACTTATGGAATTAACAGGTTCGTTATGCACCTCATGTGACAAAATTTTAAAACCTTGATATATAAGTGGATAGATGAATGTTACCTTATACGTATGCTCAATAACAATTCCATTCGACTCAACCTCATCATCAAGTGGCTTGTTCTCTTCCTCAAACAACATCTCATCGCGTTCACCTTTGGTCGTCGCAAATTCACGTTTTAAGGCTGCATTTTTCACAACATTAAAAATGAGATTTTCTTGTATATTGTATTTTTTCTAAATATCAAATAATCGATAAACAAAACAAATATGATAATCCAAAGAGACCCTAAGTAAGACGTCACCAAACAAAAAGTAAGCATAATTTTTTCACTGAAGCATAAAAACAAACACTTGGTATACATAAATAAAATACGAACATAATAAAAAATATAAGAACAAAACCATGGGCTACACCCAAAAAATTGAACAATTGATTAACAATTTAAAATAAATACAACATGATATGACGGTTAAGAAACTTACATAGCTCATTTGATTCAGACATAATTTTTTGCATGCAATTCTATTCTCTAAGATAGTTGTTTTTACAAAACTGACAATGAAATGTTTGCAGGTACGCCAACGCCTCCTCCCTACCCATTTTGAGGCCTCTAGTACATGTTTTGAATGCCTCATCAAAAAAAGAAAAAGAAAGGGTAATGACAGAAAGCTACCTTTGCCATGGTGACAATATCAGGAACCACATCTTGCGTCTGAAAACCCCAGTAATGGCTTCCAATGCGACCAAATCCAGTTTGAACTTCATCAGCAATGCATACGCCACCTGCTTTATGTACAATGTCATAAACCAACTTTAAGTATCCCGGAGCCAATTCAACCGCTCCCCAACTCCCTAAAGTAGAATCGAAATTCCAACTTGACAAATATTTATATGAACTTGATATGGGTATAAAGAAGATTGGAATCTAGCACTAACCTGTATAGTTTCAAAAATATAACCAGCAACTCTTCCTGAAGTACCGTGATCAATGTGATCTCGTACGTCTTGAGCATACAGATTAGCATCCGCTCCAAACACCCCTCGGTAGGGGTTTGGATTTACAACATGATGAATTTCACCCTACAAAATTCTAGAAGAAATAGATTTGGTAAAAGATAGAAATACAGGTCAATTTGTGTTTCACTTTTTCTTAAACGGGTGAAAAAAAATTTTATAGCAAAAATGGAAATGGGTCGTATGTGTCAAAATTCAACCAAACTGTATTGAAGATGCTTATGGAATTCCTAAAGACATAAAACATAAAATGATTACAGAAACTCAGAAAGTACGAATATATTACAGAGTATAGGTCTGTAATCATTGTTGAAACGTGACATGATTATAGAATTTTGAAGACATGAAACATAAAATCTTTACAATCTGTCCTACCCAACCTGCACCAAAAGTTACCTGTTTTGACCCGTTACCCTACCCACCAGACCCGCCCACTTTTTTCACCAGTCTTAGGTACGGTATCTAGCTAAATCTTCAGTTTTTTCATGATTTAGCGAATAGACATACCTGTGGTATGGGGTACTTCCATGTGTTCAAAGCTGTCAATCCAACAGTAGATGCACTTCAACCATGGTATGCATTACGTAAGGCATTTATCCCAAGGTTACCAGTGTATAACCGTGCCATCAGCCTTGCCAGCTCATTTGCTTTCGTTCCAGAATTTACAAAATACACCACCTGCTATATCTTAAATGACCATAGAAAGACGGCATCAACATTGGCAGCTCATACGCCTGCAAATATTTTCAACAAACGAAAATAGAAGTCAAACACCAAGTTAGGCCACTAAATGACCATAGAAAGACGCAATATGCAGATCTCATTTTCTAAACAGGTGTGTGAGTTGTTTAATTGAAGTAGCTATCTCAAAAATTAATTCATAAGGGAAACAACCATGTATATACCGCGTGACACGGTACATCTTAAACGTCAAATAAGGAAACAACCAACTAAACGCGTTCAGCTTATATAGCCGACATCAGTTATTTGTTTTTCGGATTATGTTTCATAAGCTAACTTTTTACGGCTTATTTTGATACTTTTTGGTTTATATAAGCTCATTATGTGATAATAATCTTATATAATCCTAAAAGATTAAAAATAAATCATTCAAAGTTAGCTTACGAAACATAAGCCAAAAACGAAATAAGCAATAAGCCGGATTCATAAGCCAAAGTGCCTCTATTATTTTTATTACCCCTACTACAAAATCAGGAACAAATCTATATACAACATACGTGTAAAGAAAATAAGCAAACTTTTGATACTTTTTGGTTTATATAAGCTCATTATGTAATAGTAAGCAAACATTTGTTACTTTTTGGTTTATATAAGCTCAAAAAAATTGATAGTTTTGAAACAAACAGCAAATAAGGAAACAACCATGTATATACCACGTGACAGGGTACATCTTAAACGTCAAATAAGGAAACAACCAAGTAAACGCGAAATAATAAAAGTAGGGTGATAGTTCATTTAAAACTTTTTGCCTCAGAACAGCATGTGTTCAGGACCAGATACATACTACGCGAAAGTCTGAAACTTAACCTGAAAACTCATTAAAAAGTCAAAGGTCTTTCGCCAACCTCAACATTGTTAAAAATACTAAAGGCCAAATCGAATGAACTGCTTTGTTGGTTAATTCAAGTAATATCAAATGGATTATATCTACTTATCTACCAACAATTCCAATACTTACACCAAACCCTCCTGCCACCCTAACTACCAAGACTCTCATTCGCTTTCACCCTGACATTAACATTAGAACATATAAAATAAAAATATATAGGATTAGGATTTCATACCTTATGCCAATCTTCTGATTGGTTGAACCATTTCATGAATTATGCGCCAACATATAGGATTAGGATTTCATACATGGAGCTCAGATATGCGAGGCCGGGACGGGTAGAAAGGGTACGTGACCCGCCATGGCTACAAGCACGATAACGTGCTAGCCCGGCAAGTAACGCGCCGATTCCATTGATTATCAGTGATCGTATACGCCATGGCTGCAACCCCGAGAGGGTGCCCCACCAATATACGTTTGATCTCAGCTTTAACTTGGCCCGCGGCAACTCATCATAGCCCGTATAAGTATCTTCATAATAAGTAACTTTTGGCGACCGCCCTTTCTTTGATCAAATAAACTTACTTAGATCAAACTTTAAATAAAACCCGTGCCAAGTGACTGTACATAACCGAACAGGAAAGACCGCCATGGCTACGTTCGTTTAAATGCCCCGCCAAGATACGAATTTTCTCACGTTCTGAAATGACATACGAAAACAGCAGGCACATGTAACGGATGAAACCGCACTAACTTACTCCACCAATATGCGGCCATTTTCAAGTGTAATTGAAACCATTCATATGCTATGGCTGCAACGTAAGGTCACCATGCCAAAACACGAACAATCACATCTTTACTGAACCCGCTTAGAATCATCACAGCCTGCTACAACAGATACCACGACGATAATTACCACAAACCCAAACGACATTTAATCATTGCAAAGCCATACCATGAGAATAACAAAGTGACGTCATGAACATTAGTAAATGACAATGCAAGAGTGTATGATTTAACTTATGCAACATAAACCCGAAATCAGTTAAGCAATGAGCCGACTGCTTAAGCGCACACAAACACCCACTCGTTTTAGAATATGCTGATCTACAGCCTATGAGGTTATTTAACTCAGCTTATATAGCATTTTTATGGTGTATATCTAGGTTTATGAGCTATTGTGGTCCCGTCTTATGTTTTATAAGCCCCATTTAGCCCGCTTATTTCGAGACCTGAGAATTCAGGTTTATAAAAGATAAGCAGAAACCAAAAAAACTCATAAGCCACATATAAGCCGAAAGAAACACTTTTTTGCTTTCGATTATAAACCAGTAACATTATCAGACACTATTAAAACGAAACAAATAATTAAAAGTATGAAACTAAGATTGCAAAAAACATAGAAAACCACATACAAAACCCCCAAAACTAACCAGGCACCTAGTTACAACAAAACCATAATGCAAAAATAAAATATCTCCAATATACCTTTCAATTACAATTCGAGACGCCACAAATCTCCAATCAATCAGATTACGTGCAAAAGAATGCACCCACCTAAGCTCACCGACGCCGCCTACCAACAATCAACGCCGCACACCGTCAACGGGACAACGAAGAAGTCAACGACAACGAAGAGGCTTCTGGCCAAATGGGTATATCAAACCACAAACACATCTTGTTAACCGGATGATCAGCACAAATGGAAAAGATGAATAGTAGATCCAAGAGTGTGAATAACCCACAAATAATGCAAAGATGAATAGTATATCCAAGAGTGTGAATAACCCACAAATAATGCAAAGATGGTGATGTTGGTATATATATGGATGCAAGAGTCACATAATCAACGGGCAGCATCGTGACACGGATATGCAAGCACTGTAGCCACCACAGAACCGGACAATCCCAATTAATGGAGGGGGCAAAGAGTCACCAATTAATTAAGGGCAAAGGGCAATTCGCGAAAGGCCAAATTAAGCTAAGCATCAACCTAATTAATTATTCTAAAGGCCACCAATTAATGCATAACGGGGTCAAGAACGGAACCGAACGGAACGGATCACTGTATGTGTATGTCAGTGTGTGTTTGGTTTGTGAGGGGAAGGAAATGTTGTGAGAGAGGAGGTTTAATATATTTAAGTATGTTTGTGAGGAGAATCACTGCTCCTATGGATGCGTGATTCTCCTCCTTTATATAAAGGTTAATGTAATTGAATTACAATTATATCCAATTACATTCAAATAGAATGAACCAAACGGGGCCTAAAGGTACACACATGTACTTATCAATTTTCTTAAGTTGTGATTAATTTTTTTCCTAAACTTTTGATTGTAAGATGATTACTCCATGGAACATTTCTATTGCTATTTTCTGAATTGAAAATTTTATTGTTTTTTTATATATTTCTAATTTTGAATATTATATTGTGCAGGGTGTATGATGAAGACATGACACACTGAGCTTTATTCGAGTCCGTTTGTAATAAATCGTGTTAATAATGTATATTGAGTTTTAGTTATGGTTTTTATATTCTAAAGACCATATATAGTTTATAATGATGTTAGATATGTTGTCTTTTTTTATTGTATACAAGTGACCATGTTAACTTGATTTTATGAATGAATAATAAAAATTAGGTTCAATTTTTGCTCTTAGTTGGTATCATCGTGTAATAAAGCATATTTGTAACGGAAAATGATACTCTACACGTTAGGAATGATTACACAAGAGGTGCCAGATAATTATTTGAAGAATGCCAACCTATGCCAAATGAACTTACAAAATAAAAAAAATTTGTCTATTACATTTGTAACGGTAGATCGAACAATCCAATTCAAATAAGGCAAAAAAAAACCGAAATTTGTGCCAATCGCAGTTGTCACGGTAGATAAACTGGTACTATTTAGTTTTGGCACGGTGAGTAAAAATTGTACTAAATACACAATTGACACGAGAAATGAGTTGGTACCAAATAAACATTTGACACGAGATATAAAAGTGTGACAAAAGACCATTTTGGAACGAAATATTATCACCCGTGCCAAATACGTACTAATGGCACCTTAAGGTTAAACCGTCCAATGAACAGTGCCAAATACTATTTAGCACGGTTTCAACCCGACCCAAATGTATTTGGCACCCTCATATTTAGGATGGAGCCAAAAGCGTGCCAAAGTCGTGCCAAATAGCATTTGGCACGGTTTATTGAGCATTTGGCACAGTTTTGCCCCCTCACAAATACTTGTTTTTCTTGTAGTGTATGCCTTGGTGTTCTATAATCAATGAATTTCTCATCAGGTATTTAAAAACTTTGCTTAACACCAAGCATTCAATATTAGTGAAAAGAACCTTATTTTTGTTATCACAAACTTGTGATACACTAAACAGATTATAATCGAGTTCTTTTACCAGAAATACGTTTTCAAAACGCAAGTTGTTGGTGATAAGTGTGCCTTTGCCAGTGATAGTTCCATATCCTCCTCCAAAGTACACCTTGTCACCATCTTTTATGGGGGTAAAGTTTGTCAGATAATCTTCCTTCCCCGTCATTTGCCTAGAGCATCCACTATCCCAATAGCCGTGATCATTTACCTGCTTTTGAATGCCCTGCACATAAAAAAACAAATTAGTTTTCTTTGGGAACCCAAGCTTGTGTAGACTTGGATTCATTTGGTTGTTCAACAAGAACAGACTTAGTCCTCATAACAACCCCTTGTTCATCCCTTTTTGTATTAAACACCCAGTTAACCCCAATCGGTTTGGTTATGACCTTTAAAATATAATGAAATCTGGTACAGGTCATAGAAATCTCATCTGAATTAGGGTTTTGGTCTTGTTTGGGTCTCCATGTCAAGCTAAAAGAAGCTTTAGACCCCTTTCCATGCGGTTGTAAGTATTTGTCATTACTTGGTCTAACAGCGTTGGAAGTATTTCTGTCAACGTTAAAATTGTTCTTGACAGCGTTGAAATTGCACTTGTCAGCGCCAAAACTAGGGTTTGCTACAGGAACCCATTGTCTGTTAGACCAGGTATTTGTCTTTTCAAAAGGTCTTTGTCCAACGGTATTAGGCCCTCTAGTAAAGAATGGAGCTGGTTTAATGACTTGTGGACTTTGTTGGACAAAATATTTGGGTTTGACCATGGTTGAATTTCTATCAGCGTTGACTTTTGAAGCATTGACACATTTATAAGCCAAATGAGAAAAACTCCCACAAGTATAACAAGCTTTTCTAGACATAACTCTAGGTCTAGATGAAAAGAAACCTGTCCCATTATCACTAACTTGACTCTTTGGTGACCTAGGTTTTCTGTACATTTCATCATATTTAACACTAGGTTTTCTATCAATGTTTAAGCCAAGGTCAACAGTCTTTCCAGTAGTAGGGTTGGTTACCTTTATGGGTGTAGATTCATTAGGGCTTTCATTAAGAATGCCACCTTTAACAAACAAAGTATGATTGGCTTTCTTCCATTGTTCCAAATCAGTTAATTTCTGCTTGTATTCCTCTATTGTGGTAAGAACTCTATGTGGAGGAATAAATTCCTCTTCTTGAAGTTCTGGTATACCAGTCCAAGACAAATCCTTTCTAAGAACACCATAGAAGTTCCTAGCAGGTGGTGGAACACCAGTATATTCTTTCATCCCAATCCCAATCATATCCCTAGAATCCCTTTGTTCACTAACACATTTTTCTAGGGTTTGAGTAGCTTTATCAAATCTTTATATTTTAAGATCTACATTATCTTTGTTTTTGATGGACTCATCTAACTTAGCCTGTATAACACCATTGGATCTCTCCAAGATGTTCCTTACCTCAATACTGGTATTTAGGTCATGAGTCAACACATTGATTTGATCTTTTAGGTCAAGCTTCATTTTCTTATATTCAGCCACAGTCTTTTCAGTTTGAGTAAGAGCAAGTTGATAATTAGATAACTTGCATTTTTCATAAACAACATCTGATTTTAACTTTAAAATTTCTTTGTTAAGCTTTTTAGTGTTTAGACGAAAACCCTTACTACAAAATGCATCATTAAATACCTCATTGTCTTATGAAGATGAAGAATGTGCCATGAGAGCATCGTGAACAAGCTCCTCTTCATCCTTTTCTACAACCAATACCTTGTTCTCTTCCACATCCTTGGCCAAAAAGCTCCAATCCCAGCCAACACCATCAATTTCTTGCATGGCAACCATAGCCTTGGTGTCTTCAACTTTGATGATTTGGCTTGAAGGTTTTCCAGCATCAGATCTTCTTGGAGATCTGCATTCTCTTATAAAGTGACCCATTCAATGACAATTGTAACACTCAACCTTGGATTTATCAAATCCAGCAATGTCTTTAGCATTAAAGGTCATCTTCTTCTTGAATCTTCTATTCCATCTATTGACCCTTATGCTTGCAAGTTCCATATTCCACTTTATGTCCATTTCCTCCAAATGCTCATCACTAATTTGCTCAAGGTCCTCATATGTAATCACTGAACCATTGGGCAATGAAGCAATGTATGCACATACTGTATCTAGATCAATACCAACAGGCTTAACTCTTGGTGAGTCAACATTGTATGTGTCAGCGTCTGAATGTGGGGCGCTGACAAAGCTTGATCCAACGTTGACATAAGGTGATCCAGTAACGGGGTGCACATATGACTCCCTTTGATCAAATTGACCTTCACTATGTGAAAAGAAAGCCATATTTCCATTGGTAGATTTGCTACCTTGTTACAAAAGGATTTCATTCTCTACAATCCTCAATTTATTGTAGACGTCATCAAAAGTAGAACTTTTGTGAGTATTATTAGCAATCATAGAACTTGCTTCAATCTTCCATGCTAAACCAGTACTTTTAAGGAAAGTGGTGATGATATCAGCATCATCATGCACTGTTCCCATAAATGACAATTTGCTTGTGATGTCAAGAAGTCTGCTTCTCACCCCACTTAGCTTTTCATTGGGAAGAGCTTTAAACACAGCATACTCATGCAAGAGTTGCTTCTTTTTCTCTGAGGCAGTATCATCATTACCACCATAAGTAACTTGAAATGATGCCCAAAGATCTTTGGTAGAATCATAGCCTCTATACTTGTGCTGATTGGCTTGTCCCAAAGAAAGTTTGAGGATGCTTAGAGTTTTTACGTCATTCCTTCTCTTTGCAATGTCCTCAACTAAGACAGCTCTTCCAACTTCAGGTTTTTCTTTTCGATCCTCCTCACTTGAGCCTGGAGTTGATCTTAGAGTGATTGCAGCTTGAATCTTGGCAGCCTTATCGAATGTTTTTCCAAATTCAGTAATTTCCCATAGGGCGTGGTCATGGATTTGAAGGTACTGCTCAAAATTGAATTTCCATAACTCAAAGTTGTCAGAGTCTAGCATAGGGATTTTCTCAGGTTGTGGCTAGAGGAGGAGGTCATCTCTGGTGTAGACATTATATTTGGTTTTTAGGGTTTCTTGAAAAATTAGGGTTTCTGGGGATTTTGTGTTCTTCAAGATCAAAGTTCCTTAACAAGCTCTGATACCACTTTGATTGATTAATCGAACTTGCATACAATGAAAATGTAAAAGATATATTGAAACAAAACCTAAAGGTCTTCTTTTATAGATTAAGGAACCTTGTGCAAGAGTCTACGTATCAGCTATTTTAGGTAAAGATAAACATAAGAAATACATTGTCGAACATATCTTTACTAGAAATATAAAACGTGTAGACTAAGTATCCTATCAGTGCTTGACTTCTTCCTAACAATGCTTGACTTCTTCCTGTCAACGCTTGTCTTGACAACGCTTGATTTCTTCCTATCAACGTCCAAATTCCTCTTGTCAGCCTCTAAATGTCTTGGCTTCATTCTATTCTCAACAAAATAGAGGCCATTTCCACTCATTTTACACACACCTCTCTCTCTCAATACTCCATAACTCGAATATTTTAACTTTTCTAGTAAATTTTCAGTACTATCCACTTTTGGGAGATACTTGTAACGAGAGTATTCCACTATTCGATTCTTGGAGGAACGATACAATCGTGACACTTGTGTACTCGTTTATTCAATCCAATCTAAGTATGATGTTCTCTTACTCTTTTCCAATTGTTACTTTGATGAGTATGTTAGGCTAAGCTATTTGTGACTATATGGGTATGTGACTATAATTAGTGATGATGTTATGATATGATCCTTTATAAATGATTTCAAGCTAATGTTGTAGAACCATTTTACGACCTAGTTCTACAAACCATATTTTATCTAAGTTGATTTGTTATGATAGTTTGGCGTTGAGAAACGCAAATTGTTATAATAAGTTTTCTAGAACTTGTCTATGTTCATGAATCTTTGGTTGGAGAGATCCGCTTAGAAAATTGATAAAATATTGAACTTGTTGGCAACTTGTTTTGAGCTTAGTCGCTTAAATAAACATAAGTCTTGAATCAACCCAAGTAAATCGTGTAAACGCCGTTTTAACGAAAAAGGATTATCACTCTTTACCTACATAAACATATCCCGATCATTATTATCATCATCACGAACTTATACGAGCTATCCCATATTAGTTATACTTGTTATTATTGATATTACTTCAACTATTTATTTCTTCAATTATTATCTTGATTACCAAAACGAAACTAAGTCTCAGCGAACAATCCTGGCTTACCACTACAAAGCTATATTACGAACGAAAGGGTATTCTTTCCCGTGTTTGTCTTCTAATCCCTTGTTTTGTCTAAACCTTGTAATATAAATTTAAGACTTTCAAACGAACATCACATACTCTTATCTTCACACACATGACGGGTTTCCCCAATATCAACCCACCAATCATTATTATTAGAGCCTCCAGGTTAAATTCAGAGATCATGGCAACAACATCAGACACCACATCAATCATATCCACATTATTATTTACCATATTAGCCTTGCGTGGAGTCACCCGCTTTGGCACTTTGCAATTAGCAGCACGATGACCTGTCTTGTCATAGTTGAAGCAATTTCCTTGGAACTTCTACTTCACAATTCCAGCTTTAGGAGCAAGGTACACAGACATCCCTTTGCTCTTCTTGTCATTCTTCCCTTTGCCAAAGCTCTTTCCTTTAGACTTTGAAGAAGACGAACCATGCTCAACCATATTTGCCTTGGCAGAATAAGGTGTATAAGTGTTTTTCTGAGCCAGCTTGTTGTTCTCTTCGATACGAAGACGAACAACCAAGTCTTCAACCGTCATCTCCTTTCACTTATGCTTCAAGTAGTTTTTAAATTCTACCCAGCTTGGAGGTAACTTTTCAATGATAGCAGCATCTTGAAAAGTTTCACTCAAAGTCATACCCTCAGCTTGAATGTCGTGTAGAAAAACCCGCAGATCTTGAACCTGAGTTACCACATTCTTTGAATCAACCATCTTGTAATCCAAAAACGAGCTACCACAAACTTCTTTGTACCAGCATCCTCAGTTCTGTACTTGTGTTCCAACGACTCCCATAATTCTTTGGCAGTCTTAGTCTTGTAGTACACGTTGTACAAAGGGTCCATCAAACTATTCAAAACATAACTGTGATATAAGAAGTCTGAATGTTTCCATGCTTCAACAGCTTTCACAACTTGTTGATTAGCGGGTTGACCTTCTCGAGGAGATTCCACATGAGGTTCAGTCTCTTTTAAGAACCTCGCAAGGTTTAAAGTTATGAGATAGAAGAACATCTTCTGTTGCCACCTCTTAAAATTCTGCCCATTGAATTTTTCTGGTTTTTCCAGCATGATTAGCAACGGTGTGGGTAACTGGCGCACCAGTTACATTCACAGTAGTAGTTGCAGGAGTTTCAGGAGTACTGGTAGACATTCTGAAAGATCACACAATATTAGAACATAAACAGTTAGACAACTGTTGTAAATCTGTAAATAAGAAATTCAGTCGTGATCTCTATATACTTATATTGGATCTGCTTTAAAGAAACTCAATCTTGGTTTCAATGAATCAGATGCAATTATCAAATATATCAGTTTAACAGAAACACAATCTTGGTATCAATATAAACTGATAAGAACAACTGCTTAAAGAAAAACGTTAGATCTCTGTTAATTAAAATCTATAAAATTAAAAGTGATTTCTAGTGAAACACAATCCTGGTTTCGGCAGAAACAGTTAATAATAAATCTGATAAAATAATTAATCCGATTTAATAAAAGTTTTAATTCTGTTAAACATAATCTGTTTTAAGATTGTAGGAAACGATGTATATTTTTATTATATAAAATCGAATTACAATTATAAATTGACTGAAATTAATAAACAGAAAATAAATAACAGTAATAACGAAAGCAATAAATATTAAGACGAGACACGTGTTAAAACACGCTTCCCTTAAAACAGGTTCGCCGTATGTTTCCCAGGGTACAACGTTCAAAGCTGTTGTACAGTCGGACTCGACTTACTTGCCTGAAAGATCACGGATACAGTGTGTGTTTCTGACTGAAAAAGACTGCTGGAACTTTGATGCAAAAAGCTGCGTTTTTGGATGTTCTGAATAAATGAAATTCAAGTTTAATTTATAGGCATTACATGTCTTGGTCACCAAGACAGAATATTTTCTCCTAAATTAAACTGACATGAAAATCTATTATTACTAACACAAATTCTCAAATCTTTTAATACATAAAACAGATTTCTGTAAACTTAATTAATAAGTGTGTATCTATTCCTAAAATAGATTACAAAAAATCTGGAAGGAAAAATTCGAATGAGCAGCAAAACATATACCAAATCTGCCCGTACCCAGGCAGATTTTGGAGCTGCATTCGTGTCTGCAGGTCGCGCGCTCATGCACAAGTTCAGTAGCTTTAAACCCTTTTTTGGCCTAGAAATATCACTTTCTGCACCCAGCTGCGCGCGCGTAGGCGTGGGAGTAAAAACACACAAATGAATATTGAAGGTAGAAATTAAGATTACCTTATAAACATGTTTTCACTTCATGTTTTAAGCGATGTGGGACAAATATATATTCCAAATATTGTGTTTCACGTGGTCACTTTAAGACACGATATCTCATTCATATTAACTCCATATTAGACACACTTTAGCTCGTTGCGAAGCTCTCTTCGAGGGGAACGTAAAGCTACTAAGTACTAGAATATACATAACATATACATATATAAAATTATGTACAAAGAATTGCAAAAACCAATTTTTCAAACATTTTTCCAAACACTTAATACTCGTAAGATGACAATTATATAGTCTTTATGTAAAAATTAAAAGATAAAATATGAAATTTACCTTCGAAAATGAAAATATAACATAAAATAACATACAAATTACATTCCGAAACATGTAAAACAAACAAACTTGTAAATTGAGTATATGATATACGAACTTACAAATACATCTAAAAAATTTCAATTGATATTCGTTGTGCATACAACTGTCTAAGCTAATAGCTTAGGCTGGAAGGAGAGGCAACAAAAATAATAGCTTAGGCTGGAAGGAGAGGCAACAAAAAAACTCACCGTAACTTTAGTATTATTTCAGTTTTCTCTCGCATGTAACTAACTCATCCAAAACTCACAACACCAATTTTATAAAGAAAAAAAAACTCACTTCCATCGTATATTTATTTTATATAAAAATACACCTCAATAAAAAAATATTGAGATCTACAATTTATAAAACTCTCATCTTTGAAAAAACTCATGATTGTATGTGTTTTTTAAAGATGGGATTGTATGTTTTACAATATGACAAGGTGTAATTTTGTATGATATTTTTTTTTTTTTTTTTTTTTTTTTTTTTTTGGAACGGCAAATGTTAGTGGTTAGTGGGTCGTGTCGTGCAATGATATACAAGCGGAAGAATGTCTTCTTCGAACCCTCGCCTAGTTATGTTAGACTCCTTATCCGCTTCGCCTGAAAAGCCCTTGGCAGGTCTTGAACCCAAGACCTCCAGGAATCCTCCCCAAGGAAAACACTTAGTGGAACCTTGGTGGCCAACTGAGCTAAGCCAGTTGGTTGTAATTTTGTATGATTTAACGAAACAAGCTTACGAGATAGTATGCTTTTACGATCTCAGAAAGTCATGCGCTATTACTTATGATTGCAATATATAAACATCTTTCTTACACGTTAAGACAATAATTATGTTATTTATATCAATAAAACTTTGACCAAATTGATGGACCCGTAATTGATGGTCAGTTGGAGATAAGAGTTTATTGCCTGGGTTGGTCTTTACGAAAAGACACGATTTGCAAAGATGCATGAGATCAATATGTTCCACTATTAACACCTTTTGGAAAATCACACGATTGATGCACTGGTGTAACAGCTTGCACCATGTAAATATAAATTACAATGGACAATATGCATGATTGTTACTACGTTGTAACATTGTTAAAAATGGAAGTTTAACATTTCCCTTCAATCCTGGTCCAAGTAAGACCAACACAAGCATCAACAAAATCTCCATCAATAAAATCTGTCGAAAACACTTGCAACCTATCCACGATATTTCTCGAACAACATTGCGCTATGAACAACCTCGCATACCCACGGATCCGATCCGTGATAGGCTTTACCCAAAAATCCAGACGATCGTCTTGTGGTGTCAACGTATTCTCCACCCTATAAAAGTATTTTCGGGAACCAAGTGGCTGTTGTTGGCCCAAGAACTCCAAATTACTCTCGAATTTTGTCTAGGGTAACTCCGTATTGACCCAATTATCTTTCAAATAACCCGAACTCCAAAGCGAGCTGCCCACTTCAGACTGGTAAGAAATTTTAGGCTTCCATACGCATATAATACGTTTTCTCGGCCACTGTTTTGTTAAATACTTTCTCATCTTGATGGATCAAGTATTCCCCAAGATGTTCCTCCAAATACTTCTTGAATTCGGGTGGATCGTTTTGCCCGAACTCAGTTCGGATCTCGAGAATTATTATTTCGGACTGAGTTTCCGAAACGAACTTTTTGACGTCAATCATGACCACATCAATATTATAAGTGGCTAAAATTCCATGACATACATTTCGGTTCAGGTTTACTCGGATATCGAGTAAACGAGTCCCGAGAACAAGTTGTTGATAAATGGACAATGATTGACATTGTGCAAATGGTCGGGTAAAGATTGGAATACCAATCTCATGGGTCAGAGTTATGTGTTCCTGGCCACACAATTTTGTTGAGGTGAAGCTTTTTCGTGTTAAGGCCAGCCATCTAGTTTCTCCGATCGCTCGGAGCGTGATCAGAACCTGGAAAACTGCACCCACAGCTATCATGGAGGTCTTGTAACTTTTTTTTCTCTTCGGCTACCAGTTGCTCGCGTTCCGCTTGTTTAGAACATCGAGCCCCCATCTCTAAAAATAGTAGCAAGAAGCCAAGAACTTGATTGGCTTAAACATTATATTTTTTCGTGTATGAATGTTTGCTAAATAGGCTCTAGACAGTTTAGTCAACGCATCAATTATTTGAAGGGATATGACTTATTCAAGCTTCGAATAATGTACCAATTATATAAAATTTTATGGCGATGTCGATGGATCGCGACACTCATTAAGAAACAAATAACGAACTAATGTTGTAGTAATATTAACACAACATTACTATCCAAGCTAGTAACAATGTTGTAGTAACATTAATAGCAACTTGTGAAAAAAAATAATATAAGTTTGAGTTAAGTAAGAAAATGTTTAGGTGGGACAGAAAAATAATTTTCGAAGTTGAACAATCTAGATTTGGGACTGCTGCTAATGTTAACGGATAAATCGACCAATGTTGTGGATGACGGTGCAAGGATTTCCTTCTATTACGAGCATGAACGTTGTGATTCTTAGGGGACCGGATGGCTTTGGATGATCACCGAAAGGACCAATGTCGATTGACAATGCAAAGTTGGCCGAAGGAGATTGATATGCTCCTGACTTTCAAAGTAGAAAGGACACACTATTTGTGCATCGGGTGATGTTGATGCTTGTCCTGTGCTATGACTTAACAGTTAATATGCCACAGCTCGAGAGGTGGATCAAGGAGCGTGCAGATAGAGGTACTTCAGGAAGGTGCTCATATTAGGTTGGAGTTTTCAACTTGCTGTTTGTTCATAACTATGCACATACATACTAAAATGATTGGGCCAGCCTTTGTACTGTCGACTCGAACACAGTTTAAGTGTTTACGATTTGAACACATTAAATAGGGATTATTCTAGATAGTGTTTGCATCTATATATTCAAAAAATATTTTTATTAACCACTATATATGTGTTTAGAATGTAATTAATAGAAACGTGTAGGATCAGATGATTTGTAGTATGATAAATGGGTTGTAGAAATAGTGTTTCATTGTTCTCGTGGGATTAAAATTGATAGTAAATTTTGATGGTATCTAGGATTGTAATAAAGGAGTTACCTTGTTGCTGAAATAGTGCAAGAGCGTCACTGCTTGTCTATGAGGTTTAATTTGAAAAAAAGGACTTTCTCCAGTTCTTGTGTTCTTATTTACACAGCCTCAATTTGTTGATTACACGACTTTCTTCATGTTTCTTTTACTTGCTATCAATGTAACACAACAACGCCAACTAGCGAGTTAGGTATAATAATGAAACTAGTTGAATCGGTCTTGGCTCATTCTGTAACGGTAAGTTAACTTAATTTTAGAAATAATAAAAAAAAGAGAAATATATCTGACAAGTATTTACGAATTTTAGATTATTCGCAGGTGCAGAGTGGCGTCTTTGCTTATGGAGTGACTTTGATGCATCTACTAAACGGGAATATAATCAGATTGATAATGAAAGATGCAGATTATATGGAAGTGGCACCTTTGTTGAAGGAGAGTTAAGAAATCGAGCCATGGCCAAAGAGGTAATTCTACTTGCCGGATTATCGGAACAAAAGTTTCACAACCACTCTTCTAAGTACCATCGACATTCGACACCCAAGAGTTAATAGCAACAGTTTAACTTATTTCTGAACTCGCGTCATGTGACAATGATGTGATCTTGACACTAACAAGACTGAGGCTATATTCTTAAGCGTGCTGGAGTTGATAAAATTTATCGATCTACAAAGAAAAATGAACAGCTTGTTGCCAACTTGCCATTTCTTTAGAGGTTCAAGAAATATAGTTTGTTTTAATATTCGGAGTCTTTTACTCGTGTCAAAACAGATGTAATGACATAGACCTATTTACTTATGAATGGGTCAATCTGGGTAGCAGGTTGATATCAAGATACATACCGTACTTAAGAGCACAGGGTGTGGTTTGGTGCCGTCGTGCTAAGCCGTGGGAAAACACCAAGTTTTTCAAGGGGTGTGGTGTGTGGTGGGTAAATGATCCCACCACATCAGGAACACGAAAACACCACATTTCACGCTCCTTGGTTGGCTTGAGCCGTGGTATTTTCGTGGGACCCACTACTTATTAAAAAAAAAATTAAAAACAAAATTATTAAACATTTCATTAAACTTAAAAAAAATTACATAAATAAAAAAAAAACCGAAAAAAACAACATAAATAAATAAAAATACGAAAAAAAAAACATAAATTAAACTTAATTTTTTTTCCCGAAATATAATTCTCGGGTCTTCCTCTTCAACTCTTCGATGCTCTCCGCGTCTTCCGGCGACATTCTGGTAGTATCGAAATTAAGGATTTTTAAATCCTCATTCCGTTTAGCAATGTCGCAAACCGCGAGTCTTGCGGCTAACTCACGATCCATGGATTCTTTTTTCGCCTCTCGGTCAATCAAGATTTGTTCTTGCATCATTTCGGCAACCCGAGCTTTAGACGAAGAGGATGTGGCGGACGAGCTATTCGAAGATCGTTGGCTTTTTGTTCTTCGTGGAGCCCCCGAAGGACGCGGGATTGTGTCGTCTCCAAACATTTCCGGCTCTTCGTCGACATCGGTTACACGACCCCGGGTACGACGAGCTTGTGTTGACTCGGGGTTTTGCCACTTGTATTTGTCTCGCAAAAAGATCCACGCTTCACGATGCCTAAACTCGGTCTTGTATGTTTCCTTAAACATTGTGCAAACCCGCGAGTACATAAGCTCGTCATTCTCACCACTTACCAACGTGGTAGCATCGTAAAGAGCATTAAACTTGCCAACAAGTCCGTTCATCGGCGTCCACTTGCCCGTTAACATGTTCTTGTTACGTTTTTTGTAATCCTTTTCCGATGCAACCTTGTTATACTCGGCCATAATCTTGTACCAAAAAGTATCATTCGATTGATCGCTTCCATTTCTCGGATCCTCGGAAATTAGGATAAAACACTCGACCAAAAGCCGTTCCTCGGCTTGAGTCCAATAAGTTCGGTTGGTTTTTGGCTCACGTGTTTTTTTCCCACTAGCTTGTTTTTTGGCTATAGATTTTTTTCGGTTTCTTTTGAGTGGTTCGACCTCCTCCTCCTCCTCGTCTCCCACGGTATTGTCATCTTCGTCACGAAGCTCGGTTTGTGGTTGAGATGAATGTGTTGGGTAAGTTGAAGGTACTTGGGTTTGTGAGGGATTACATATACCTTGTGTTGCATCCACATTTGAAATTGCTCCGGAGAACAATTAACAAACGGCCGGTTCATCATCAAGGGTGGGATTTGGATGTTGGGTCGTGAAGGTGTAGGAGAATTAGAGTTAACGGAAGATGGTGTTGTAGGGTTAGACGAAGACCCGGCGTTGGCGTTGTTAAAATACTCGTACACCCAATTGTTCACATGGTTCGGATCCATCACTAGTATGTTTGAGTTTTTGTGTTGTATGATTTTAGTTTTATAAAAAATGGGATGTTTTGGGGGGTTTTATAGTGTAAAAATAGGGTTTTTTTGAAATTTTCGTGCCCCCCCCCCCGCTCCTCAAACGTTCACAATTTTGAATACAACGGCTACTTTTTAAATTTTCAAAAAAAAATAATAATAAAAAAAAATAATAAAATAAATATGCACAAAAACGCGCGCCGTCCCCTCGGCGCGAGGCACGAAAACGCCACACGGGGTGTGGTTTCTCGCGCCGTCGTGTCGCGTTTTCGCACGGCGCGAGGGAAGGCCCTCCCGTACCCTGTGCTCTAAGGCCTTAAGGGTAATATCGATCTAGGTATCAAACTACCGGCACCTAGCTTGATCTTCTTTTTATCCTAGTTTTGAAGTTTGTTTTGGAAATATATTTGACGCGTATATACGAATTTCATATTATTCGCAGGTGAAGAGTGGTGTCTTTGCATTCGGAGCGACTTTGATGGAACGACTAACCGGGTAAGAGATGGATAATGAATATGAGCTTATGGAAACAAGCTATGTGTTTCCTGTAATCTTTATTAGTATGTTTATTCTAGATAATTTATCTAATAAATTTTGAATCATAAGATTTATTCATAGTTTCATCAAATTTTGTAAAAGAAAGGCTAAACAAACTTAACATCAATGTTTTAAAAACCGGTTTTTTAAGCGACCCGGCTAGGTCAATGGTTCACCGGGATATCGGTTCAACCGGTTCAACCGCCGGGTCAAACCGTTTCTGTAAAAATGAAGAAAATAAATGTAGCTATTGCAGAAACAACTTTTATACGTCAAAGATACAATCGAATAACACTTTAACAGTTACATACCTAAAATATCTAAAATATAAAAGATCATAAACTACGACAAACTTATGTTTTATAACTCTCATTTATCTTTTTTAACCAAAATTTAATCAAAAAACATGATCACACTCACTTTGCAGTTAAACTTAAAGCAATGTTTTACATGTCCAACACAAACTCTTATTCCTAAAAAAAGGTAAACAAAATTAATGCTACAAAATTAATATGACAAAATCAATGCAAAGTAAATACAGAAAAATCTAAGACACGGATTGGAGTTATTATGGGTGATAGGAAATGAAAAGGTTGTAAACTTTGGGAAATTGTGTAAGAAATTTAATACTACTACTATGTACTCAGTAAATGGAAAGGCACGAGTGAGGATTGGGATTTCCAACATTAGTTATTCCCAAAAAGAAAGTGGGAATTTATTATTGGTACTAGACTGCTAGAGGTTATCCGATCCTATGACCCATCCGGGTCTTTAAAACCGGTTCGAACCGGGTCAAAGAAAACCGGCCGGTTTAATCCGGTCACAAAAACTACAAATAACCGTTTACATCCGGACCGGTCTTTCAACCGGTTCCCGGTTCAACCGGTTGAACCGGCCGGTTCAACCCGGTTTTTAAAACATTGCTTAACATGACCCATTTTTACTTGTCCTAAGAATATACTTTTTTAATAAGCTGGCCAACTCAATTATCGAGAGAAGTACCCCCAACAACCATAAGTTCAACACAAGGAATCCAGTTAATCACTTTCGGTTCTTACATTCTCACAAAAATGACTTATGTTTTTTCTATATTTCTTTTTTAGGAACCCCCGACAACCATAAGTTCAACATCGTCAAATAGAAAGGTTAAGTATCTTGATGGGCACTATGGCGTGGTACATCTATAAATAGTAAAAAGTTAAGTACTTATTACATTAAGTCACAAAAAATCAATAAAAAAGTCAATAACTTGTATGAATTAGTGACTCACCAAGTGAAAGATCATATACTTATACCATCCCTCAAACTCATGTGCCACTATTTAATATTGTACTAATAACAACTTGTGATTATTGTATATATCACAATATATAAACAAGCACAATTTCTATTATTTAGCCAATGTGGGACTAAAGACTTCATACAAGTTTTTATAAAAGTTGCTCAAAAAGAAACATCACGTATGTGTCTATGAATCTAATATATGTGTGAGGTCTCAAGTTTAGTTCTTTATACATGCAAAATTGTCTCAAGTAGAGTTAAGAACTTGTAAATACTTCTAAAAATGTCGACTCTTAAGCGTGACATATATATATTAAGTACATCTTTGAACTTTGAACTTGAAAAGAGCACGTACCCCAGTGATAAGTATGATGTGATATGGCAGTTGACAGGAAGGTCATCATGTGGTCTTAGTATTGCAATTGGGACTATTTGTGAGGTTCCCAAATCTTTATATGTTCAACAAAATCACATGTGAGGTTATAAATTTTGTGAACCATAAAGATCGAGGCACAAGAGACGTGGGATTCAAAACTTTATACAAGTTTAGAAAGTTATTCATGAGACTCAACATTATTATTATAACTCTTAATAGATTGTGACTCGTGAATACTTCAAAAAATGTCAAACTCCTAAGCCGTGACGTATCATTTATAGTCCAATAAATGTAGTGCTATTATTGGAGACAATTTTTGGTAATCCATCAAGAGGCGATAATGGAATCTTCAATTTATGGTCTTCATTTATACAAAGGGTTATAAAATAGTAAAATGCCATAAAAATTTTAAAAGGTGAGGTCATAAAATTTTTAATTTATGGTCTTCATTTATACGAGCTGGTCTTGTGAGTATTTGTGTGTTTAATTAATTTTGAAATATATTTTTGTGAGGTATATTTTTTAATATAGGTTGTTTTGTAGTGGTAAATAATCATTTGATAGTCGCCGGAAAAGAAAGCTGATGTTGAGCAGTACGACCATTACCGGCTTTAATACCACCCGCAATGGTGACCGCTTCAGCTTTGAGTGCACGTCAACATGAATTCGAGCCATTTTAGCACCATTGAGCATACTTTGATGGATAGTATATCTTCAAAACGTTTCTTTCTTTACAACCAACTTAACCACCAGTTTAACGTAATACGACAATAACCTTCACAACTCAAGACGCGTTACTTTAGGCCCACCCGACTCTTCCACGGCCCGGTCTTACAGACGACCGAGTCCTTATTTTCGGCTCCAAGATGCGTCAATCATGAGTCGAAGTAATAACGAACGCGCGTCCAAGACGTCTTCACCTCATCCCTAAACGCGTTCTTATTTGCTATATATAAATCCATAAAACCATAATATTTTTGTTAAACAAGTATGAAAATCATTTTGTACAATAAATTCTCAATTAACCAATAATGGTTGGTTACTTTCCATTCATTAATATTGACCCAACTAAGATATAATGGATATCGGATAATCATGATTATATATAATGGTAATATCACTAACTTAATATTGTTAATCCATTTTAACTCTTGATCAAAAGTGCAAAGTCATGTTTTAGCCAATAAGCCATCATACTTGGTTTTAAAAAATGTTCACTTGCTAGTTGCCCTCGTGGCATAATTAAAATAATTTTGGTTGAGGTTAAAATATTAAAAGTCAGATAACGATGAAAATGATAGTAATTATTTGGTCTTATATTATAAAGACATGTTGACGTTTAGTACTTTTTGATGCTTATATATACAACTAATTTTCATTTCTTGACAAACAAGTCCCAATATTACAATACTAAATCAAATACTATCAAAACATGGATGATTCTTTTGATCTTGACCTATCTTTAACCATGGAAGATTATCATAATGCCACGACGACCACCACCACCACGACTACAAAAAGGAATAAATCGCCATCGCCAGAGGAAGTTCAAGTACATGTTTTCGCGATGCCAAGTGTTGTGGATCCTTTAGGTGTATGTACCGTGTGCATGGAAGGTTTTCGTTCGTCGTGTACAAATGGTAAGCAGGCACCTTGTGGTCATATCTATCATTTCGACTGTATTACAAAATGGCTGTCTCTTCATAATTCTTGCCCTCTTTGCCGGTGTAAAGTTTCGGGCCATGAGACTATAAGTTTGTAATGTTCTTGTTTTCAAATGAAGTAACCTATGTGAGTCATGAAATAATATAATAGAACATTGTTATTAGTTATATTCTATATTTTAGCTTGTTGTGCTTGTATATTTGAGGTTTTTGATCCATTGAAACCGATTCATCGAACAATGAATCCGTGTTATTAGCTAAGCTAGTGGTTTTTCAATCAAGCGCGATGATTGTTTATGAGTTTAACGTGACATCATTAGTATAAAGACGGAGACATTATTAAATCCTAAGATCCTTTTATGCTATTCAAAAATGGCGTGTACAAAACTATTACTTAAATGAATGTCACAGTCGATTTTTAGTTGTATACTCAACTAACATGTAGCTTAGCGAAACTATCTTCTTTCTAGAAATGTAAGCACTAATAATCAAAGTTTACATTTCTTAATTGATTTTTTATTATAGTAGTTGAGCTTAGCTTTATAATTTTGCAGATTATTAAAATATGTACGTCACCCAACTAAATATCTAGAAAAGTTACCACACAAAACTTTGTATGTGTTTCATATGATTGTTTTAACAATTGGTTCACTTTTACAGGATTGGGATTTTTTTTTTCAACTTCAATGTTTACAACTTACAGATGCTTTTATCTCCTGTATTTTTAGCAAGACTAGCTTGCTTGTACTCAAGACTTTCAAATTGTTAGGTCATTCACATATCGCTGAATCAAAAGCTATTTGGTATTAGAGAGCGTCGTTTATCCAAACGTTAAATAAGCAACATCTAATTTTCTCTCGAAATACTAGTAAAAGTTCAAGTCTCGGGACTTACTTCTTCTTGGAATGTAAATTAGAGCATCCACTAGGGTTTTTAAAGATAAATCTAAAATTTTATGAAAATGTTTAAAAAAAAATTTGTCATAATAAGGAATCATTTCATGCGTAGATGTCATAAAAGGTCTAAGATTTGAAAAGGTCTAAATCTTTATCTAGACTATTATATAAAGAGGCTTACTCCAAACCTAAATACGATTTTAATCCCGACCCTAAAATTACCAAACCTAACTCCAAGCCAAAAATTAATATAAGAATGTTAAAATTAAGTCATTAGATCATATTTGATATATTGATTCCATCTATTCATTTTTTGAAAACTTTTGTAACAACTTTTGTAACAACTTTTGTAACAAACTATTTAAAAAACTTTTATTTTTAAATTAAAATATCTTTTTATTTATTTATCTTTTTTACAATATAATTTCGCCATATTTTCTAAAATTTCGTTCTCTTTAATTTAACATCCATTTTAATATATTTTTGTTAAATTTTAAATTTTTTAATGATATTAGAGTTTATTTTAATTTGATTTAATTTTTTACTTTGAATATATATTTGGTTAGTTAAAATGTAACATTCGTTCGCTAAAAAATAGTTATTGGGTATCCGTCGACCGTCGCTGCATTGCACGGGTACCATGCTAGTACACATTTAATGCATGTTAAAAATAAATAATTTATAAACCTCAAAAGGTTTAATCCATAATGTGAATAGGTTCATAATGTAATTTTTTTTTATAATTTAATAACATTGTGTGATGTGGCAAGTTTATAAAATTATAAAGAGGTTTATCATAGTGAATGCGCTTAGTATTAAGTCCCGCCGATCTTCAACTTTTTGTGGAACACATTAATTAGTGTTAAGTTCACCAACTTGATTATTTGGTGGCTTGCCTTAAATATTCTGAGTTATAGTTTGACTTGCCTTAAACCAGGAGAAATCATGTGCAAATCAATAATTTAAATGCATGCCACATGATACAAGAGCCGTGCGTTACACATGTAGCAAGCATGGGAACAATGAGTTAAAGTTCAACCATAATAACATGATACTTTTCAATACGTATAACGCGAACTTTACAAAATATTAATATCATATATGTAATATCATACCTTAGCTGATGTGGTATGATAATCGCGAGTTAAATCATTCACATGACATTGTTAAGAGCAGAAGGAGTCGCCGTCGTCAGTGACGGACGCAAAAAGTTGAACAGCGGGGCAAAAGAATTTTTTGACAATATCAAAGAAAAAAAACTAAAATCGGAATAAAAAATCAAATATTTTAACTTGAAAATAACGAATTTCTAGGTTTTAGAGCTTGTTTGATTTATTGATGAGTTTAAGATTTTTGAAATTAAGCTTGGATTTGGGAAATGGTTTAGATTTGCTTTAAATGAAGTGGAACTTACAAAGTTTATCTATTTACGTTATTTTATATTAATAAATATATTATTGTAAATAGTTAAATCTGTAAATAGTTAATAAACTTAAAAAAAACTATGTAAGGCAACTTATTTTATAAAAAATACTATTATTATCGACCAAAGTCTACCATGGTTTCCTATTATCACCCATTAGATTAATTTTTTATTATTTCAACCGGTTATCACCAGTAAATAGGTATACGTCATTATCTATTTATTTTTATTTTTATTCGTTGTTTTATAAGTGTTTTTCTCCAAATCAAACACACATATATTTTCCATCGTTGATCTCTAACCCTAACCCTAATTCTACAAAATCCCTAAATCAACAATTAATTAACGTAATTAATTAGGGTTATGTGATGTGTAAACCTGATAAACGTTATTTAGCAGTTAATCTTTTCCTCGATGGGTTGTTTCTTCACAGTCCATTTCGTTACTATAATGGTGACTACAAACAAATTTTTGATTTGCAGATCAAAGGTATGTCGTATCTTCAATTTCTTGATGTGATTAGCCATTTAGTTCATTTCCCTGTAGCTAAATTATGTTATTTCAAAGTTGGCACACCTTTAAGAATAGGAATAACCGAGCTTAATAATGAAGATGATTTAGATGCTTTTGTGAATCTTGGTTATCAAAGTAAATGGGTAATTGACTTACATGTTGAGCATTTGGATATGATGCATCAGATATTATGGACCAATCTGATGCAATTGATAATGATGAGGGTAATGAGTCTAATGATGGGTATTGCTTTAGTGATAAGGAACACTTAGATTATGTTGATTTCCGTACTGAGCATGATGAAAATCTAGTCCCATCAAACTTGACTACCAATGACCCATTCCTAAATAAGTTGTCCTCCAACACTAGCCATCTTATGCAGGGTAATGAAAATTTCAATGTGAATGAGGCGGATGATTTAGATGACCCATACATTATAGACCTTAAGTTTAATGTTAAACCATGAATAAGATATTGAATACATGACCCAAATGGATTTGAAATCTATGCAACCAGTCATAGGGATGAGATTTGAGAATTCTGAACAACTCAAACTTTTTTTAACTAATTATGGTGTAGCCAATGGATATCAAGTTGTGGTTTAAGAGGAATGATCGGAGATACCTATTGGTATTTTATGGGAGGGATGTTAGTGAGGGTAGATGTGCTGGTTTTCATATACTTAAAAAAGACAAGAGAAAGGGTTTAGGAGTAATGATGAAGGATTGACTGTCATCCAAGTTGGTGAATGCAGTTCAAAATCAGATGAAGAGTGTAAGGGTAGTAGTAAGACAACAGTTAAACATGTTTGTGGTTTTAGGTTGTATACATCTTAGACGTCAACTAAGACTTTATTTCAAATTAAATCTTTCAAAACTGAACGTAAGTGTTCTAGAAATTTCAATCTAGGTTCCTTAGTGACATACAAATGGATTGCTTACCACTATGCAAAAACACTTATCAAAGATCCATTCATTTCTACATTGAAAATGAAATATGATATTAGGGATAAATTTCTCATTAATGTCAGCTTAGGACAATGCAAGAGGGATAAGCAGAAGGCATTATTTGATTATAAAGGTGGAATGAAATAACATTATGGAAGGTTGTGGGAGTATAATTGGATTATGAAGATACATCATCTGGTCATTATTACTTTAGAAGTAATTACATATGCTTTAGAGGTATGAAGGATGCATGGTTGGCTTGCTGGTTGTAGGAAGGTTATAGGGCTGGATGGTTATTTTCTTAAACATATTTGAAGAGGTAAGTTATTAGTGGCTATGAGTAGAGATGCAAATAAATAGATGTTTCCTATAGCATGGGCTGTAGTAAAGGTTAAAAATATTAAGAATTAGAGCTAGTTTATTGCCTTGTTGTATGAAGACATCAACTTGGATGTTGGAAATGGTTTGATTGTTATATCTGATTCACACAAGGTAAATACATATGCTTTATTAGTTAACAGTTTTATTACTTGTATGAAATACTAACCTTTGATGCATACATTCAGGGTTTTTTAGATGTTGTAAATCAGTTGTTGCCTTACGCAGAACATAAAAAGTGTACAAAACATGTACTTGATAACTTTAAGAAGAAACATAGTAAACTATAATTGCTAAGAGTTTTGGGAAGCTGCATCAACAACACTGGAACAAGTTTATACTACAAGAATGGATGAAATTAGATTGATTAGTCAAGAGGCACATGATTACCCTATTAAGAGAAACCCAAATTTATGGTGCAGAGCCTTTTCAGACTAGAATTGAAGTGTCCCAACTTTGAAAATAGGATTTCTGAAAGTTTCAATAGGGCTATTTTTGGTCCAAAGAACTAAACAAGTTTTCACAATGCTAGAAGATGTAAGACTTCACCTCATGCATAGGTTAGTTTTAATGAACAAAATTGCCAGAAATTGGGAACACATTATCAGACCATCAATCAGAAGAAGGATTAAAATACTTAAAGAAAAACAAAGGTAAAATCTTTAACTTTATGATTTATCATAACATTTTTCTATATGCTAATGAATACTGACAAATATTTTTCAATTGATTAGACATTGGATGGTGGTCCCAAGTGGGTTTCTGGAACTTGAAATGAGAAGGGGGCATGATGTTTTTGGAGTGAATATATTGATCAAGTGTTGTATGTGTAGGATGTGGCAGTTATCAGGTATTCCTTATATCCATGCTGTTGCAGCATACATGCATTTAAATAAAGATCCTGTAGAAGGTATTCATCATTACTATAGTCAACAAAAATGGTTTGAGGCATACCGATTTACCATAAAACCTGTTTTTGGTAGCACTCTGGGGAGAAAAACAAACAATCCAGCACTTTTACCCCCAATTTCTAAGAACAATACCTAGTAGGCCTAAAAAGGTAGGGTGAAAGTTGCTTCTGAAAATAACTCTCAGGTTTCTAGGGTAGGTAGAAAGATGACTTGTAATAATTGTCAAGAGACAGGTCACAACAAAGCTAGCTGTAAAAATGAACTAGTCCCATATTCAACAATTGTAATGTTACAACCTTAGTTTTTGAACACAACAAGTAAAAAGGCTAAAATGAAACATGTTTACTTATAGAAAGTCAAACTGGTCAAACACTTGTTATGTAGTTAGGTAAGTTCTTCCATCCTTTCTTCCCTCATCATCTAAGATTGATGTTCATGTCGATCATGAATATTTAACATATTATACATATCATACAACTGGTAGCCATATTCAAGATATGGACCATACCAGTCCTATAACCCACACTTAATCATACTAATTATTTGTAATTAAAAGTAGAAACGTGTTATAATTCAGAAATTGATAGCAAGAAAATAATGTTTGATATGTAACTTATATTGAAATTCACACAAACAATAAAACCTTCTAGCTGGATGTCCAATTGTCCACGTACTCAAAACCCTAACTGCTAATCCACACTTACATAGCTTATTTGCAACTCGTCGGTTAAAACGATTGGTTGATGAACTTGAACTCGACATTGTTTGAATTTATTGAATTTGTCGAATATGAACAAGAACCCTAACTAGATTATGTTAGGGCAAAAGGAAAATGTTTGGTTGTAAATGATTTGGGGAAAATTTAAATGTTATAAAGTAAATAAAGGGTTAAAAACGTAAATTCAATAAAGTAGAGGGACCAAATGCTGACGTGTGAGCACTCAAGTGGCAACATGGGTGATAATAGGCAATCACAGCAGAATTTGGTGGGTAATAATGGTATTCTCTAAAATAAGTTTCCTAACATGGGCTTTTTTGGAAAGGTCAAGGGCTATTTATAGACTTAACCATATTATAAATTAAAATATAAAAAGGCTAAAACAGAAATATAATAGGACCACTAAATTTAGCAAAACCCACTAATTTCACCGGATTGGTGTTAGTATACTTTAGGCCCATATTTTTTCTATATAATGACAAACAAACAATTGAATTAAAAGTTAGAGTTAAACATGACCTCAAAAACCATAAACCAAACAGGCCCTTAGAGTGTTAAAAGTTCGATTTTAATTTGTGAGTAAGGGGAATTTGTGTTTCAAATGGGGTAATTTAAGAAACACTATCAAAATCGAAGGAAAAATATACTGTAATCTCGTCTTTCAAGTCAAGCCATGGAATAGGCCGCCACCCCAAACCTAGTACATAGGTCCGCACTTGGTCGGCGTGCCATATGTGTGGTGCCATAGTCAAAAAGAGATGTGACTTTTGCAGAAATGCTTGTCCACCAGTTTTCAGTGGTATTGATGAGCCATAACATTTCTGGTGCTATATGAGGTATTTATTGTGCCTTATTGGCTATATATCCGTTAGATTAGAAAAATACAAAATCGTATTGCGTGAACTAGTAGCCACAATGTCATCCGATATTTCCTTTTCTCGCGCCATAGCATCACGCCAAGCTTTGGTACGAACACTTCGTTTTCTCTAATAATTTTATTAGAGTTGTGACAATTATTCTAAAAATTTATTACATATATTTTACTTATACATGTCGTATATATTTTACTTATATTACATATAGTTTACATATATTTTACATAATATTTATTACATATATTTTACTTATGTTACATATGTTTTACATATATTTATTACATTTATTTTACTTATATTACGTATATTTTACTTATACTTGTCGTACATAACGTTACAAACACGCTTTATATACACAAGTATAAATCCTAATAATCATAGATTGATGTGATCAAATAACTCACAGAGAAAAAAAGATATCCTTTATAATTATATTCTTGGTTAATGAAAGTTATATGAGAGTACGTATGGCATGCGAATTTATTTTGCCTCAATATTTAATGTTATTTCGCATCCAAATGCGTTATTTATGCCGGTTAGTAAAATATGTTATTTCTCCTTGATGAGACTTGCAATTTCTTCACGCGCAAGCTTTTGTTATTTCACCTCAAGTGTTAATTCACCACTGTTATTTCGCCTCACGATGTTATTTCGCCTATAAGGTGAAATAACAATTCTTAAACCATAACTTGAAAGCAAAAAAAATACACTTTTTGATAAATATAGTAAAAACACTTATATTTTCGGACAATCTAAGCCATTATACATCAGAAAAACGTAATTTTTTTGATTTTAAAGCGAAAAATTTAAAATCAACAAAATAGTACAAAAATACTCTTTTTCGAATAAATTCTTACAAAGATCAAGATATTCAAGATAAACCAAGGTGTTTCTTTTACAACTAGCCTATTCAAATATCAAGAAACAAGAAAGTAACTAACTTTAAGATTTTCGAACTTTACAAAATTTCGAACTAAGAAAATGTCAAAATATGACGTTTTAAAAACAAAATCACGTGATCACAAATCTACAAACCACAAATCCAATCACCTATGTACCTCCGATTAGCTCTGATATAAAATGTTATCCCATATTATTAATCACTTCACCATGATTATTGGATAGAAAGTAGTAGAAAACATAGAGAAAGAGAAAGCAGTTGAGAGAGAGAAAGAGAAAGTAGAGAGAACAAGGAGATAAAAAAGAGAATATTTTATGAACAAATGTGTGAATAATATTACAACCAACCTCCTTCTAACATGGTAAGAGTGGTTTACATAGCCTTGACTCACATGTAATCTTTATGGGCTATATGTTTGGGTCGTGTTTTGACTAATGGGCTTAAAGGTCCTTTATGGGCTAACCGATTACTAATTAAAACGTTCTTAATAAAATTAATGATCGAGTGATTCTTGTTCGACTCACTACTTTGAGGCTAACATGTAATATATGTTACGCATTTGCACATTTTAAAATTCCGTATATGATATTATTAAAGGTTAATGATTCAAAAACTTATTTAATTTGATTTTTTTTAATGTAGCCATATATATTCTCTATTTTGTCATCAAATTTTCAATAGTCAATAATTGTGTGTATTTTTTTTGACAATTTTAACTTTTCTTTTTGCAAATTTGGAAAAGTAAAATGGTTATTTTACATGGAAAAATAGTGACAAAATACATTTTTTGAAGGGTTGTTGGTGCAACGGAGTTTCATCGTGCCACCTTGTGCACCAAGGCACGACTCCCGAGTTCGAAACCTCTCCAAAGAGAATAACCACCCCCAACTTAGCCATCCGGTTTTCATAAAAGGTTTTAAAGTATCAGCAGGAATTCGAACCCGACATCCGTTCAGGGAAAATCCCCCATATGCGCTCAGGCTAGGAGTCGCACTCCTGACCTTCACCCACATGAGGACTACAATTTTATTTTTCTTACTTTTTGAATAAAGACAATTTTACCCTTGACCAATAATTTAAAACTTGCTTAAAGTTTATAAATATAATTTCAAGTGGAGGTAAAGAAAAATGATTTATAACTTTGAAACGTAGATAGTAGTAGCCAAAATGGGCCATTAAAGGTAAAAATAAAATTTATATTTTATATATACTAGGGTTGATGCCGAGATTCGCCGCGGCGGGGTGTGTTCGTGTTTGATAACGTTTTTAAGGGGCGATTAGAGAAATCGTATGTTAATTGTGTTGTAAAGGAGGCTGTTACAGAAAGTATCTTAGAACCAACAAGTTATACATAAGTTGGGTTACAAAAGTTGCGTTATAGTTACGTTGTTATACATGTTGTACAAAATCGACGACCATGTTTAAGATGTTATTTTATATAGATGGTAACATTGTTTGAGTCGTTGGTTGTTAACAAAAGTAGTCTCCGCTGGATCTGTTGATTTCTTTACGTCTGTTTGGGATTCTTTCCAGCGGTTTCAAGGTCGGGAATCAGGGGACGTTTTGAGGTCTTTCGGTTATTGTCCTTGTTTTTTGTTCTGGGTGCGAGCAGTATGTATGTGGAAAGCTGTTCTATGATATACACAAGTGGGGTGCCTGTTTTGTAAAACAAATTGAAGAGTTAGGTACATGTGAGGGAATCAAAGCATAGAGGTAGTATAGTAGATCAGTATGCAATATATTGTTGTCCATATTCAGGTGGGATCAATAAACAATAAGAAGTTCTGTAGATAACTAGAACGTATGTGTATAACATAGTTGTACCTTGGGTTGGTTTCTGTATTGCTCGGGCAGGGGTAACGGGTATATCTTGTTGGTCATCTTTCTCAGACATGTTTTATAAACTTTTGGGTTTATGTAATTCCTCTAGTGATTTTTCTATTCGCATAGCTGATCTCCCTTGACTGTCTTCTAAAGTTGTGTTTCTCTGCAGTCTTTAGATACGTGTATCCCTGCGAAGTCTTTCGATTTTTTATACATCTTGGGCAGGACACATAATACCAAATTCTGTTTTCTACCATGTTTGTAATAGTGGCCTCGCATGTGAATTCTACTCCCTAAAAGAAAAGAAAGATTTAGGTAGGTTTGTGTAATGTGTGTTATATGTGAGGCCTTGTTATGTGTGTGGATCTTGAAGTTGTCAGGGTTTTGCGTGAACAAAGCCGACAGTGGCTGGACGTTTGCTTTTTTTTCTGTTCGTAGATCCCGGAAGTGGTATTTAGTGACCTGGAGCAACGGCACTGTTTGAACCTACTGACAAATCTGGGAGGTATTATTTGTTATAAAGTATAGACGGAGAAAAGAGATGTAATAACCGCTATTTAGGGTAGTCATTGGAACATATTTTGGTACTTACGCAGTGCGTGCAACAGCAACTTCTAGGATCTGACGGTTGATGTAATTAAATTATACCGGCGTTCCTGAAAGATACAGACCTTGAACGGACCAAGATTAGTTATAATATTGCTATAGCTAGTGGTTGGAGACTGGAATTTAGATAATCACGTACCTCGGTACTACGTAACTCTGCACGATGTTGTAGCAAGCAAACTGGAGGATACCACCACCACCAAACGGGAGTGAAGCAATCTTATCTTACTCCTTCCAAAGGGAATAAGCTCAATGATGTGTTTACCCTTGACTCCACTCAACAACAATGCAATTGTATCCCCATCTACGTTGGATCCAACTGCACACAAAAAATATATTCCAACTGGCAGATCTAGAAAGCATATTCATATAGGTCATATATCTAAAAGCTAAGACCTATGATATAAAACTGATTAGTTTAACCTAAAAACGAAATCAAGACTACAATCCTTATCTAGTCAAATCATTTTGCATGTTTATATCCCCTTATTTATATGATATACATACGTAAGATACATAAGCAAACACCATCAAAATTATGTATCAGTTGCGGCCAACATTTAGAAGATAGCGTTTAGGAGGTGGTTATGCTATTTGTAGATTTAATATAAGAAGTGAAAAGATAGAACATTTACATACCTTGAATTTCTACATTGCGTTTCTGGTTTTAGATAGTGGCGTTCTTCAATGGTGAGGTCCCTTACAACAGTCCATTTATACCCCAAATAAAACTCCGTGTGATGTCATAATTCAAATAACTTTAATGCCATACAATATAACACCAAACACATCCAAAGGGAGGTCTAAACCAAGGAGTTTTTCATGCAGAACGACACGTTTCATGATATTTTGGAATCGTGCCTTTGTTCTATAGGTACGATTGACGTTGTTTTTTTCTTTGTTCCTTCAGAATTCTATTCCACTTTAGTTAGAATCACCTAATAATAAATACAGGGAAAAACTTAATACAACAGGATAATAAAAAATGTTTTCGAAATGAAATTTATGAAACTTACATCACACGGTGCTGCTCTGCCTAGTTACGGGGCTACTACACCCTATATCACGAACGAAATATCGGCCGCATCAGACACCGATTACAACAGCATCTAATGAAATCCTAAAAAAATCATTTTATTTCAATAGTAGGCTTAGATAAGGTAACATCCGAACCAAGAGGATCTGCTCGTGATGGCTGCAACAGTATTAAGTTGCCTCACCAAAACACGGACGATCTCATCTTCATCTAAAACCTTTACTCATCACAGCCCGCAACGAATCTCATTAAGCCAATTGTAACAAACAGCAAAAAACACCTGAAGGGTAAGAGGGTACGGCGGTCATGGCTCCAAACTTTCCAAGTATGCCCCGCCAAGATGCACGCAACCCAAATGTTAACAAAACATGCTTGCATACGTTGAAATTTAGATCCGGGTTCTCTTACATTTATCCACGCCTATTTAAACTCATCACAGCCCGACACAAACTGTCTCCAGCAATTATTTATCCAAAGGTAAACTGCAATTGCACTGTTTCAGCATAAGGAAGACGCCAAGGCATTTATGAGCCGACGTCTTCCTGTTCGTCGGTATACATTATACAGTTAATAAGAGTGAGGAATCTAGCTTCCGTATGAATAGTGTATCTCCTCACAATATAGGCTCATATATAGCGTTGTTTAGGAAATAGGGTCATAACCCGGGATGGCTGCAACCTTAAAGGTCGCCTTGCCAAGGTGCGGGTTCTCCTAGCTTTATCCGCGCTTGTTTAGATTCATCACAGCCTGAGACAATTATAGAAATATGCCATTACTCAATTAATGAAACATATGTAAAACGCAAGTGCACTCGTTTGGCACACCCAAAGTCTCTCACAACCAGAGTGTGTGATATGAGCAACCTTATGTGACGCAACTAAGCAGTGCAAAAAAAAACAAAGGGAATGAGATGGGGATCATTGTTTCTATGGTAGCGTGATTCTCTTACTTTAATAAGTTTACAAAAAAATAAAGGGGTTATCAGTTTGTTCCTCTCACAAAACTTTAAAAGTACCTTAACCGGTAACAATCGCTACCCAGCGTATATAGCGGCAACGAAAGGCCGACGACATCAGACATCGATCACAATACCATCATATGTAATCCTAAAAGATAATTTCAATGCTATAGTAGGCTCAGATAAAGTAACATCTGAACCAAGAGGATGCGTCTGCCATGGCTGCAACAGTATTAAGTTGCCCCGCCAAGACACGGACGATCTGATCTTCATCGTAACACATGTACTCATCACAACCCGTAACGGAATCATCTCAGCCAGTTGTAACAAACAACCAAGATGCGCGTAACCCCAATTTTAATCAAACCAGCGTATAAACGCTCAAAAAACACCTGTAGGATAACACGGTACGGTTGGCATGGCTGCAAACTTCTGAAGTCTGCCCGCCAAGAATTTAAGCATGACAAATCTGTAATCATCAATGACTTATAAAAACTGATCCAAAATGACTGCATTATAACACGTTGATTAATGAGATCCTACTACCAATGACAGACATTGTAGCTTTCGTCAGCCACCATTAATAGCGGCGATAAAAGTGACAATAGCAAAGAAGGAACATAATGCCAAAGTAGTTCATATACATAGAATGCCAAGCGATCCGTAAGCCGACAACCTTAAAAGGCCGCCTGGGAAAAACACCGATAACCCCATCCGTAAACGCAATGGGTACACTTTTGTCAATGACTCTATACTATTTACGGAAATAAAACAAATATCCCAAAAGTAGAGCCATAACCAAGGAACAATTGTAGTAAACCAATGAAAATGAAACATTATAAAGTCAGCAATCATATCTCCACAACGCATAACTTACGAATTCCTGCATATATGCCCAAAAGGGGGTAAGAAGCCACAAATAATCATAGCTATACAAACCATTTATTTATTAGCGTTTCACAACGGTGTTTCGTCGCCTACATCAACAACGACAATGAATGCGACGGTTGTCACTATCGTTACCTACCATCAATAACGGCAACGAACTGACCACGTTACATTGAATCATCATAAGTTCCTAAAAAGCCATCTCCCCCATCATAATACGCCATACAATAGGCAAGCAAAACAACCAAAAAATCGGTAAATAAGATATACCAATATCACGAAAACCAACATGCACACTAAAAAGCCATCTCCCCTATCATAATACGCAAGAATCACGAAAACCAACTCATCTGTAAGATCGAAAGAAAACCCCAATAAACAATCACATCATAAAAACACGCATCAATCATTAGATCGTACAGATGTTAGATTAATAGGTAGATGAGAAGATCCATTTTTAATTAGCTGAAAGCTGATGATGAGGGAGATGAGAGGATGTGTGAGAGGAGGTAAAATTATTGTTTATCAACACACCAAAAATCAGAGTGAACAACAAAGATTTAACACGAACTAAATTGATAGCGGTGGTGCATTTTCATGCCATTATTGATAGTGTGTGAGAGGAGCAAACTGTCAAACCTTTTTTGATTAAGAGCGTGTGAGAGGAGCAAAACAGTGCAGAAACCAATAAACAAATGGAATTAGAGGAGGTCACTGTTTCTATGGAAACGTGATTCCCCTCCTTTATTGAAGCGAGAACAAAAAGTTGCTGATCTTTTTATAATGAAACATTTACACATATTCTCAAAGAAACTTCAGCAATTAAATACTATCATTAAAACATGCTTTATTGATAATATATATCAAAATTTTATGTTTTAATGATATATGTATGGGAACTGATTGGCACACTCTACTTTTTTATTAGGACACTCAAATATATAAAATGTTAAAGCAATAGTATAACTGTTAAACGCACAGTTTGGACTGTCCCAATCAAATTTGAGAGTGTGCAAATTGTTAGCTTATATGTAATTATCATACTACCATTTGGTGTCTATAATATTTCCTCTTTTAGAATTGGAATTAGGGGTGCTTATTGTTTCGGTTTACCAAAACCGAATATCAAACCAAAACTCCATCCCGAATTAGAATCGAACAAGATTCAGATTATGGGTCATAACCGAACCGAACCGAACTACAACTTTGTTTTTCGGGTTGGATATAGGTTTGACAATCGGACCCGAAAACCGAACCGAAAACCAAAGTTACACAAATATATATATTTATATATATAAAATAATTATTAGAACTTAATCTTAATATAAAATTATAATTTTCATATTTGAAATAATTTTTTGCTAAATATTTAAAGAATTATGTATTTCTTTAGAAAAATTCGGATAATTTGGAAACTCAGGTTATTCGGGTCAACCCGACACCGAACCGAATTCAAATTCGGTTATTGGTTCGGTTCGTTTCAGTTTTCGGGTTGACCCATGAAAAAAGTAACCGAATAAATCGTACCAAATAAACCGAACAACCCAAGAACTGAACCAAATGACACCCCCAACTGGAATGAAAACGGAAAGATTAAAACTTGAATATAAAAGTCAAGCAGATAAAAGACCCCCGTTTTATCTAAGCCTTGAATTGGTTCGTACTTTAGGGGCCGGACACAAATAATAACACAGTTTATTGGACCGAATTAAGCAGACAGGTTACCAACTTTGACCACGAACCTTACTGAGTAGTTATTTACCCGGTTCGAATAAGTAATGCTCCACTTTTTCTTACCAACTTATTTAAAAAAATCAGTTTAAGATAAATGAATCTGAACATTTATATAAGGGAATTGACATGTACACATATCAATTTGATTCATACACATAATTATTATAGTAATAGACCAATATGCCCCTCCTTATATTTAGTCATTACTTGAGTTCCAAATCTGTAGGAGGTTCTTCCACAGATTTCTTAACTTTGAACTCGGTTTCAAAAGTTATGGTTTTGAAAGGTGTTTCTTTTTCTTCCTCAAGGGTTTCGATTGGTTCGTCGGTGTGAACGGTTATAAAGGCGTCAAATTCAGCAAAAAGATCTTCTTCGAGGATGGTTCCTTCGATAAAATATAAAATTTCGCTTCCTTCATCAAGAAGAGTGTAGAAATCGGATTCAACGAATTCGTCAATGACATCAATACTAAAGAAGGTATCCTCATTAGAATACGAGTGTTTCATTGATTCGTCGATAGAAAAAGAAATTCTATCTTATCCAACTCCAAGGTTGAGTTTTTTTGCTTCACTCGAATACAGCATCTGCTGTATGCAAGAAGGGTCTACCAAGAATGAGTGGTACTTTGTTGTCTTCTTCCATTTCTATAATTACAAAGTCAACTTGAAAAATAAATTTTCCGACTTCTACAAGCATGTTTTTGGCTTTACCTATAGGATATATTAAATATCGGTCCGCGAGGCGAACGCTCATTTTTACGGGTTTGAGAATATCTTTTGAAATTCTTGCATACAAAGAATATGGCATGAGGTTGATGCTAGCGCCAAGATCGGCCAATGCGTTACATGAGTATGAGTGATGGAAAGTACATGGAATAAGAAAACTTCCAGGATTCCTAGTTTTGGTGGTACTTTGTTTTGAACAATGGTAGAGCATTCATCATTGAGAAAAAATGGAGAAATCTATTCAAATTTATGCTTGATTTTAATAAGTTCTTTAAGAAATTTTCCATAATTTGGCATTCCAGCCAGAACATCGACTAAAGACATATTGATTCGAACTTCTTGGATTAAGTTGAGGAATTTACCATACTTAGCTTGCATCTTTTGCTTGCGTAAGCGTTGGGGGTATGGTACTTTTGGTTTGTATGGTTTTAGTGATGGGTTTGGTGTAATGTCTTCAGTGGTTTTGGTTATTGTTAGTTGTGGTTCATCGTCCTCATCATCACTAAATGAGTTTTCGATGGGTATATATGGGGTTGGTTTTAAAGGTGATTCATAAGAAAAACCACTCCGCGTGAATACGGCATTCACATGCTCGTTATGAGCTTGCGGTGGTTGGTATTTATTGTTGTTCTTTGGGTTAGGGTTGGTGTTGCTTGGTAAAGAACCGTAAGAATGATTTGATTGTTAGGCTGTAAAGTGATCAAACTTAGCTTCAAGGTTTTGAATGGAAGCTTGGTGATTTTTGTTTGAAGTCTCGAATTTTGTTTTGAGATCAGTGAACGTAGCTCGCATGAAAAGGTTGGTTTTCCTTTGAGATTCAATGAAGTTATCGAGTTTGGTTTCAAGATTAGGTTTGTCTTTGGTTTGAGTGGGTTTCTTTTCGTCTCGATTGTAAGTTGGTCTATCGTTTGATCTTCAATGATAGCGATCACGATTGCGATAATCGTTATAGAAACGAGTTCGACGAAAGGTGTTCATAAAATTGGCTTCTTCTTCTTTCGTCATAGGTGTATCATCGTCATCACATTCACTAGAAGGGTGGTTTCCTCCACGGTGTTTGCATGATTCACGAGATTTACTTTTCATCTCTTTATATTGGGTATCGATTTTAAGAGACATGGAATCTATGCGAGCCATAATTTTCGGTGTCAGTTGGGTTGTTGCTTTCTTCGGTAAAAGCTACGGTTTTTCGAGGGTTTTTGGTTTTGTGGTTTTTGGACCAATCAAGCTTGAGTAAGACTTTGTCGTCTAAAAGTTAGTAAGCTTGGTTTGGGGTTTTATAGAAGAAAGTATCCCGCTGCGGCGTTCAAGGCATCTTGGGTAGTATCATCAAGACCATTATAGAAGATCTTGATTACACTTTCTTTCTTGAGTCCATAACCATGGCGGTTTCTGAGGAGTTCTTTCATTCATAACCATGCGTCAGTGAGAGTTTCTCTATCTTGTGGAGAAAAGCTTCGGATTTCTCCGAGGAGTTTTTCGAATAGGGCAGGAGGAAAGAATCGACTAATGAAAGCAGTTCTAAGACCTTCCCATGTTCGAATGGTTCTTTCGTTATGTTCGTCAATCCATGACTTGGCTTCTCCAGTTAGAGATGATGGAAACATCATGAGTCGCACGGCTTCGGCTTGTCCTTCTCCATAGTTGAACATTTAATAAATTCCGCTGAATTCATGGATGTGTTTGTGAGGATCGGTTTTGATTCGACCATCGAATTGGTTGTTTTTGACAAGTGTGAAATGGTTTCCCTTAATAGCAAATTCGTCTGCAACTTAAGGTAAAATGATTACGGAGCCAGGAGTTGGTGCGGTAACTCTCTCGGCTGACCACATAGGTTCATCATCAGTGTCCGACATTGGATCGTAACGTTCGATGAGTCTAGTAAAGAATAGGAATTGGGAAAGATTATCGAATGGTTGGTTGACTATTCGAGGGTGTTGAGGTTGTTCGTTTCTCCTTTCTAAAGATACATGACGATGGCGTCGACGTAACTTATGGTTAAGGGTATGTTCAGGTTCAGATAATGGTGAAACGGGTTGAGTTTCGGATGAACGGGTGTGCATCCAACAATAACTTGGTGTTAACAGATGGAATGTGAGGCGTACTTAAATAAAAGTACGACGTACTTTGGAACATTACAGGAAGTGCGGCGCACTTTTGAGTTGTGCGGCGTACTTTATGTACTGACAGAAATTTTTTTGATTGTTTTTTATGAGAAATGGTTCAATCTTTGATGATTATAAAAGGTTTTGTTACAAAACAGGATTGTAAGTCCCCGACAGCGGCGCCAAAAACTTGATGTTTATTTCGCAAGTCTTAAATTTATAACAAGGTTTAGTTAAAACAAGGGACTAAAAACACAAATAAGGGCAAGTATACCCTTTCGTTTGTAGTATAGTTTTGTAATGGTAAGCCAGGATCGTTCGCGAGGAATTATTTTCATTTTTGTAAACAAAATAATAATCGAAGGTAGAAGTAATTGATTTAAATAATATAATGACAAAATATGACTAATATGGGATAGTTTCTATTATGCCGGGATGATGATAATAATGATCGAGATATGATTAGATAGGTAAAGTGTGATAATCCTTTTTCTTCAAAATGGCTTTTTCATAATTCACTTGGTTTGATTCAAGACTTACGTTTTATTAAGCGACCAAGGAACAAGTTTCCAACAAGTTAAATACTTTATCAAAATATCTAAGCGGATCTCTCTAACCAAAGATTTAAAACCATAGACAAGTTATTAGAAACTTATTATAATAACTTGACCGTCTCGATGTCAAATTATCGTAACAAATCAATTTTAATAAAATATGATGATATAACTAAGTGGAAAAATGGTTCTACAACATTAGCTTGAAATCATTTAAAGGATTTTATCATAACATCATCATTAGTTATAGTCACATACCCATATAGTCACAAATAACTTAGCCTAGCATAGTAATCAAAGTAACAAATAGAAAAGAATAAGAGAACATCATACTTAGATTGAATGAATTAACGAGTAATCAAGTGTCACGATTGTATCACCTTTCCACGAATCGAAGAGTAAAATACTCTCGTTTCAAGTACTTCCCAAAAGAGGAATATACTGAAAATGACTTAAAAGACTAAAGATACTCGGATTCCTAAGTATTAGAGAGTGAGTTGAGATTGGTATATAAAAAAATGAGAAGAAATGGTCTCTATTTATAGTGTTGTCTGAGGGTAAAAGTGCGTTGCACTTCTCCAAATGTGCGCCACACATTAGAGGTGGTGATTGTGGGCCGCACTTCTGACTTCGTGCATCCAGAATATTTTCGTGCGTCCAAAATATTCTTCTCCTTTATTCTTTTTTATAGTAACTAAGGCCTCTACTTTGCTTTTCTTCACTTTGTACCTTGATGAGACAGCTTTTATACATAGTCTCATCGTCCAAAATGGGCTTAAAATGCATTAAATATCATTAAAAATGCCAAATATATGCTCGTGTTTGTTGCTTGTGTATTTTAGGTACGGATAATGAGGAAATAACAAAAAGATCACAAGAATCAATCAAAAAAGAACACGGGAAACAAAGCCGCACAATGAACCGGACCCAAATCATGATTTTCCTATCAAGTCCTTGAAGTTTGAAGATTTGGCAAGAATGGTCCCTCAACTTTGGAAGACTTGTCATTTTAAACACTTGTAAATCATCAATTTTACACTTGGGTCCCTAAAATGATGAGACATTACAAGAATGGCCCTTGAAGAATGCAAATTAAGCATAAATGATCCTTGGAAAAGTTTTTGCAACCAATTGGGCCAAAAGTGACAAGCTGGTCAAACTATATTACAAAGGGAATAAGGGAATTCTGTTATAAACTTCATATGAAAGATCTTTGGGAGTATAAGGGCTAAAACCATCAAACACCTAAACTTACCCACCTAATACGAGGTTGCCATGTCATCCAGTCCACCAATCACCACTCTCCACCTCCACATCCCTTCCACGTCTGATTTCCACCACCCAGTTATAAACCCAATTAGTTTATTAACTAATTTTCCCCCCTAAACACGTTTGTAAAACTAAATTACCCCCAAATCAAATCAAAACCCAAGCTGCTCATTCCCCAAATACCCATAAACCCTAAATTCATAATCACCTAAATCAAAGGGTTATGATTTGATCTTCTCCAGATCCTTAATTAACCTTTTTCTCATCCTAAACCCACCCACAAAACTGACCCCAACCAACCCATGTGACACCCCCAAGATTCCCCTTCCCCGTCTCTTTCACACAAAAACCCAAAATGGGACATGATCAACGTCCCATAAGGTTTTACTTGTCCTCCACACCAAATGAAGGGTCCAAGATCAAACAAGACATCTTGCATATCACTTTCAGTCACATGACTCCATTTGGACGATTTTAAATACTTTAAATCAGTTTAAAAAAAAAGAGAAGTCATAGTGGAAATTAATTGAGTGATTTCAGGTTTATGTGGTTACAATTTTTTCATTTTAAAGTTGTTTCAAAGAAAGGTTTGCCAAAATGCAGTTTTTTATATATAAGCTATAAGCCATAAGCCAGCTTAACCAATAAGCTCAGCTTATTGCTCATAGCCTTTATATTTAGGTCACTTTTCCTTTGCTTCTTTTTCTTGGCAGGTTCATAAAAATCCTTGTTTTTGAAGATATAGGGGTGTTTGGGACTGCAGTAGTCCTCACCCACTCTCTCTACATCAGCAAGCTCTTCCCATAAGCCCTAGCATAGCTTTTAAGCTATAAGGAGAAGGCACAGCAGCCTTAGTGGGGCCTGGATATGGGTCCCACATGGTAAACAAGCTTGAACCCTGCTTCATTTTTTTGAATTTTATGAGAAGTCTTATGATTTTAAGTGATTGTTATTTTTATGTTAGTATAAGCTGCTTTATGATTATTTGTGATGGTTATGCATGTTTGAATAAGTTGTGATTAGTTTAGTTAGGATTTGAGTGTACTTGATTTGAAAAAGTCCATATTCAGTTAATTAAGGGGTGTTTGGCATTGTTGAATATTTGAATATTGGTGTCATATAAGTGAGTATAAGCAGGTTTAACACACCCACATAGATAGTGTTAGGGTCATTTACTATTTTTCTGATAGTTTGTTAGTAGAAATCAGTAGCTTGCGTGTTAAAAAATGGTAAAACCGGCTAAAAATTTAGTAAGGGGCCTAACTGACTGTTTTCATTGATTTGGTTCACCACTTTTTGTGAACTGTTAGATGATAGGTCAACTTAGGGTTTGTTATCAGTTTTATGTGATTTGGTGGATTTTTGTGCAAGACTTTAAGCTTTGAAAATCGTTTGTGTGCACATTGCACCAGCATACTGTGCATCAGTAACATATAGCTTAAACAGTGACTGATTTTGATCTATTTGGGGTGATTTTTGTTAAGTGTTTCTGAGTTTTATTGCACTTATTGACTCCCCACAACCCAACTGGTTGTGGGGTTGCCTTATTGCCCAAGAAAAAGCTCAAAATAAGCTTTCCTAAGCTTATTGGTCAACTGACCTGTTTTTAACACTAACAGTGGGAACAAAGTTCCCCCTGCTAGTGCTTTGGTTTCCACTGCTCAACAAAAGGACAAAACCTATGCACATGTCACTTTCAGAAGTTTAATATTTTGTCTTTAGTGCCTGAAAATAGGAATTAGAATTTCAAATTAGTTTTATTATTTTTATTATTTTAATTGTGATTTTTTTGTTTAATTAGATTTTTGTTACTGTTCATTTTATATTTTTACATTAAATTGCTATTTTAATTAACTTTTTAATTTCTGCTTTTGTCTTTTAGTGACAAAAATTATTATTTTTCATTTTCAAAAATTTTCAGACTTAAAAAAATGTTTTAAGATTTTTAGTTCAAAAAGTGTTTACTGTTCACTTTTTAAATTTTTTTTAAGAATTAATTTAGTTTAATTAGGGTTTTATTTATTAACTGTTTTGTCTTTTAGTGAAAAATTTTATATTTTTCAAACTTTTTCATTTTTCTACTGTTCTTTAGTATAAATTAGGATTTTTAAAATTGTCAAATTATTTTTAGCATTATTTTATTATTTTTTATGATTATTTTAGTTTAAAAATAGTTTTTAGCGTTTTAAAAATAGAAAAATAGTTTTTAAAATTTAGGAAAAATACTTTTTAGTCTTTAAATAATATAAGTAAGTTATTTGTTCAATAAAATAATATTTTGGATATTTTGTTAATTATATTTAATTTTAGGGCTTTAATTAGCATTTAAAACTGAATATTTAATTAATAAAAGGTTTTAAAATATTTTTGTTGGATTTTTATTCTTATTTATATTATTTTAGACTTAGTTTTAACTTTTAATTAATTTTTAGGTTTAATTTTTTAAATTTGGTGCTTTTTACGGTTTTACGTGAACGACCTTTTCGTCTTAGTGTAATCCGTCATCGTAACCGTCATTCTCTTCTTACCTCATTTCCATTTTCTTTTCTCATAACAATAAAATCACAAAGTTAATCAATTCATTACACAACGCACTAGCCTCCTCGAGAACGAACTCACTTTAGGGTCATTTACACACGGTTTTCCTAAATCGTCGTGCTTACCCTACTTTGTGCACTCTTTTCCTAAAGGGTATACAAAAACTCAACCATCATTTTGGCGCCGCTGCCGGGGAGGCGTGTTGTGTTTTGATTTGAACAATTGTTGTTTTTATATAGCCATAATAAGTATTTGTATTAGTAGCACTCTACTAATACGTATTATCGGTTTTTCGTTTTTTGTGAATACTATTACTATATTGTATACGTAGAACGATAAATACACAAGTACTCCAAATACGTGAGAAATCACAACCTTGACTTGGGAGGTCATTACCCAATCATGGTATTCGAATCTCAAACCAAAGAAAAAGGAAAAAATAGATAAATACTTTCGTGAAGCTCGATATTGAAAATACAAACTATAAGGTGGGTATAAGGCGGATATTATAAAATATATCCTAAGGAAAAAGGCTCTTAAGTGCTTCGCGCCACCTCGTTTCCCTGTTTGCTTGTGAGTATTTGATTTTGAGAGCTAATCGAGGGTTTTGCCGCCCAAAGTATTATTACATATCATATATATTTTCTTGGTTTCATTGATTAAACACTCTTGAACGTTTTGGTGTTCCACCAACGTTCTAAAGTCATCGAAGGCGTTCACTCCACGTGATCGTTTTCATTCCTTTGAGGCTTCTTTAATCGAGAGATTTGATTAAGGAGGAGATTTGTAAATTATTGTCTACCTAATACAATTCCAAAATCCAAAAAAAGTAAAAACAATCAAAAATCCAAAAAAATTGAAAAAGTTAAAAATACCAAAAAGAATCTTCTTTGCTCATCCCCACGTTGTACGTGACGTTTATGCTTACTCGTAATCAAGCGAGACGTGCACGTAAACGAAGAAACAAAAAGGAGGCAACACCTACTCCTAATCTTTCTAGTGAAGAGACTCCAAGTGAGGAACCTATTGTAGAACTAGAAGCTATCATGGCTAATCGTACTATGATGGAGTTGCTTCAAGCACCCACCGAGGGTTTTGGAGAGGCTATTGTGATTCCCGCCATCCTTGCAGAGAACTTCGAGATCAAGACGGGTTTAATGTTTATGCTTCAAGCCAACAAGTTTCACGGACACGAAAAAGACAACCCACATTATCACATTAGGCAATTTAATCGTCTCACCGCGACAAGCAAGTTTAAGGATGTACCACACGATGCGATTAAGATGATGTTGTTTCCATACTCGTTAGATGGACCCGCCAAGATATGGCTCGAGAAAGAACCCCCAAATTCGATTTTGACGTGGGGTGATCTCGTTTCGAAATTTGTGAATCAATTTTTTCCACCATCTAAAACAACACATTTGAAAAACGAGATTTCACGATTTACACAAAGGTCTAATGAAAGTTTTTCAATGGCTTGGGAAAGGTTTAAAGAAATGTTACATGAATGTCCACACCATGATTTTTCCGAATTGCATCAAATTGACCCTTTTTATAATGGGCTTAATGATCATGAACGAGATTACTTAAATGCCGCCGCGGGTGGTAATATTTTGTGCAAAACAACCGAAGAGGCTTTGAAAATCATTGAAAATAGGTCTAAGGTTTATAGCCCTCGTAACACACCGAGTGTTACCAATTTGGGTTCGTCATCGTCTCGTAGCATTAATGCCTTGCAAGATGAAGCAAATGAGGAGAATCGGTTTTTCGATAGGTTTTCGACTCTTATGTCCCATTGGAAAGCATAAGATGCTTTGAATTCCGCATCGGTTAAGGCGGTTGCCAAAAGTTGTATTTCGTGTGGTGGAGCTCATGATTTTTCCGAGTGCATTACCGCGGATGGTAACACTTCGAATGCTTATGTAGCCACGGGAACTTATAACCAAAACGGTCAAGGTTCCCGCCCAAATCAAGCTCCACAAAATCAAAATGCTAATAACTATCGAAACAACAATCAAAGTGGTGCTTATCAAGGAAATCAACATAACTACAACAAGGGTAATTATCAAAGTGGAAATGGGCAAATTTCAAACCAAAACCAAACCATGATTTTCAAACTACCACACAAGGTTTTCAAAATGATCACACCAAAAATCTTCAAGGAGAATTTTTGAATTATGTTAAAGCAAACGATGCTAAGTTTGATAATATGCAACGTGAAATGGTTAGCTTAAGATTCGAGTTGAAAAACGAGCTTAAAAACGAACTTGCTAATGAACTTAAGACTCATGCTAATAAAATGGAAGGAAATGTTCAACGTCTCCAACAAAATCAACAAAAAATGGAGCAAGGTCAACATGAGATTAATCAAGAGTTGTTAAAAGCGGATGCTAGGCAATCTAAGTTTGAAGATCGAATGGGAAAAATGTTTGAAGCCATCATGTGTAAACCTTCTTCTTCGGGTGGTCTTCCTAGTGATACCATCGTGAACCCGAAAGGAGAATTGAAGGTTATTACTACTCGTAGTGGTAAAACTTTCAAAGAACCCATTTCTCGTCCAAGTACTTCTATGGAGAAGGAAAAAGAGAAAGAACCCGAGGTGGTGGTAGAAAAGGAGCAAATTCCAAGCCCACGAAGTACCGCTCAAACCACACCTACGGTTGAACAAATACCAATAGTGGAACCCGAGATTCCAAGGACTTTGCCTATGCCCCAACCCACGCCACCCTTACCTTACCCTTCAAGACGAAACAAGGAAAAGGCACAAGAACGAAATAATTATCAATTTGAACTTTTTATGAAAATGTTTCGTGACTTGCATTTTAATATAAGTTTTGCCGACGCCTTGGTCATGATGCCTCGATTTGCCGCGAACTTCAAAAGTATGTTGAATAACAAAGAGAAATTGCAAAAATCATCTAGTTGTTCTTCGGTTTTTCTTAGCCGCATACCTCAAAAAGTCGGTGATCCCGGCAAGTTTTTAATCCCATGTGCTATACAAGATATGGAGGAATGCTACGCCTTGGCCGATCTTGGTGCTAGTATTAATTTGATGCCTCTTGAGATTTTTAAGTCACTCAATCTTCCAAATCTCACTCCTTCAAGAATGTCAATCGAGATGGCCGATCATTCTACGATTCTAGCTTGTGGAGTAGCCGAGGACGTCTTCGTGAAAGTTGGAAAGTTCTACTATCCCGTAGACTTTATTGTTGTTGACATCCCCATCGATCCTAAAGTTCCTCTAATTTTAGGTCGATCATTTTTGGATACCTCGAGAGCACTTATCGATGTGCATGCTAGGAAAATCACTCTTCGTTTCAATGAGGAAGAACTCGTCATAAATGCAACTCAAAACTCCACATTTTCTCATGTGTACTCTATCACGTCTTTGAACAATGTTAATCCCATCAAAAAATTTGCAAAAAGATTTCAAAAAGAGTTTTAGAAGTTGATGATAAAAACGATTTTCCGTCCCCTCCGCCGGTGGAGGTTAAGAGTGTTAAGCCTACGATTCCAATCACGAATGATTCTTCGGATGATGAATATGTTGATCCCGATGGGGAAGTTTTCTTAGTTGACAAACGTTTTGAGAACTTACCACCACCTAAACCAAAACGGTTTTCAAATGTGAGAATTTTTAGTGTGACTAACATTGCTTTAGAAACACCGAATATTTTTGACATAATTAAGTCGGGTTTTCACAAGGAGAGTTTAAAAGATGAAAAAGGGAAAGATTTTAAATTGGATTTAAAAGATTTTTCTACAATGCTAACTCCGTCATCACCTCGTGTTTTGAGTGCTACAAGCTCGTCTTCTCCTTTTGACGATGCTTCTTGTGGACCTAGTGTGGGGGAAACCCCTTATGTTCCCTCCCCTTTCTCCACCGAGGACAAGATATTTGATCCCGGAATTGCTTATAAAGGGAAATCTCGGTCTTCCACCGACACAATAAATGGAAAATCTTTCTATTTGATTGGTGCGAGTCTACCTCGAGTAGCTCATGGTTTTTATGACTTACCCATTGTCCCACCCTTCTATTTCTTCTCATATATTTTCTTTAAACCCTTTGGGTTTGTGTTGACACATGATGAAATGGCGTTGATTTGTTTTTCCAATGAAAACGAGAACGCCATCTTCGATCCCGGTATTGTGCACCATCAAAGGACTTAGTCCTTAATACCGGTTGTTTTTGGGACTTGTTTATCATGTAAGCCCCACCAAAAATTGACCATACCAAGATAATCCCTAAATGATCACATTTATGGGGATTCGAGTCGAGCTTTTGACTCGGTTATCAAAAACAAGGTTCCTCGTGGGGGAGACCCATGCCTATCCATGTACATATTATTGCTTTCTAATTAGTTTAATGTGAGGGGATTTGTGCCCTTCCAACCTTTGTTCCGTTGTTGTTTGTGAAATGTGGTTTTTAGATCTTGATCTTCACGATTGGAGCCTCTCGTGCTCGTTTTATGGGAGCACTCGATCGTTTGCTTTGAAGACTTTCTCAATATCCAAATGATATATCCTTTGATGTTCTAACCTTAGGTTTTTAGCACACTTCATAAACGGCTTTAAATTTATTGGTTACACCCTTTCCATGCTAGATTAGGCATTCGACTACGTCTCTAGTATGGAGGTGTTTGCACCCCTAGACTCGAAACATTGAGGACAATGTTTAACTTTAGTATGGGGGGGGGGGTGAATAGATACTTGCCTTGCCAAACCTTCACGCTTTCCAAAGTTTATCTTTTTGTTTATCGTTTTTGTTGCAAAACAAGGCTAAAAATGGCCAAATTTTAAAATTTTTTCTCATGTTTTATAAGTGTTTGAAGACACGAATGTAGATTTTCCGATGTCGAGAATAAGAGTAATTTTTGACTCGACTGTGCGTGTTGAGTACTTAGCTTTGGTTCCTTAACTACACATTAGGCTAAGTCTCTTAAATGAGGACGAGAAATGATAGGGTTAATTATAAGTTACTATGCTAAACGTAGAGTACTCGTATTCTTTCAAAAACTCATGTGTTCTCGTTGTTTGCTTATTCTCCCTTCGCATGTAAATATTTTTTGCTTAATAAATATTGACTTAGCGGTTTAGTTGGGATTATTGGGTTTCTAGTCTTTTCTAGTAGCTTCCGTGTAATTAAATTGGGAAGACATTAAGGTATCGCCAGCGTCACGGTTTTGAAGTATTGGCACCCGAATAATCGAAAGCTTCACCCAATAATAAGATTTCAAGTGCTCACCTAAATCTAGCAAACAATTTGAAGCCCCACAAGGCCGAAAAATCTATGCAAAATTGAAAGTGAATCAAGCCTTAATCTTCGAAGCTTTAAAGATCCAAAATTCGCCTTAGCGTGAGGATATACGTCTTTGGCTAATAAAACCACCGATGAGGCGGATAATAAAAGGCAAGGCAAGACCGACGTCATAATAAAAGCTTCATGGCGAAGTTGAATAAAAGATGGAGGTAAACCAAAGATAATAAGGCCCTTCCGTTAGGGGGCGTATAAAAGTCTTGGTAATAAGTCTCATGTTCAAAACCGTTATAAAACCGTGTTAATCGATTCTTATTGTCAACTTAATTTTTTAACATCGTTGTCTGTTAGGAGGGGTTATTGATATGATGGTCTTGGTTACACCGTTAGGACTCTATTTTTAGACCTAAATCTCTATTATCGCATAAGTCAAACAATGTATCCTCGTGAAACATTCAAGACAAAATAAAATATAAGAGATACAACTTAGGAATAATGGGAGGATAAGTACGTGATTAGGGCATATAAGTAGTGTTAGAATTACTAACTTATAATGACAATGATCTCGTTGCACGCTTGGCATGGAATTAGGGTAAAAATCGAGGACGATGAAATTATTTCTAACGAAGCATTCACGTGTTCTTCTTCTATGAACCTAAACGTCCCATTTGGCGATGAAAATCATACATTATGTCTAAAACGCAAGTAGAAGTAATAGTAGTAGTGTAGCTAGTTTATCATTCAATAAAGTGAATAAAAATGATTTTTGGAGGTGCTTTGATACTTTATTCTAGCATTGCGTGAGGGCACGGCAATCGTTTAGTATGGGGAAGTGATGAGACTGCTTTTATACATAGTCTCATCATCCAAAATGGGCTTAAAATGCATTAAATATCATTAAAAATGCCAAATATATGCTCGTGTTTGTTGCTTGTGTATTTTAGGCACGGATATTGAGGAAATAACAAAAAGATCACAAGAATCAATCAAAAACGAACACGGGAAACGAAGCCGCACAATGAACCGGACCCAAATCATGATTTTCCTATCAAGTCCTTGAAGTTTGAAGATTTGGCAAGAATGGTCCCTCAACTTTGGAAGACTTGTCATTTCAAACCCTTGTAAATCGTCAATTTTACACTTGGGTCCCTAAAATGATGAGACATTACAAGAATGGCCCTTGAAGAATGCAAATTAAGCATAAATGATCCTTGGAAAAGTTTTTGCAACCAATTGGGCCAAAAGTGACAAGCTGGTCAAACTATATTACAAAGGGAATAAGGGAATTCTGTTATAAACTTCATATGAAAGATCTTTGGGAGTATAAGGGCTAAAACCATCAAACACCTAAACTTACCCACCCAATACCAGGTTGCCATGTCATCCAGTCCACCAATCACCACTCTCCACCTCCACATCCCTTCCACGTCTGATTTCCACCACCCAGTTATAAACCCAATTAGTTTATTAACTAATTTTCCCCCCTAAACACGTTTTTAAAACAAAATTACCCCCAAATAAAATCAAAACCCAACCTGCTCATTCCCCAAATACCCATAAACCCTAAATTCATAATCACCTAAATCAAAGGGTTATGATTTGATCTTCTCCAAATCCTTAATTAACCTTTTTCTCATCCTAAACCCACCCACAAAACTGACCCCAACCAACCCATGTGACACCCCCAAGATTCCCCTGCCCCGTCTCTTTCACACAAAAACCCAAAAGGGGACATGATCAACGTCCCATAAGGTTTTACTTGTCCTCCACACCAAATGAAGGGTCCAAGATCAAACAAGACAGCTTGCATATCACTTTCAGTCACATGACTCTATTTGGACGATTTTGAATACCATTGACCAAGGGTTTTATTGGAATTTCATATAGATTAGGGTTTAGTTTTTTATGAATTCTAGATCCTTCTACTGAGTAGTATAAAGAGCAGTCAAATGTTGTGACTTGCCTTTGTTCCAGATTTTTTTCAAAGTTTATGTAATCCCTTTTTAATTAATGCAAAGTTTGGTATTTTCATAAAATTGAATCGTAATTCCTTTTGGTTATTAAAAGTTGGTGTTAAATGAGCAAAAAAATCTGAGTTCCATATTAATCTTGTTATTCAAGGTTTGAATTAGTTTGAGAGATAAAGAGTTCTCAAAAAAATCTGTTTTTTGAAGTTAGTTTTGGCAAGGTTTAAAAATACTTTAAATCAGTTTAAAAAAAAAGAGAAGTGATAGTGGAAATTAGTTGAGTGATTTCAGGTTTATGTGGTTACAATTTTTTCATTTTAAAGTTGTTTCAAAGAAAGGTTTGCCAAAATGCAGTTTTTTTATATATAAGCTATAAGCCATAAGCCAGCTTAACCAATAAGCTCAGCTTATTGCTCATAGCCTTTATATTTAGGTCACTTTTCCTTTGCTTCTTTTTCTTGGCAGGTTCATAAAAATCCTTGTTTTTGAAGATATAGGGGTGTTTGGGACTGCAGTAGTCCTCACCCACTCTCTCTACATCAGCAAGCTCTTCCCATAAGCCCTAGCATAGCTTTTAAGCTATAAGGAGAAGGCACAGCATCCTTAGTGGGGCCTGGATGTGGGTCCCACATGGTAAACAAGCTTGAACCCTGCTTCATTTTTTTGAATTTTATGAGAAGTCTTATGATTTTAAGTGATTGTTATTTTTATGTTAGTATAAGCTGCTTTATGATTATTTGTGATGGTTATGCATGTTTGAATAAGTTGTGATTAGTTTAGTTAGGATTTGAGTGTACTTGATTTGATAAAGTCCATATTCAGTTAATTAAGGGGTGTTTGGCACTGTTGAATATTGAATATTGGTGTCATATAAGTGAGTATAAGCAGGTTTAACACACCCACATAGATAGTGTTAGGGTCATTTAGTATTTTTCTGATAGTTTGTTAGTAGAAATCAGTAGCTTGCATGTTAAAAAATGGTAAAACCGGCTAAAAATTCAGTAAGGGGCCTAACTGACTATTTTTATTGATTTGGTTCACCACTTTTTGTGAACTGTTAGATGATAGGTCAACTTAGGGTTTGTTATCAGTTTTATGTGATTTGGTGGATTTTTGTGCAAGACTTTAAGCTTTGAAAATCGTTTGTGTGCACATTGCACCAGCATACTGTTCATCAGTAACATATAGCTTAAACAGTGACTGATTCTGATCTATTTGGGGTGATTTTTGTTAAGTGTTTGTGAGTTTTATTGCACTTATTGACTCCCCACAACCCAACTGGTTGTGGGGGTGCCTTATTGCCCAAGAAAAAGCTCAAAATAAGCTTTCCTAAGCTTATTGGTCAACTGACCTATTTTTAACACTAACAGTGGGAACAAAGTTCCCCCTGCTAGTGCTTTGGTTTCCACTGCTCAGCAAAAGGACAAAACCTATGCACATGTCACTTTCAGAAGTTTAATATTTTGTCTTTAGTGCCTGAAAAAAGGAATTAGGGTTTCAAATTAGTTTTATTATTTTTATTATTTTAATTGTGATTTTTCTGTTTAATTAGATTTTTGTTACTGTTCATTTTATATTTTTTACATTAAATTGCTATTTTAATTAACTTTTTAATTTTTGCTTTTGTCTTTTAGTGACAAAAATTATTATTTTTCAGTTTCGAAAATTTTCATAGACTTATAAAAATGTTTTAAGATTTTTAGTTCAAAAAGTTTTTACTGTTCACTTTTTTAAATTTTTTTAGAATTAATTTAGTTTAATTAGGGTTTTATTTATTAACTGTTTTGTCTTTTAGTGAAAATTTTTATATTTTTCAAACTTTTTCATTTTTCTACTGTTCTTTAGTATAAATTAGGATTTCTAAAATTTTCAAATTATTTTTAGCATTATTTTATTATTTTTTATGATTATTTTAGTTTAAAAATAGCTTTTAGTGTTTTAAAAATAGAACAATAGTTTTTAAAATTTAGGAAAAATACTTTTTAGTCTTTAAATAATATAAGTAAGTTATTTGTTCAATAAAATAATATTTTGGATATTTTGTTAATTATATTTAATTTTAGGGCTTTAATTAGTATTTAAAATTGAATATTTAATTAATAAAAGGTTTTAAAATATTTTTATTGGATTTTTATTCTTATTTATATTATTTTAGACTTAGTTTTAACTTTTAATTAATTTTTAGGTTTAATTTTTTAAATTTAGTGCTTTTTACGGTTTTACGTGAACGACCTTTTCGTCTTAGTGTAATCCGTCATCGTAACCGTCATTCTCTTCTTACCTCATTTCCATTTTCTTTTCTCATAACAATAAAATCACAAAGTTAATCAATTCATTACACAACGCACTAGCCTCCTCGAGAACGAACTCACTTTAGGGTCATTTACACACGGTTTTCCTAAATCGTCGTGCTTACCCTACTTTGTGCACTCTTTTTCTAAAGGGTATACAAAAACTCAACCATCATTGGCTGCGCCTTGTGGTCGCGCCGTGGCCATGGCGTCGGCTGGTAGTAGCCAGTCCAAACTCGACGACGCGAGCCACGGTGTGGTTGGCGCCGCCGTGGCCTCGCGTCGTCGTGGCCAGCCACTATACCGTGTCCTCTCAAAGTGATGATGTTCGAATCTTTTGGCAGTATAATTATGTACAAGAAAAAACACATAAAAATCATTTGAGAACGTGGTGATAGCCGATTCTAATCGTACATCATCATCGTCCCCTTGAAGGACATATGCTTTGAATAATACTCATTCTGTCTTTTTTAATCGTCCTTATTACAATGCTTATTTGTCTCAAAACCTAGTTCACTTTCTCAATTAAGATGTTTACGTTTATAAAAATGATCGATGGGCCTAATTTGTATGCCTAAAAAGAGACATAATCACAGGATTGAGACAAGTGGTTGAATCAAAGGCTCGGATGAGGAAAGAGAAAGTAAAAAATATTGAGCCCCTACATTTCACCAATTACAAGACGACACGCAGGCTTAGGTCTGATTTTAGACCTTTTATCAGGTTCATATATTAACACTCGTATGGTAATACCTTTGTTGCGAAGAAAGTAATTACTACATTTGTTGCAAAGAAAGTAATTACTACATTAGTATGATACTCGTGCAATGAGGCGGCGAGTACCCGATGAAAATTTTTGAGGCAAAAAAACATCACTCTCTTATATATTAAGTTTATATTCACATTAATATTAAAGTGGTAAAAATTCAGATATTGAATTAAAGACACAAAAATTTTAGAAAATGTAAAAATAGATTATAAAAATAATAAATATATAAATTGATTTTTCAATTTAAAACTAAAAATATTATTTTAATAGTTTGTTAAAAAAATTTGTTAAAAATGACCATAGTGGGAAAAGTTCAATGAAGATCATATTTTTAGCATTCTCTCAATCAACCAGTCACAGCCACTTATCTTTTCATCTAAAAAACTCATTTTTTTAATAGTTAAATATCCGCAAATAGTTAATCGCTACGCAAAACGAAATATACCATCGTGACGGGAATTAAATCGCCTTTTTATCGAGGGGCGCAAGGCACATGTATATACTTTCGGCGAAATTTTTTCTTAGAAAATCATATATGATTCGTATCACGGGTTATATATGATTTTGGATTTTCTCAGATGAAAAAAAAAGTTCGTCGAAAATATATACATGTGCCCCTCGATAGAAAGATAATTTAATTCTTGTTGTAATGGTGTATTTTTTGTCATTTCACGATTTACAGTTTATGAGATATTTAATTCAAAAAAATAAAAAAATTGGTTTAAATAAATGTGATTGGTTAAAAAACTGGTTTATATTGATCTAAATTGTGACCATAGTATATTTGTGTGAAAACATTTATTTAGTAAGTAAAAAATTTAAAAAATTCAGACTTGTTATTTTTTAAACACTACTACAAAACTAAGTTTAGAGAGCCCTTTATCAAGATCCTTCTTAAGAAAAGACGATCTCAAAAAATGTTTTTAACCCAACACAAAATATCAAGACCCGTTTGAATGAAAAACCCAATTTTGTAATAAATAACAAATAAGGACCGGATTTAAAAAAAAATAACACGTCTATATAAAACCTAAGATAGACCGGTAATAACTTTGAAACCCGACTTCTATTTAAAAATGACAAGCAGACCTATCTTAAGCCAAGACCCCGTCTAATATTCTAAGAAATATGAGCAGGACTTTTTGCCCCTTTTTTGTTTCAAAAATTTCAATGAATTCCAAAGTGACCTTATAGCTACAATTTTTATTTTTTATGAGTTTATCATATCATTTCTCTACCACTCACTCACAGATTTTTCCAAAACAACAACTAGTCATCACACCAATATCATACATTTGTGCAACTATACATCACTCTTGTTTATTGAAGTATTCATATCAAAGATTGGTAAAAGTTTGAACTAGATCCGTGATTTGTTGTAATAATATATTTATTGAAAAGTTTAATTTGTTTGTTTTTTTACTTCCTACTTGATATCTATTAATTAATTTTTTGAATATGGGGCTATATGGGTAGAAGTTAACTTCCCCAATTAGTGTTATCTTATAAGAATCAACCGTTATGTCAGTGAATTAGAGTTAGTTAGAAAGGGTGGTGTTAGCTTGCACATAAGAGATTTGATAAAATGATATAGGTTGTGTTGGGTTGGCTGTATTTGGTTGGTTTGTAGAGGGTTTAAATTTAAAATGCAGTTATAATCGTGTTTGGTTACTTTTACTAGACGTTTTATAATATTAGAATGGGCTATATTGGGTGGGTTAAAAAACGTACGGTGAGGGTGTGTTTTCAAATACGTGAGTGTACAGGGTAAAACTAGACATATATACCCTTATCCAATTATTATTTTTCTTTCTTCAATATCTTTTTCGGTACTACTGTATTATTTAACCTATCCCCTTCTCACTACTTGTAATTTTCACTGTGCAAAATCTTCAACCTTTAACCACTAATACATCCAATTTCATATGAATCACTTAAATTAAATAAAAAAACAAAGCTTCAACATTCATTCATCAGTTTTATATACAAATCTCATTCGGGAAACTAATATCCATTGAGAAGATGTACTCTTAAACAACGATTCAATCATTAATTTTTCAGATCTGGGTAACTCCATAACATGTTTATTGTCGGCAACAGATTTTTTTTTAATTTTCCGTTTTATCTTTGTGAACATAACTTTTGGGTTAAAATATTTCAATTAAATGCAAAAAAAAAATCTTTTTGTATACAATGAAGCGGTTTAGAACATTTGTAGTTTAGAAATACGGTTTGTGATTTAAGTCACATATGATTTCCATTTTTGTTTTATATATTTTGCTATAATCCTTTTTTGAGCAACATTGAAATAGTTTTTGTTACTATACAATTTGGGTTCTTGTGGTTGATGGGAGGAAGAAGACATCACAGTGGATATACCTTTCGTGATAAGAAGTGAGTGAACTTGTTATTTACTAATCTACAAGTTTCAAATTCGGGAAAACCAAACATGAACCTCTATTGTAAATTACAAGTTTTGTAACTTGTCAGCCTTTGAAACACTGCAGGGTTTTAGACTCATGTATTTCAAACTTTCGAACCAAACGCCCCTATAGTATGTTTTCATGGTTCTTTTTCTGTTTCTTTTTTTACATGAGTTGAGATGATTTGGCTTTTGGATTTGATTTTGTTGTTTCCAATAGAAACAAGAACTTTTATTGTTTAGAATATGTTGTTATTAAGCTTCATGTTCATAAACCAAGATGTCTTAATGAAAGTGTATGTGTATGTTGTTTTCTTATTGCTGAGTTATAAGTTCTTTCTTTTACTAAGCTTATATGATTTTCTTCATTTGATAGGATTTAGTCATGAGACTTGAACTTTGCAGGGCATGAAAAATGCATCGGATGTGTGAATACTATGAGCTGTAATGCAAATGGAGGTATTCATGTGTTCGGTTCAGATGATAGAGAGGTTATATTCCGGGATTGAGAAATTGGCATTGTTAAAGTTTACTTTAACTCGGGCCTCTATCTTGCAGGAAAAGAGCATGCTAGAAAGTGATGACCAAAGCATTGTTACGTATTAATAGCACCCAAAATATACATATTTAATACATTACTATTATGTCACTTTGTATTATAAATAAGAACTTTCGATACTTATTACATTGCGTTTTATATGCAGGTATGATGGTTGAGTTTTTGTTTACCCTTTAGGAAAAGAGTGCACAAAGTAGGGTAAGCACGACGATTTAGGAAAACCGTGTGTAAATAACCCTAAAGTGAGTTCGTTCTCGAGGAGGCTAGTGCGTTGTGTAATGAATTGATTAACTTTGTGATTTTATTTTTATGAGAAAAGAAAATGGAAATGAGGTAAGAAGAGAATGACGGTTACGATGACGGATTACACTAAGACTAAAAGGTCGTTCACGTAAAACCGTAAAAAGCACCAAATTTAAAAAATTAAACCTAAAAATTAATTAAAAGTTAAAACTAAGTCAAAAATAATATAAATAAGAATAAAAATCCAACAAAAATATTTTAAAACCTTTTATTAATTAAATATTCAATTTTAAATGCTACTTAAAGCCCTAAAATTAAATATAATTAACAAAATATCCAAAATATTATTTTATTGAACAACTAACTTACTTATATTATTTAAAGACTAAAAAGTATTTTTCCTAAATTTTAAAAACTATTTTTCTATTTTTAAAACACTAAAAACTATTTTTAAACTAAAATAATCATAAATAATAAAATAATGCTAAAAATAATTTGACAATTTTAAAAATCCTAATTTATACTAAAGAACAGTAGAAAATGAAAAAGTTTGAAAAATATAAAATTTTTCACTAAAAGACAAAACAGTTAATAAATAAAACCCTAATTAAACTTAATTAATTCTAAAAAAATTTAAAAAGTGAACAGTAAAAACTTTTTGAACTAAAAATCTTAAAACATTTTTTTAAGTCTATAAAAATTTTTGAAACTGAAAAATAATAATTTTTGTCACTAAAAGACAAAAGCAGAAATTAAAAAGTTAATTAAAATAGCAATTTAATGTAAAAAATATAAAATGAAAAGTAACAAAAATCTAATTAAACAGAAAAATCACAATTAAAATAAGAAAAATAATAAAACTAATTTGAAACCCTAATTCCTATTTTCAGGCACTAAAGACAAAATATTAAACATCTGAAAGTGACATGTGCATAGGTTTTGTCCTTTTGCTGAGCAGTGGAAACCAAAGCACTAGCAGGGGGAACTTTGTTCCCACTATTAGTGTTAAAACATGTCAGTTGACCAATAAGCTTAGGAATGCTTATTTTGAGCTTTTTCTTGGGGAATAAGGCACCCCCACAACCAGTTGGGTTGTGGGGAGTCAATAAGTGCAATAAAACTCACAAACACTTAACAAAAATCACCCCAAATAGATCAAAATCAGTCACTGTTTAAGCTATATGTTACTGATGAACAGTATGCTGGTGCAATGTGCACACAAACGATTTTCAAAGCTTAAAGTCTTGCACAAAAATCCACCAAATCACATAAAACTGATAACAAACCCTAAGTTGACCTATCATTTAACAGTTTACAAAAAGTGGTGAACCAAATCAATGAAAACAGTCACTTAGGCCCCTTACTGAATTTTTAGCCGGTTTTACCATTTTTTAACATGCAAGCTACTGATTTCTACTAATAAACCATCAGAAAAATACTAAATGACCCTAACACTATCTATGTGGGTGTGTTAAACCTACTTATACTCACTTATATGACACCAATATTCAATACTCAACAATGCCAAACACCCCTTAATTAACTGAATATGGACTTTTTCAAATCAAGTACACTCAAATCCTAACTAAACTAATCACAACTTATTCAAACATGCATAACCATCACAAATAATCATAAAGCAGCTTATACTAACATAAAAATAACAATCACTTAAAATCATAAGACTTCTCATAAAATTCAAAAAAATGAAGCAGGGTTCAAGCTTGTTTACCATGTGGGACCCACATCCAGGCCCCACTAAGGCTGTTGTGCCTTCTCCTTATAGCTTAAAAGCTATGCTAGGGCTTATGGGAAGAGCTTGCTGATGTAGAGAGAGTGGGTGAGGACTACTGTAGTCCCAAACACCCCTATATCTTCAAAAACAAGGATTTTTATGAACCTGCCAAGAAAAAAAAGCAAAGGAAAAGTGACCTGAATATAAAGGCTATGAGCAATAAGCTGAGCTTATTGGTTAAGCTGGCTTATGGCTTATAGCTTATATATAAAAAACTGCATTTTGGCAAACCTTTCTTTGAAACAACTTTAAAATGAAAAAATTGTAACCACATAAACCTGAAATCACTCAACTAATTTCCACTATCACTTCTCTTTTTTATTTAAACTGATTTAAAGTATTTTTAAACCTTGCCAAAACTAACTTTAAAAAACAGATTTTTTTCAAAACTCTTTATCTCTCAAACTAATTCAAACCTTGAATAACAAGATTAATATGGAACTCAGATTTTTTTGCTCATTTAACACCAACTTTTAATAACTAAAAGGAATTACGATTCAATTTTATGAAAATACCAAACTTTGCATTAATTAAAAAGGGATTACATAAACTTTGAAAAAAATCTGGAACAAAGGCAAGTCACAACATTTGACTGCTCTTTATACTACTCAGTAGAAGGATCTAGAATTCATAAAAAACTAAACCCTAATCTATATGAAATTCCAATAAAACCCTTGGTCAATGGTCTTCAAAATCGTCCAAATGGAGTCATGTGACTGAAAGTGATATGCAAGCTGTCTTGTTTGATCTTGGACCCTTCATTTGGTGTGGAGGATAAGTAAAACCTTATGGGACGTTGATCATGTCCCCTTTTGGGTTTTTTTGTGAAAGAGACGGGGCAGGGGAATCTTGGGGGTGTCACATGGGTTGGTTGGGGTCAGTTTTGTGGGTGGGTTTAGGATGAGAAAAAGGTTAATTAAGGATCTGGAGAAGATCAAATCATAACCCTTTGATTTAGGTGATTATGAATTTAGGGTTTATGGGTATTTGGGGAATGAGCAGGTTGGGTTTTGATTTGATTTGGGGGTAATTTCGTTTTAAAAACGTGTTTAGGGGGAAAATTAGTTAATAAACTAATTGGGTTTATAACTGGGTGGTGGAAATCAGACGTGGAAGGGATGTGGAGGTGGAGAGTGGTGATTGGTGGACTGGATGACATGGCAACCTGGTATTGGGTGGGTAAGTTTAGGTGTTTGATGGTTTTAGCCCTTATACTCCCAAAGATCTTTCATATGAAGTTTATAACAGAATTCCCTTATTCCCTTTGTAATATAGTTTGACCAGCTTGTCACTTTTGGCCCAATTGGTTGCAAAAACTTTTCCAAGGATCATTTATGCTTAATTTGCATTCTTCAAGGGCCATTCTTGTAATGTCTCATCATTTTAGGGACCCAAGTGTAAAATTGATGATTTACAAGGGTTTAAAATGACAAGTCTTCCAAAGTTGAGGGACCATTCTTGCCAAATCTTCAAACTTCAAGGACTTGATAGGAAAATCATGATTTAGGTCGGTTCATTGTGCGACTTCGTTTCCCGTGTTCGTTTTTTATTGATTCTTGTGATCTTTTTGTTATTTCCTCAATATCCGTACCTAAAATACACAAGCAACAAACACGAGCATATATTTGGCATTTTTAATGATATTTAATGCATTTTAAGCCCATTTTGGACGATGAGACTATGTATAAAAGCAGTCTCATCAGCCAACCACACCGTGGCTCGCGCCATGGGTCGTGTTATGGTCGAACGGTGTGAGACATTTAGAAGGAAAAATAAGGAACTTTGGGATAGGAAAGTTCACGATTCTCTTCGACGTGATCTCGTTGAGCATTTATGGATCCTTAATCATTGATGTTTTTTTAATTATTGTTATTTTTTTTAATGTAATTTTTTAATTTTTTTTCGTGTATTATTTTTAAAAAATTTGTATTTGTATTTTTGTTTATGAATGAAATGTGTTTTTAGTTTTAAATATATTGTTGAAAAAAAAATTGTTGGGTGGCGACGACACGAGAATTCTCGTGTTAACCAGGGAGGGGGTTGAGCTATCGTGGGGAGTTTTGGTGTCGTGGGAGTAAAAAGTGATGTGGCATCACTTTTGCCCACGACACGAGCACGACGGCTCAACCATAACGTGTGTGCTCTGAGGAACGATGGTGTAAACAAACGACAAAGTTACTATTTACTGACACAAATAATACAATCAACGAAACAAATATGAAGGTTATATCGAACCAACTTTGAACGACATCTTACTAAATTAGTCTATTATGACTTGCTTTGCTCTAGTGGCGGATTCAGGATTTTGGGTTGTGTGTGGCACGATATCGGCTTGCTTCGTTTCGCAAATATTTCTTAGTTGTTCGATAATTAGCTTAAAACTTGTTTTTATTTCTGATTTACCTTTTAAACATAACACAAGCATATATGTTATCACTATAGCAACTAGCAAGTATCATTCATTTCTAGTGTACTAAAAGACATACAGAATATAAGTACATCCTCCACTTACTACTAGTACTAAAAAACAAATAAAAAATTGCATTATCCAGTTTATCATCTTCTACCTCTCCTTCTCTTACTTTAAATATAAAGTTCAGCCATTTTTTCTTCCAAAATATGTGTAACACATTCTAAAAACCAGAAAAAATCACATGAAAATAGTCGACCAAAACTATGTGTGGCACGTACCACAGGTGGCCAACACTTAGATCCGCCCCTACTTTGCTCTTTGTTGGTCCGTTGGCTTTCCAGTGATGGCATCAGAATCATGCCATGCTTCATTACTGTCACCAATAAAGGAGTCGTCATTGACGACAATTATTTTTATCGCTATATAGTTTTTGTTTAAATCTCATTAAACACTTTAAATAAAAATAATTACTTATTAAAAGTTTTGCTTACTAATAAGATACACAATTATTTTACTAATTATTATTTTTCTTACTAAAACAAATTGAATATAAAAATATTTAAAAGAAACTCACATCTTTTACCTATTAAAGAAAATAGTCTTTAAAAAGTTCACATTTTTTCTTATTAAATATTAAGTATGAATAGATTTCTAGTGGTCTTTTTTTTAATATGATTTATAAAAATAACTTTTAGTAACTTTTTTTTAATAAAAATTGATAAAAATATATTTTAGTGACTTTTTATTACTTTTTTTCACATTTAATTTAGTTAACAGACATCATAAATTTTTATATAGTGAAAACTTGATAACAAATTGACTATCATAAATTTTTGTACTGAAAACTTGATAACAAATTGACTATCATAAATATTTGTAGCGAAAACTTGATAATAAATTGACTATTAAATGCATGGATACATCAAAGATGGTTTAATTGGCTTTAAATAAACTTATCATTTATGACGTTTTATGATTTTGTAATATGATAATAATTATAATAATATACTATGTCAAATATTCTTGAAAATACAAAGTTTGTTACGAGGTTTTATCAGTTTGTAATATGATAATAATAATACTCCGTAATATATTATGTTAAATATTCTTAAAAATACAAATTTTATTAAATACCTATTTAAAATGCTCCATATTAAAAGTGAGAGCTTAAGGAGAGAAATGAGGAAGAGATAAGCATATATATGTAACAAACAAAACCTTGTTTAGAAAACCCTAGTTTATTCAAATTCAACTAATTAAATAAAACAAAATAGGGTTTTAAGATTAATGATCAAGCTGAGATATGGCGGAACTAGCAACGGTGGAAGGCGTGGGGATGACGGTGAAGAAGAAGAATACTCGAAGCTGGATGTTGATAGATAGTAAAGTGAATGAAACAATAATGGATATAGATAAATATGCAATCATGCATAGAGTTCAGATTCATGCTCGTGATCTTCGTATTATTGATCCTCTTTTGTCTTATCCTTCTGCTATTCTTGGCCGTGAACGCGCTATTGTTCTCAACTTAGAAGTAAGTTCGCGCAATATCAAGGTGTTTGTTTATCGCTTTATTTATGTTTGGTGTTGCGAGTTTGCAAAGAAAGAAAAAGTTACAGAGGGTGTTACAAATTGCGTATTACTACAAGAAATCATTATAAGGCGCTTGAAGTAAGCACAATTTTATAAAATTTTCAATTTTCAAAATAATGTTAATTTGTTTGGGCCAGAATCAAAAATCAATGAAAGTCAAACTCGCCAAGAACACAAAGTTCCCACCAAAACTGAATTCACTCAATTCTCATTTTATTAGTATAAAATACATGTAATAGTTAGTTTACATTTGATCTACCAACTTTCCTATCGGTGAAATTGCTTATTGTCGCTTAAAATAAGTCGAACCGGTTGTGATTATGCTTGATAAGAAACAGAAGGCTTGTAGCTGAAAATGTATCTATCTTGTTACTTATTTGAGTTGTAAGTGCATTGTTCGGATCTCACTATTTAATAAGTATTTTTTTGAATTCTTATTATTATGGGTATCAATTCGCAAAATACTTGATACTCGAAAATACGTCTATTGATACAAGAATAATCAAAATTCAAAAAGCTAGTTATTATAAAGTCCGATCCTAAGGATAGTACATACAACTCAGTAAATTGGCAAGAAAGATACATTTTCAAACAATTAGCCTTAAGCATAATAAGTTAATCAATACCAAACATAACCGTGTTAAATATCGAGTACTTTTTGCTGATCCTTTTTAAAATTGTTAAGTAACTTCTGTTTTCCAAAACTGTTTATGTCATTCTCGGATAATCTAATATATTCATGTAGATGGTGCTTAATTGGATTATGATAAGATATATTTTGTTACAAAGGCTCTTAATTAAGTTCGCAAAATTTACAATTTAACATACCTTTATGTGCAAAGTTAACGCCAGAACACTACTACAATAATCTGATATATTGATAGAAACGTTTTTGGCCTAGTAGTCACTTTTAAACTCTTTTGCTGAGCTATGCAACATTTGTTTTCATTGAGAAGAAATTGAGCTAGCTAGAATCACGTCTTGATCTGTCTTATTGCATGGCAGTCAGTTATTGTTCTGTAACTTTTATGGAATGTATGCTTTCATAGATGTCAAATTCTAGTATGCTTGATACATAAAGTCGGTGTAAGTTTTTATTTTAGTTATTTTTTTCATTAAATTCAGTTTTATGACGCAATCTTAAAATTTTGGTTCATCTACATTTCTGTATGTTTCTTTGCTGGTTCATCTACTATTTTTGTTTATAATGATCTAATGATGTGATGCAGCATATCAAGGCAATTGTCACTGCTGAAGAGGTTAGAACTTTTTTTTCTTCCACCAGTAGAATGGAATGCAGTTACTTTGAATGAGTTAAATACACACCAGTAGAATGGAATGCAGTTACTTTGAATGAGTTAACTAATCTTTTGTTTGGAGAGATGTGTTTGACATGTAGATTGTAGTTATTAGGGACCTAATGTGTATCACCACTTGCTGGTATTATGTTTGTATACATGTAGACTCCCTTAAAGTTGCTCCCTTTAAAATCTAGGGAGAATGGGTATTGGAAAAGGGCGGCGGGATTTTGATTTAGCTTCCTATTACTTTTTCTGTTTCGTATTCTAGTTGCATGTATCAGGGAACAATATTCAAAGAAATTTGCATGAAGAAACGGATTATATGCTAGATTATCTTGATTCTCGTAGCATGTATTATACAGAAGATGGTTCATATATTATTATTCGCAGTATGAAGTTATATTGGTTTTCTGTCTTGCTTTGTTCCTAGGATTTGATCACCTAATTCATATGGAGGTTCAGCAAAACAGTTTGACCTTGTTACATGATTACTAAACCATCATTTTCGTCTTCTGGGGCAGGTATGGCTTCGAGATCCTTCAGATGATAATGTAATACCAGTTGTTGAGGAGCTACGGAGGAGATTGCCTGTTATAAATGCAAATCGAGAATTGGGTGGTCAGAATGATTTTGAAACTGACGAAGAAGATGGTATAATGTTTATAATTCAACCTTAGTTTCGGTTTGTACAAAATATCAGTATAGCCTTTTGTCTGTTTCTCAAGCGTGTTTATTTTCTGGTTGCTTTAATAATGCATGCAGAGTCTCCATTTGAATTTCGAGCATTAGAGGTTTTCCTAGAGGCGATTTGCAGCTTTCATGCCGCTCGTTTGACAGAAATAGAAATTGATGCTTACCCGGCATTGGATAAGCTTGCATCTAAGGTACTTACTTTTCTTGGATACTATTATATGATAATATTCTTGTTTCCATACGCACAATCATATCATTTTGTGGTTTCCATTACTGAAGGCCATATGAATCATGCTGTGAAATGACATATATTATTAGCGATCTACATATTCCCATGTTTAGTTTCTCATATCAATGAAGTTTGGAAGTTAAATTTGGAATTTGGATATTATATTTATAAAAGTAAATTCATAAGCAAGTTCTTGTAAAGATCCTAATGGATTAACATACATAACATAAGTAGGTGTTTACATATTATACATTATAAATTTTGTACTAATCGTTTTTTAAGTTAGGAAATTTGTTCATATTTTGTGCTCATGACCTAATTGCTCATAGATCATATGTTGCTTCATGTATTTTTTAATCTGTATTGATACTTTTGTATATAATGGCTGTTCTGACTGTAGATTAGTGGTCGTAACTTGGACCGGGTTTATAAACTGAAAAGTGCAATGACAAGGCTGACTGCTCGTGTGCAAAAGGTATGTATAATGTTTGTTACACACATTGTACAGATACATTCTTTTTAGCTTCAGTATAACATGTAAGCTTGTGTAGGGTGTCTACATGGTAGCTAGACTTCCTAACCTGTTGTATAGGTCTTATACTTATAACATATAATGAGGTTTTATAGTCGTATGAATAATTTATTATGAGATTTGCTTTAATGATATCATGAGTATGGTTCTTTTTAATCATTTAGTGTCAATACAGAGATAGTTTAGGAAAATCGCACAATTAATTTATGCAAGAAAACTGATTATTGCTTATCATTCATTAAATGATAAAGAGCTAATCATGTTCAATTTGTTACTTGCAACATTAAACTTTTAGCTTACTGATTGTAGTTTCTTGCAGGTAAGAGATGAAATTGAACGACTTTTGGATGATGATAATGATATGGCGGATCTGTACTTATCACGAAAGCTATCTTCAGCTTCACCAGTAAATGGGTGTAGTTGGTTTCTTGGGTCACCTACTATTGGTTCAAAAATATCTAGAGCTAGCAGGGCAAGTGTCATGACCATTCATGGATATGAGAATGATGTTGAGGAGCTTGAGATGCTTCTAGAAGCGTTTTTTAAGCAGATTGATGGAACGTTAAACAAGTTAACAAATGTAAGTACGATATTTGTTCATTAGAATTCTCCCACTACACACCCACATATAGATACATATGCTTGCATTCTGTCTGCTTAGAACCTGCATGTTAACTAAACCTATTGCGTTTCTGATATTTATGTTGTATATCATAAATATCATGACTCATGAAATTGATACAATTATTATCATATAAGTACCATACTGGCAAAGTTTATGCCAATATACCTATTTTCCCTTTTGCGACCATCAAGATGTAATGTTATTATTGACCGATTTTGATTTACAAGACTCTGGTTATATTGGGGATATCACATAATTATTAACAATTATGAGTTTTCAGTTTAAACTAGCAGCATGTGTAGTGCGTGTCATGTTAATATGGCATATCAACTATATATTCCTTTGTACTCAAACGTGTTGTTCTGGTTTAATATATTTACGGGGTGAAACCCTTTTGGACGAAAAGAGAGTTAGAAAGAAGAGGTAATGAGACATTATGATTAACTCACTAAGAAAATTTATTTGCAGCTGCGTAATCATATTGACGCCACAAATGATTACATTAACATCCAGGTATGCATCAGGCAGTGCACCTTTTTAGTAAATTCGATCACTTACAAGTTATGATTCTGAAACCTCTGTGATTTTTCCTAATACAGGGTGCCAATCGTAGAAATCAGCTCATTAAGGTCTGTATTCTATTTTTTTTCTGTTCATTTACTGTTGTCTTCTACTAAACGATAAACACATTCTTATTCTATTTATGAATGCAGCTGGACCTCTTTATAAGCTCAGGAAATGTATGCATGGCGATTTATAGCTTAGTGACTGCTATATTTGGCATGAATATACCTTATACGTGGAATGAAGGTCATGGATACATGTTCAAATGGGTGAGTCTAAAATTTTTAAATGAACAAGCCTGTTCCGAGTGACGTATATTTCTCTTCCAAAATATTGACATATATTATTATGTCATGAATCGTGACAGGTGGTGATTTCGGGGGGTGCATTCTCTGCGGTTCTATTTCTTCTGATTGTTTCTTATGCTTGTTTTAAAAGGCTCGTTGGATCTTGAATTTGATTCAGAAAGCCCATCATGGATTACTGATTTCTAAATCGACAATGAATTCTTATCATCTCTTTGTTAATCACGGGCTCACTTCCATATGATAGTATGATTTAAGGTGGCGTGAGTGCAATTGTAAACTTCGGCTGTCAATTGTATTAAAGAGAATGTCTATTCAAGATATTTTTTTAAGTTCTCTTCTTAACATGGAGTCGCATGTGTCTTCTGGTGTTCTATAGATTTTTTTTGGAAAAATGCTAGAACAATGACCAGGTGGTGCCTCTGTGGTATGAAATGAGATAATCGTTAATTGGGGAGCCGGGTCAACGGGCTCTAAAGTTCAAAATATAGTTCTGTTGAGTATTAGGTCATGTAAAGTTAGACTAACAAAGTTAGGTGCCACCAATTATCTGTTAGATCGTAAACTTGATTTGGTCGCTAAAAGCCGAGTTCATACAGGAAGCTTCTAGAAGGTCGAAGAAAGAACCATATAAAATAAAAGTATCTAGTAAGAAATATTTAGAGAATGGATAAGTATATAGTCGGAATTCTCTAGAATACCATGGAAATATCTTGTATCCGGAAGCTTCCATGGACTAGTATAAATAGGATATGTTCTAAGCATTTTGTAACATGTATTAAGAAAAGTTCAAGCAATAAAAGTTACTTTCCTAAAACTTATCTCTTCCTCTAGTATTAGCCTAAAAGGCGCGTGTGTTTCCCAACAAACTGGTATCAGAGCTGCGCAGAAGATCAAGATGTCGAGTTCAATGAACTTGTTCCAATTTCCTCGTCTCACCAAAGATAACTATGGTAGTTGGTGTATTCGAATGAAGGCGTTACTTGGCTCATATGATGTGTGGGAGATAGTCGAGAAAGGGATTGAGAAGGTTGAAGATGAAAACTCGTTGAGTGTTGCCCAAAGGGTAGATCTGCAGAAGGCGAGAAAGAAGGATCAAAGTGCTCTTACTCTCATCTATCAATGTCTTGATGATGCGATGTTTGAGAAAGTTGCAAATGCAGCCACTTCTAAGGAAACGTGGGAGATCCTTCAAAATGCTTTCAAAGGAGTTGATAAAGTGAAGAAGGTATGTCTTCAAACTCTTAGAGGAGAGTTCTAAAAACTCCAAATGGAGGAATCCGAAACCATTTCAGATTATTTCACTCGTGTTTTGACCATTTCAAATGAGATGAAGAGAAATGGTGAAAGCTTGACTGACACAAGGGTAATAGAAAAGATTCTTCGCTCTTTGACACCAAGCTTTGATTACATTGTTGTGGCCATAGAGGAGTCAAAAGACATCGACTCTATGACCGTCGATCAACTCATGGGATCTTTACAAGCCCATGAAGAGAAGTTGAAGAAAAGAAAGGGGAAATAACCCTTGGAGCAAGCTCTATACTCTAAGGTCTCTTTCAAAGAAAGAGAAAATAGACTTTTACATGGACGCGAGCAAGGAGGAGGACGCGGTACTTTTCGTGGTCGTGGTGGTTTCCAAGGTCGAGGACGAGGACGAGGAAGAGAAGATATTAATAAAGAAGAAGAGAACCAATGGTCTCTTAGTAGGAGAGGTCATGGAAGAGGCTACCAATCTCAAAGAGGAGGTAAGTCTCAAATACAATGTTATAATTGTCGAAAATTTGGTCATTATGCTAGCGAGTGTACTAGCTCACGACATGTGGAAGGAAAGGCCAATCTTGTGGATGTAGATGACGAAGACGAGCTTACTTTGCTAATGGCGAGACATGGTGAAAAAGAAGAGAGGACAGAGCCATGGCATATAGATTCCGATGCCCGTAACCATATGACGGGTGAAGAAGACTTGTTCGTGGAGATGGTGCAAAGTAAAGGGAATGTCACCTTCAGAGACGAGTCAAAGGCACCGGTGAAAGGAAAAGGTAAAATACTTATCCGAGCTAAAGATGAAAGTCACCAATATATTTCAGATGTATACAATGTGCCCAGTCTTAAAAGTAACATTTTAAGTGTGGGACAACTATTGGAGAAAAACTACGATATTCATTTCAAAGATCGTGGTGCCACAATAAGAAATCATGAAGGAAAGCTCATAGCAAAAGTGCCTATGACTAAAAAAAGAATGTTCATCTTGAACATTCAACATGATGAGGCTAAGTGCTTAAAGAGATGTTTGAAGGACCACTCGTGGCTTTGGCACATGAGGTACGGGCACTTAAACTTTGGTGACTTAAAGTTGTTATCTTCAAAGGGAATGGTGAAAGGGATAGATCAAATTGATCATCCCAATCAAGTGTGTGAAGGATGTCTTCTTGGAAAGCATGCAAGGAGTCCGTTTTCAAAGAAAGCAACATCAAGAGCTAAGGAGCCTCTACAACTAATTCATACGGATTTATGCGGTCCCATTACTCCACCTTCTCATGGTATGAATCTCTACTTTATGCTTTTTATTGATGATTATTCAAGAAAGACTTGGGTATATTTTCTAAAAGAAAAATCCCAAGCTTTTGAAGCTTTTAAGAAATTTAAAGCTATGGCTGAGAAGGATAAGGGTTTGAAAATTAAATCCTTGAAATCAGATAGAGGTGGAGAATTTTTATCAAAGGAATTTAATAAATTCTGCGAGGATAATGGGATCCGAAGATTTCTAACGTCTACTTACTCCCCACAACAAAATGGAGTGGCGGAGAGAAAGAATAGAACCATTCTCAACATGGTCCGAAGCATGTTGAAAAGTAAGAAGATGCCAAAAGAGTTTTGGGCCGAAGTTGTTGATTGCGCAGTGTATTTATTGAACCGGTGTTCGTCAAAGAGTTTGGACAACAAGACCTCACAAGAAGCATGGAATGGGATGAAGCCTACCATGTCTTATCTAAGGATATTTGGGAGCATAGCGTATGTTCATTAACCGAGCCAAAGGCGAATTAAGCTTGATGATAGAAGCGAGAAGCATGTGTTCATGGGTTATGATAAGCAGTCCAAAGGATACAAGCTCTATAACCCGATCACAAGTAAGGTGATAGTAAGCAGAGATGTGGAGTTCGATGAAGAAGGATCATGGGATTGGAGCATTAAGGAAACTGAAAGGTATGACTTTCTTTCTATGACTAACGAAGAAGAGACATGTGAATCAGGCAGTGATGTCCAACCACCTGAAGGTCCAGTTCCAACTCCAAGTCCAACCCAAGGTTCGCCAACAAGTTCAAGTGAAGGGGAGCCAAAGATGAGAAGCTTACAGGAGCTCTACGAGCTAACTGAAGAGATACCCCTTCTTTGTTTATATGGTGATTGTGAACCTTTAGCTTTCGTGGAGGCTATGAAAGGAAATAAATGTAGACAAGCCATGGACAAGGAGATACAGTCAAAGAAGAATACGCGAGAGTCGAGGAACCTTCTAAAAGGCCAAAAGGCTATTCGATTCAAGTGGGTATACAAGGAAAATAGAAACGCCAAAGGCGAAGTGGAGAAGTACAAGGAGAGAGTTGTGGCCAAAGGCTACAAGAAGAAGCATCGGATTGAGTTAATGTATAATCGAGTCTACCATGATCGAAGTAAGCATATCAATACTTGATATCACTTTTATCGAGTGTGCATCACAAGGAAGGATGGCGGAGTGATACATACGAGGTACAAAAACCAAGTTGTAGATACCCGTTCAATGAGCAAGATTTCTCAAGGAAAAGGATGATGCTTGGAGTCGGGAAATCAAGTTTAAAGGGGGGGGGGGGTGTTAGATCGTAAACTTGATTTGGTCGCTAAAAGCCGAGTTCATACAGGAAGCTTCTAGAAGGTCGAAGAAAGAACCATAGAAAATATCTATGGAAATGTGTAGAATTATATAGATAAGTATGGAAAAATATCTAGTAAGAAATATCTAGAGAATGGATATGTATGTAGTCGGAATTCTCTAGAATACCATGGGAATATCTTGTATCCGGAAGCTTCCATGGACTAGTATAAATAGGATATGTTGTAAGCATTTTGTAACATGTACTAAGAAAAGTTCAAGCAATAAAAGCTACTTTCCTAAAAATTATCTCTTCCTCTAGTATTAGCCTAAAAGGCCCGTGTGTTTTCCAACATTATGTAGTAGAAGCTGGGTAGTATTTACCAGAGTCCAATTACCTAATGTTTGATATCAGCCAGTTTTGCGAGTGCCCAGTGCTGCCTTGCGATGCAACAACCGGTCTTAGGATTCTTAATCAAACTATGTTTTCTTGTAACTACGGTTACAATCCTGAACAGCTTACAAAATTTTGGGTCTATAGAGGTTTATTATCATAACTTGGGACACAATATTTTACGTTTATTGCATAAAAAGATCTCGCTGGCCATGATGGTGTATCTGGTCCGGGATCAGCATCGTCCGAAGTATTTCTTGATGACCCAGATTCATGTGAAAGAATGTCTTGTTTTTTATTGACCACAGTGATTGGAGTTGTAGCGGAGATTGCAGACATTTTTTGCTTTGTTTCCTCCAACTAATTCATCGTAGAAATTCTCAAACAGTCCTTCCAAGTCTTCTTCCGTTAGAATATGTTTAGCCTTTGTTGTTGATGATTTCGATTGAGGTGCAAGACCTGACTTTGTTCATTAGTCATTTTGGCACAGTCCTGGTCCATTTTGATCATAAACATAATTAAGTGCTAGTTCCAATCTGACATGACCAACTATTATCAGTTTTTTTAGCCAAAAGTGACCTAAATAACATCCTAAACTGACTAAATAGCAATGTAAGTTACTCGAAAAATCAATAAAAAAGACAAACCTGCGTCTAATAGTGACCCAAGATGAGAACTAGAATAATGAAACAACATTCCGGAAACAAGTACAGTAATAAACTTGCCGATTGTGTCTTGTGGTGTGTAGCCTTCTTTGCCCTCAATAATCAAATCAAGTCAATTTATGAAGCGAATAATGAAGCAAAACGGCGAAAGTAACCATACATATGCATTGTGCTACTTGAAGCAAAAACATTTCACACAGGTTCTGAGAACATACCCACAACATTTTCATCCATTCTGTTGCGCAGCTGTTGTAATTATAAAATGAAAAGCAATCAAAAAACGAAGTAGGAAAAACTATGAGCTTATGTTAGTTTTGTGCGGAAAAAACTCATTCTTGCAGGAAAAAACATATCTCTCGCCATCAATTTATATTTTTAGGACAGTTTCCAACACCCTCTAACGTGATCACCTCCAAAGGGAATAGTATAACACAACAAGATCAATAATTATAAAATCGTTCTGAGGTCTGACCCGTTCCCAACTAACGCATTCCCATTTTGAAACCTCTAAGAAAATATTAATGTAGCTAAAACAAGTACACTAAAGAGTATCAATTTACATCTTCATGCTCGTTTGTGTGCGCAAGTGGAAGAATAACTTGACCACCAAAACTACCTGCCCGAGACCCTAAGCAGCTACAGGGACCAGGCTTGATTGCTGAAGCTGAATAATCATCATTTGGAAACAGTGCGACTTTTCCCATGGAATTTATTAACCTGAGGCATAAAAGGCAAGTATCAGAACAATGTATAGACCGCACTACAAAATTCGAGCTCTGCCCCGTCGAAATTTCGAGGCTTTCCTTAACGATGTCGTTAGGGAAATCCAATCCCTGGCGACTGTCGCCAGGGAAAAGTCGTAAGGGAAAGTTTCCCTGGCGACAATTTAAAGTTTCCATGGCGACTACGTGGACCCCACTGCATTTTGGTCATAAAATTGGTGCCACGCTGGATTTTGTAAGGGAAAGTTTCCCTGGCGACATATGTTGCCGGGGAAAACATGGGTGATTAGCACAGTTAAGTAAATATGATAGTTAATCTCGACTTTTCCCTAACGACATGTCGCCACAGGAACTTTCCCTTACGTTGACAAGTCAAAGTCTTGCGTTGACAAGTCAAAGTTGTACCAAAGTTTCCCTAGCGACATCTGTTGACTTTTCAAAAAGGTCAAATGAGCCACAGTTTTCCCTGGAGAATTGTCGCCGGGGAAACTTTGTCATCATTTTACAGCCTGCACAGTAGGCTATTTCCAGAATTTTTTGGAAATTTTTCCGAAAAAAATCTACCAAAACCTAGGAATACAAATACCAAAACCTGGGGATACAAATACCAAAAATCTACTACAAATCTAGTACCAAAACACAATAACATGTAACCTCTCGATCGATTAACTCGATCAAAATATGTCACGACATGTCACCGGGGAAACTTTGGTGATTTAGTGGGTAAAAGCCCGTGATACAAGGTTTTTACCTAGTAAGAAAGTTCGTTGATGTATGTCTCTTTGAATTGATCAATGAGTTAACTATGTGACTTAGTTGTCTTTGATGAAACAAATAGTTGTGTCGTTGTAGTAATTAAAAATGCAAGACTTTAAAAGTAAATGACGGTTAATTAAATCTAAACTAATTAAAACTTAAATTGTGCAATATTTAAGCTTTGAAAAGTAAAATAATTAGATGACTTAAAATTAAAGCGTGACCAAAATTAAATTTGACAACGTAATATAATTTGAAAACTTAAAAAAAATCAAGTAAAAAGGTGGGAAATCAAAATTTAAAATAAAAACAAAAACAAATAAAAACAGGAAAAACAAAACACTAACTTGAGTCCGAGTCACACTACGATCGCAACCAATGAAGTGGTTGGATCGCACCCAGTGAGACCCCCAAAATCAAGTATGGAACAACTAGGCAGCAAGGGGGTGCCACGTCATGGTACAAGAAATAATGAAATATTATTGACATAAAGTTGACGTAATAAAAATGTATACATTAAATCATAAAGAATCAGAGTTTTTAAACAAAGGTCCCAGATTTTTTATAAGCGGAAATCTATAATTTAATTATGTTTTTGTAACTTATAGTTACAAAGAATACATGATAAACTTCTGACAGTTTTTAGATAAACCAAAATTTTAGTACACACAAAAAATCTCCAAGCTGCGATAATATCCTGCGGGCTCCCATCCAAGCAAAGCTAAGTATTAATACCTGAGATTAAACATGTAAAATTGTCAACATAAAGTTGAGTGATATTCATAGGTTTAGCAGTAAAGGTGTGGAACACAAGCATTCATTTGTAAAACAAGTAAATAGAGAAAATGGTTATGATCATTAACCATAGTCCGAAACCAATATTATTGCTGTTTAGTTCATAAACCGAAGCTTAACTCAAAGTAAGTTCCTCTAGGGAGTATTCAGCCTAAATACTCAAGTATAAACAAATGTAAGTGCGTCAAGGTAATCGGGACGGGGATTGTCAATCCCGATGGATCCACCCACAACATTCGCGCTTAGCACAAGCATACGGGACAATTAACGGTTCATGATCAAGAGAGGAAACTTAAGGCTATTAACTATAAGCAATAATATCAATGAAAACTGTTGGAAAGCATACAAGTCTGAATAGCATACAAGTTCTGGATAGCATACAGTTTTTTAAATGGATGTGTTCCACCATGTAAAATCTCACCCCGCGTTTAGAAACAATGTACAAGTAGTAAAAGGGGCTATGAACTCACCTTAGCTACGAGGTGAATCTATATGGAACTTGAGGGCTGAGTAGTAACAACAAGAAATCAAGAAACTTTAAGTCATCCAAGACCTACGATAACGGGGCGCGAAAACTTATAAGATACAAAAATAACGTTTAGAAAATGTTTGGTTTATTAGTACATAAACCATCTTATAACTCGCAAGGCATTCCAACCTATTGACTCGAACCAATTTTGACTTAAAAACACTACTTACCCACTGTATGATCATGTTTATAAACATTAACAATGCTCATCAAACCCATAAGTAGCAAACAGTTGTACACTTTGAGTCGAAAATTAACGTTAACAAATTGGCTGCACTAAATTTTCAGAAACATGCTGTAAAGATTGTATCATATCTAGAGTTCTATAATAGCTATAAACTCAAACTTTATGCCCCTGGAAAGATAAAATTATTACCTTTTCAAATCTTTAAGAAACACTATCAAAGCTATTACCAATCAACGGGAAATGTAGTTTTCATGCAGACTACTCAGATTTGAGTTTTTCGACAAAAAAACTGCATAAAACCATTTTGACCATCATTTATATTCCGTAAAAGATTTTAACTTGAAACCAATTGGAAATGTTCACATCATTTGGCCTATTTTACTATAATAAGTCATAAAAATACCCACTTTCACCTTTTATGCTTTGACCCCAAACACAAATTTGGCGCACATGTCGGTATTGACTAGTTTTGATAAAAAGATCATATTTTACTCATCCGGACACTTTCATAAACCACCCAACTCACCAATTGTACTACACAACCAAGTCTATCCAAAAATCAAGAAAGTTGCAGGTCTTATTTGAAGAAAAATTTCATGAATGGCTGTAGCAATCTGCTATCATTCTTAACCTCATTTTTGACACTAAAATTTACTTCTAACATCACCTAAACACTTGCACACCCTAAGCAATGCCTCTACAAGTACACAAGACCTATCATGATCATAATACCACCTTGACATCAGTAGCATATCATCTAAATACAAAAACCCCAATTTCATAATCAAAGTATTTAATCAAATAGAAATCAAAGCAATACAATGGTGCCAAGAGTACCTTAGTACAAGTGTGACGGATATGAGAACCGGGCTGTAGATGGCAATGGGAAATACTCCAAGGTCTACCCGCGACCTACAAGAGTGATCACGACCCTTAAGTATGCGTTTTATAAAAATATAAAACAATTGTATCAAAATATTTTGTAAAAATGTAATATGTATATAACTTGCACAACCAACCGAGTTTAAGTGTGATCATGACCTTCATGACACACAACCTGTATAAAAATGCATAAAATAATAGCCCAAGGTCTCAAATCAAGTAACCCAAGTGATTTGCACCTAAAAACGCCAACAATTTATTTAACCGTAGGCGTAAAGTCACATTTTTTGGTATAACTGTTTGGTAAAAGGTGTAGCTCCTAATCCATAACTCCAACAACTATGGGATTTTCATTACTGGAACGGGTCTCTCATGAGGTTTCCAAAATGTCTAACCATTCGATCTAAGAGTTTACGGAACTTTTTAAAAGTCCAAAACACTAACAGCCTTACCGTAAGCACCTAATAGTCAAACTGCACTAGTCAAACTTGGGGTAAAATAACCCGTTAACCTATAAGGTTTAAGGGTCTGAGATTTCCACCATTGGAAAGCCTCAAGACTCTACTTTCAGCCCATACCAACCACGAGTAAATAGCTAATACCAATTGTCGGGAAAATTGCATTCTTTGAAGGTTACGAAATCAGAATTTAGGTTTTCGAACTCGGGTTTACCGTTTTGGTCATAAATTACAAACTGTGATAGCAATCGATGCGAGGTCAGCGGCGTTTGTTAGGTTATAATGTATACTAACTCAAATTGTCTTAAAAGATCAATTATATGGTCTATGACCTGTAGCAAATAGCTATACAAGTCTGTTGGGTCAGATTGGGTTCACAATCGTAAATCAACCATAACTCACTCATCCGGAGGAGTTGATCGCCCATCCAACTCGCTACTAACATGTAAAAGGGTCAATGAATCCATCTAAGCTATAAAAAGTGCAGGTTACACTAGAAAATATCTGAGTTTTGGGCCGGCTAACCTGCTGTCCGAAATTTGACTAAAAATCTACCCATCAATCCAATGTTTTTAGCACTAAATTCAACTAATCAAACACATAATTCCACACAACACACAATCAAAACCTCTCACAATAATAAAATTCATGTTCTTGTATAATTAAAGAATAAATAATAACAATGAGGACACTTACACTTATTCACTACAAAAACAATCAACAATCTTAATAATCCTTAATTCTTGAAAAAAAATAACAATCTTTCCAAAAATCAATGCATGAGAGGTTTTTCTAGTGGGTTTCGATAATGATGGATGTAAGATTGTTTTAAGGTGGTTTAATTATGGGTTAATGGAGCTTTTGATATGAAGATGGTGGTGGATGTTGGTTGTGTTCGTCGGCCAGAAGAAAGACAAGGGGAAGGAGTAATAATTTTTGGTAACAACTTTTTTTTGAGTTTGTGTTTGTGTGTCTACGGGAGAAAAAGAAAGGGAGGATGGGCCTTTGGCCCAAATTTTTGGTTATGCTTAAGTTAATTAACCCAAGTCTAAATTTAGTCCTAGCCTGACTCAATTTCTTAAAACGCTAATCGTTCCGACTCGGTGCAAGTTATAATACGTAAATAAAATATTTATAGAAAAATAGTATTTTGACTTCATAAAGTCGAATTATATAGCCATCGGTTCTCGTTCCATCGAATCAGGTAAACTTTATATAAAACGCGCGCAGGTGCTTTTAAATCAAAAATTTTGATTTAAACAAACACGGAAAAATAAAATAATTTTTTTTATAATTCTAAATAAATTATTTTCGATGATCAGAAAAAATAATTAAAAATATAATTTAATTAAAATTCTCGAGATCTCAGGATTTACGTATGAAGAATACAAGAAAAAGTAATATATTGGAAAATTCAAGAAGCATGAATAAAAGAATAAAATAATACTGGGAAAATACGAGTTCTCACACACCCTGATCGTACCCACGATCGCAACCTAGATCGCACTTGGTGATCGTAGCCTCCGATCGCACTCAATGTGATGGAAACAAAAGGGTGGTGATCGTACTAATCGATCGCAACAACGATCGCAGTGATCGATCGCAGTCACATATCGTAGCCAATGTATCGTAACCAAGTAATCTTACCTTGGATCACACTCTATGATCGTACCCACGATCGCAACAAGTGATCGTGGTGAGGATTAAAGAGTGTGATCGCAGTAGGATCTTAGTCCTTGATCGCAACACTGGATCGCAAGTAGAAACCCTTAAGGGATTATGCGATCGCACTTGTTGGATCGTAACAAACAGAAACCTTAAAGATCGGAACAATGGAAACCAGTAAGCCAATAAGATAAACTAAATAAGCTAACTTCGACAATAAGCACAAATCTAAACTTTACCAAAACAATAATAAGACGAATACAATAAGCAATAATTTAAAGACTTTCTCAAAACACGAAATAAGTAACACAATAAGAAAACTTTTAGAAAGAAGAACTTTTTAGAAAACTAAGAGAAACAAATAAGCTAAGTATGAAACAAGCCAATAAGATTGTCAAACTTATAGCTTATCTCATACAAAAACTTAGATGAAAGTAAAAAGGTGAACTTTTTAATAATAAGCAAATGGATTAAGCAAACCTTACCTAATCCGAAATTTAAAACAACCAAAAAGAACAAGAAAAGTAGAAGGAGAATGATAAAAGAACACTTGATCAAAGGTAAATGAAGATTAAAGCAACAAAATTAAAGAACACTTACTTGGAATTAAAAGTATTAAAAGTGCAAGACAAGTATTTAAATTGACATGTATTTAAAGAGAAAGTAATTAAAAAGTGGAAGAACTAATTGTCACTATTAGCCAACCAGAGAAAATGAATGAAATCATAATCTATTTATAGGGGAGATTCGGGAGGTGCTTAGGAAGCTTCCTCCCCTCTTTCTTCTTTCTTTAATTGCACATTTAAGTCCTAGCTCTTCTTAATTCTTTGTTAATCTTCTTAATTCTTTGACTTTAACGACTTTGTCTCGGGATTTCTTTGAACTCGTCTTGTAATTCTTCAATAAATTAGACTTGAGTTCTTCGGCTTTTAATAAACTTCCGTCTTTTGACTTTTTCTTCGATAAATCTTCAGAATTGGTCTTGGACTTTCGTTCTTTTTGCACTCTTGATTTCTTGACTTCGTCTTTCGTCTTTTTCTTCGATAAAAGCCCGTGAATGCCCGTGTTTTCTCCACTTTTCACCTTTTCGTCCTAAATCACAACAAAAACACAAACCACGCATAATTCCGACATTTACGACATAAAATACACGTATTGGCTCGGTTATTATTGTAGTTAAGTGGTAAAAAGGATGGGTGTTTACACACCTATCAAATCCCCTACACTTGACCATTGCAATGTCCTAATGCAATGCATTAGTTACAAAGCACGTTTATATTTTTCATCACAATCAATCCACCCTGGCCTTTATTAAAGAGATATAAAATTATAAACATTCAAAGTAAAGAAATCAAAAATATACCTTCGGGTTTTGGAAATGTCATGAATAATCATCATCCTCAAGTTTTCACTTTCTCCAAACCAAGCTTAAAAACGAGATCATTGTTATTATAATTTAGCAAACTAACACGAACTCATGTGGGCCAATTATTCACTTAGACTCCCTTATTCCTACGTGTATCTCTTATATTTTATTATTGTCTTGAATGATCACGAGGATGCATTGTTGACTTATTTCGATAGTTTATTAGGCTGAAAATAAAGTGGGACGATTTAATCAATAGTTAGCTAAAGGACAAAATCTTTTAAAACTACTTCTCGGGACCTCATAAAGTTCACATTTTGGCATAACTCGCTTCGCGATTTGAGACCTTTCTCGGATCGATATTTGGCAGCAACTTCATACTTCAAATCTTGAGAGACGTTCATGAAATAATGGTCTTCTCTTCATAATAGGAATTTCTTCACTTGAAATTTTTGAGAGATTCTTCATACTTGGACCACGACTTCTTCATTTTTCTCCAATCTTTACTTGGGATTTTGATATACAACGATCCGCCTCCCTTTTGGACTTGGATCTATTTATCCTCATACCTTGTTAGGGCCTTTTTGGATAGACTTCTCCATGATCTTTACGGGAGTACTTGCTTTTTGTCGTGTGTCTCGATCCTTCATATTGATTTTTGATAAATGATTCTTCACATCACTTTTGGATCTTTAGCAACAAAATGTAGCCCTCATGTCTTGTTAGGACCTTTTTGGACTCGCCAATCTTCGCATCCCGCTTCAATAAGTTATGCCTTGGCTATGAACTCTAATCATTACCGAGCAACTTTTAAACGATCTTGAGCTAGAAGCTAAGTAACTTTTCAAATCGTACAACCTTATTTATTGCAGATAAATTTATTAGCAAGCGATAGGAGAATAGACTTATAATTAACTCACATAAATTCACGAAAGAATACCAAACTTATAATGACTCTATCATCTCTCGTTCTCCACAGTTTAAAATCTCAAGGAATGAGACTCGTGGATGCTTAGCCTATTAAATCAAAGTTTTGGGTTTTCGAGTCACCTATAGGATCTTGCAAACTCTTAGACTTTTTCAAGTTTAGAAATTGCATTTTGAAGTTCCCTTGATAAATGACTCTCTAGGATCAATTATAGGAACTTGCGAAAAGTTCTTGTTCTTAACCCGTGAGAGTTAAGACTTTCGCGTTTTATAGCTCCCTATATAAAAGCCTAGCAAAACTTGACTTAAACATGTTAAGGATACTAGCTAGAGTAAACTTAGATAAGTAAACTCGGGTTGAGTCAAAAGATTCACAACGTTTGAAAATTAAAACCACTTTATTAAGATTTATTCTAATAAGGGAAAGAAAATAACTATACAAAGGTAAAAACTAATAGGCCAACATAGATCAAAAATTTTGAAAAATGTCGAAAAATTGATTTTCCGGTTAAAATGAGGACAAATACAAGGAAAAGGCCACTTAACTTCGATAGAAGTCCCCCTACACTTAATATAAACATTGTCCTCAATGTTTAAGCATGTGGGAGTAAACTCCCCTACACTTAGGACATTGTGCACGTTGTTTAAATCTTGCTAAGGAAAAGACAACTAACGAGATTCCTATTTTAATATTGGAAAATATAAAATAGTGAATCGAAAAGAGTTTAGGATATAACCGGGAAGAAGGGAACACGGAATCACGGGTCGTCAAAAATCATCAAGAGTGGATCATTGAGCGCTCGAATCCCTGAATATAAGAAGAGAGGAAATAGCAAACACCAACGGGTCTCCCCTACATTTAGGATAAGCTAAAAGATAGAAACATGGGTTGCCTCCCAAGAAGCGCTTGATTTTTGTTCACCGAGTCGTGAGCCTGACTCGACCTTGATTATCATAGGAAGAAGCATGAAACATATCCACCGGGATCAAATACATAGTTTTCGTCCATCAAATAGCACAAGCTTAAGGCGAACAATGCAAGCCAAAGAAGAGTAGGCAAGGTTCCCTTAAGCAAAGATGGAGCATGGTGGAAGCAAGGGTGAGGTGGTGCAAGCATATCTCCAATAGTTCCAAAGATTTTTCCTTTTATTTCATCAGGTGGATACTGAGATGGCTGAAGAATATCGATACCGGGGTCGAACACCTTTTCCTTTAGGGGAAAATAGCACTCAGGTTCAGCGGAATGTGAAGAAGATCCGCGAAGAAGATGCACAACCTTGTCCTCAGAAGGTGGACAAAGAGGTGTTAAATCATACGTGCTGCGGATGTTGGTGTCGTCCGGTTGCTTCTCCTTTGAAAGAATTTTCTTCAAATCCAAAGTAGGATCAAGACCATAATCATCAAAGTCTAAAGGAGGAGCATCACTCTCATGAGGGAAGTAAGTATTGAGAAAAGTAGAAAAGTGTACCTAAAATGAGTAGTCATCCAAAGTAGGATCAAGTGATGGCGGAGGATCTTCATAATGAGAAGAATCACTCGAAAGAGTATCGGCCTCATCAAAATCATCGTAAGTGGGCATGTCGGGATACTCGGAAGTAAAGTCATCATAATCATCCGAATCTGAGCTAGAATCATCATCATAAGCATCAAAGATCGGTGGAGAATCATATATGGGTGAAGGTTCCAAATTGGAGAGAGAATCATCCACATCATCTTGAAACAGTGGATTATCAATGCACGAATCGAATTGAGGATTGTTGTAGATGACAAAATCATCAAGCACATTAATCATATTCGCTGATTCTCGTCCTCCAAAGGATTTGCTTGTAAGCTTCCCCATTTCAAACACTTGTGCATCATCCCCGACCCTTAAAATTAATTCACCTTCGGCAACATTAACTAAAGCTCGTCCAGTTATTAAGAATGGCCGACCAAGTATTAAAGGAATATGAGGGTCCATTTCATAATCAACAACAACAAAGTCGACCGGAAAAGTGAAGGTGCCAACTTTAATGAACACATCTTCGGCAATACCAACGGGGTAAGCGAGAGTATGATTTGCAAGCTCAAGAGTCATTTTGGTGGGTGTAAGGTCGGGCAATGATAACTTTTTCCAAACACTTAATGGCATCAAATTAATATTTGCCCCGAGATCGGCTAAGGCAGTAAATTTGTCGGTTTGGTTAAAAGTACAAGGTAGCACAAAACGACCGGGATCTCCAAGTTTCTCCAGAAGTTCTTTAAGAAGGACGGCAGAACAATTTTCATTTAATCGAGTATTAAAAAACTCGACCATCTTCTCCTTTTTACTAAGCAATTCCTTAAACATCTTGACAAATTTCGGCATTTGTGCTAGAGCCTACGACAAGGGGAAAAGTGACGGTCATTTCCGAAATTTTCTTCAAATAGTTTGACACTTGAATGTCATCCTTGGTGTGCATTTTGGCCTTTCCTAAGCGAGATGGATAAGGAATATTGGGTTTGGGTGGTGAAGGTGTAGGTGTAGCAGGTAAAGGTTGAGATGTGGAAGGTGGGGTTGGTGGAGGATTCTTGGTGGGTACTTCATCATGACGAGGCGGAGACGGTAATGGTGCACTAATACTAGGTGTGAGAGTAGTAGGGATAAATAGTGGTGGAGGAGGTGTAAGTGGTGTAACTGGGGGTGGGATAGATGGTCCTACTATGGTAACTCCACTACGGGTAGTAATAGCACTCACATTCGCTCGCGTATTGGTGACGGTGTTTGAAGGTAGAGAACTCGAAGTAGAAGGTTGAGTTGTGGGCAAGAAACTAGCCAGCATATTCTTCAAATCATTCGTTTGATTGCTGAAGGAGGATTGAATATTATCTCGAAGCTCGGATCTTATGTCATTCCCTTGCTTGGTGATATCTCCTTTCAAATTGATAATTTGGCTTTGCAGATTCTTGATTTGCTCTCCTTGGGTTCTCATTAAGGCTTCAACATCTTGGTTAATGGGTGGGGCTTGTTGAGCGGGTGGGTGATAAGGATTAGAAGCTCTAGGTGGAATTTGGTTGCTTCTATTGTAATTGTTATTGAGGTTTTGGTTTTGAGGAGAAAAACCGGGTGAAAGGTAGTTGTTTGACCGGTAACTCAGCAAATTTCGATCCCCTTGAGGTCGAGCTTGGTAATTTTCCGGTGAATAATTACCATAAGCTGCATACACATTTTCCGGATTTCCTTGAGTAGAAGGACAATCAGTGTATGAGTGTGGACCGCCGCATGTCTCACAAGGATTGGCAACCGCTTTAACTTGTTGTTGGTTCATAGCAAGAAGCAAGATATTTTTGTTCATTTCGGCCATCATGCGGGTGAATTCGGTCATATCGGGGTTTGCTGATGTAGAAGAAACATTGACTCTCGGTTGTTCCTTGAAGAAGCGGAGGAATCCCAGTTTTTGTGATGAGTAGTCATGTTCTCAATAAGCTCTCTACACTCCTCGGGTCTCCTTTTCATAAATGTGCCACCGGCGGCTGCATTAATCGTATCACGATCACGAAAAGTCAAACCGTTGTATAAAGTATCAATTAAGGTCACAGGGAGCATGTTGTGGTTTGGGCAACGATCGATCAAAACATTATATCTTTCCCAAGCATCAAAGAGAGATTCATCGGGTTCTTGCATGAAACCGCTGATTTGATTTCGAAGGCTCGTGACCATGGATGGTGGAAAGTAGCGCGACAAAAAGCGTTGAGTCATGTCATCCCAAGTATGAATGGAATTCTTCGGGAGACGATCAAACCATTTCTCGGCGTGATGTGATAAAGTATGTTGGAAGAGTTGAAGGCGAAGAACATCCATTGTGGCACCGGGCAACTTCATGCTTTGAGTGATTGTAATGAATTTGTCGAGGTGTTTGTTGGCATCATCATCAGGCATTCCTTGAAAAGGATTTGTTTGCACTTGCTGAATCATGTGGTGCTTCAACGAAAACTCCAGAGCCGTGATTTGCATCGGTGCAATCGGTCCTCCTCGTCCAAACATGGTAGGTTGACAAAGCTCCTCTATTGTCTGAAGATCGGGCTGTGGAAGAACATTGTTGTTATTGTTGAGGTGCGGTGGATTATTGTTGTTGTTAACACCTGCCATAGCTAAATCTTCTCGAGTCTCGGGCTCTTGATAATTAGAAGATCTAGTACGCATACACCTACAAAGGCAAAAGAAAAAGAAACCAAAAACAAAGAGAATATATATACACAATAAAAATAAAATCTTTTTGGATTTTGAAATTTTTAATTTTTATGGATTTTTAACAATTTTTAATTTTTATGGGTTTTTTTTGAAATTTTTAAGCAAGAAAAATAACGCTCACAAGTGAACGGATCCCAAAAAGCAACGCGTCTCTCACCAAAAACCGTTTATCTTTACGAAAAGAGCCGGCAGCGGCGCCATTTGGTACAAGGTTTTTACCTAGTAAGAAAGTTCGTTGATATATGTCTCTTCGAATTGATCAATGAGTTAACTATGTGACTTAGTTGTCTTTGGTGAAACAAATAGTTGTGTCGTTGTAGTAATTAAAAATGCAAGACTTTAAAAGTAAATGACGGTTAATTAAATCTAAACTAATTAAAACTTAAATTGTGCAATATTTAAGCTTTGAAAAGTAAAATAATTAGATGACTTAAAATTAAAGCGTGACGAAAATTAAATTTGACAACATAATATAATTTGATAACTTAAAAAGAAATCAAGTAAAAAGGCGGGAAATCAAAATTTAAAATAAAAACAAAAACAAATAAAAACAGGAAAAACAAAACACTAACTTGAGTCCAACGTGTATTTTATGTCGTAAATGTCGGAATTATGCGTGGTTTGTGTTTTTGTTGTGATTTAGGACGAAAAGGTGAAAAGTGGAGAAAACACGGGCATTCACGAGCTTTTATCGAAGAAAAAGACGAAAGACGAAGTCAAGAAATCAAGAGTGCAAAAAGAACGGAAGTCCAAGACGAATTCTGAAGATTTATGGAAGAAAAAGTCAAAAGACGGAAGTTTATTAAAAGCCGAAGAACTCAAGTCTAATTTATTGAAGAATTACAAGACGAGTTTAAAGAAATCCCGAGACAAAGTCGTTAAAGTCAAAGAATTAAGAAGATTAACAAAGAATTAAGAAGAGCAAGGACTTAAATGTGCAATTAAAGAAAGAAGAAAGAGGGGAGGAAGCTTCCTAAGCACCTCCCTAATCTCCCCTATAAATAGATTAGGATTTCATTCATTTTCTCTTGTTGGCTAATAGTGACAATTAGTTCTTCCACCTTTTAATTACTTGCTCTTTAAATACATGTCAATTTAAATACTTGTCTTGCACTTTTAATACTTTTAATTCCAAGTAAGTGTTCTTTAATTTTGTTGCTTTAATCTTCATTTACCTTTGATCAAGTGTTCTTTTATCATTCTCCTTCTACTTTTCTTTTTCTTTTTGGTTGTTTTAAATTTCGGATTAGGTAAGGTTTGCTTAATCCATTTGCTTACTTGATTAAAAAGTTCACCTTTTTACTTTCATCTAAGTTTTTGTATGAGATAAGCTATAAGTTTGACAATCTTATTGGCTTGTTTCATACTTAGCTTATTTGTTTTTCTTAGTTTTCTAAAAAGTTCTTCTTTCTAAAAGTTTTCTTATTGTGTTACTTATTTCGTGTTTTGAAAAAGTCTTTAAATTATTGCTTATTGTATTCGTCTTATTATTGTTTTGGTAATGTTTAGATTCGTGCTTATTGTCGAAGTTAGCTTATTTAGTTTAGCTTATTGTCTTACTGGTTTCCATTGTTCCGATCTTTAAGGTTTCTGTTTGTTACGATCCAACAAGTGCGATCGCATAAAAACTTAAGGGTTTCTACTTGCGATCCAGTGTTGCGATCAAGGACTAAGATCCTACTGCGATCACACTCTTTAATCCTCACCACGATCACTTGTTACGATCGTGGGTACGACCATAGAGTGTGGTCCAAGGTAAGATTACTTGGTCACGATCCATTGGCTACGATCTGTGACTGCGATCGATCACTGCGATCGTTGTTGCGATCGATTAGTACGATCACCACCCTTTTGTTTCCATCGCATTGAGTGCGATCGGAGGCTACGATCACCAAGTGCGATCTAGGCTGCGATCGTGGGTACGATCAGGGTGAGATCCAACCACTTCATTGGTTGCGATCGTAGTGTGACTCGGACTCAAGTTAGTGTTTTGTTTTTCCTGGTTTTATTTGTTTTTGTTTTTATTTTAAATTTTCATTTCCCGCCTTTTTACTTGATTTTTTTTTTTTTTAAGTTTTCAAATTATATTACGTTGTCAAATTTAATTTTCGTCACGCTTTAATTTTAAGTCATCTAATTATTTTACTTTTCAAAGCTTAAATATTGCACAATTTAAGTTTTAATTAGTTTAGATTTAATTAACCGTCATTTACTTTTAAAGTCTTGCATTTTTAATTACTACAACGACACAACTATTTGTTTCACCAAAGACAACTAAGTCACATAGTTAACTCGTTGATCAATTCGAAGAGACATACATCAACGAACTTTCTTACTAGGTAAATACCTTGTATCAAATGGCGCCGCTGCCGGCTCTTTTCGTAAAGATAAACGGTTTTCTGTGAGAGACGCGTTGATTTTGGGATCCGTTCACTTGTGAGCGTTATTTTTCTTGCTTAAAAATTTCAAAAAAAAAACCCATAAAAATTAAAAATTGTTAAAAATCCATAAAAATTAAAAATTTCAAAAATCCAAAAAGATTTTATTTTTATTGTGTATATATATTCTCTTTGTTTTTGGTTTCTTTTTCTTTTGCCTTTGTAGGTGTATGCGTACTAGATCTTTTAATTATCAAGAGCCCGAGACTCGAGAAGATTTAGCTATGGAAGGTGTTAACAACAACAATAATCCACCGCACCTCAACAATAACAACAATGTTCTTCCACAGCCCGATCTTCGGACAATGGAGGAGCTTTGTCAACCTACCATGTTTGTACGAGAAGGACCGATTGCACCGATGCAAATCACGGCTCCGGAGTTTTCGTTGAAGCACCACATGATTCAGCAAGCGCAAACAAATCCTTTTCGAGGAATGCCTGATGATGATGCCAACAAACACCTCGACAAATTCATTACAATCACTCAAAGCATGAAGTTGCCCGGTGCCACAATGGATGTTCTTCGCCTTCAACTCTTCCCACATACTTTATCACATCACGCCGAGAAATGGTTTGATCGTCTCCCAAAGAATTCCATTCATACTTGGGATGACATGACTCAACGCTTTTTTTTCGCGCTACTTTCCACCATCCATGGTCACGAGCCTTCGAAATCAAATCAGCGGTTTCATGCAAGAACCCGATGAATCTATCTTTGATTCTTGGGAAAGATATAATGTTTTGAACGATCGTTGCCCAAACCACAACATGCTCCCTATGACCTTAATTGATACTTTCTACAACGGTTTGACTTTTCGTGATCGGGATACGATTAATGCAGCCGCTGGTGGCACATTTATGAAAAGGAGACCCGAGGAGTGTAGAGAGCTTATTGAGAACATGACTACTTATCACAAAAACTGGGATTCCTCCGCTTCTTCAAGGAACAACCCGAGAGTCAATGTTTCTTCTACATCAGCAAACCCCGATATGACCGAATTCACCCGCATGATGGCCGAAATGAACAAAAATATCTTGCTTCTTGCTACAAACCAACAACAAGTTAAAGCGGTTGTTAATCCTTGTGAGACATGCGGCGGTCCACACTCATACACTGATTGTCCTTCTACTCAAAGAAATCCGGAAAATGTGTATGCAGCTTATGGTAATTATTCACCGGAAAATTACCAAGCTCGACCTCAAGGGGATCAAAATTTGCTGAGTTACCGGTCAAACAACTACCTTTCACCCGGTTTTTCTCCTCAAAACCAAAACCTCAATAACAATTACAATAGAAGCAACCAAATCCCACCTAGAGCTTCTAACCCTTATCACCCACCCGCACAACAAGCCCCACCCATTAATCAAGATGTTGAAGCCTTAATGAGAACCCAAGGAGAGCAAATCAAGAATCTGCAAAGCCAAATTATCAATTTGAAAGGAGATATCACCAAGCAAGGGAATGACATAAGGTCCGAGCTTCGAGATAATATTCAATCCTCCTTCAGGAATCAAACGAATGATTTGAAGAATATGTTGGCTAGTTTCTTTCCCACAACTCAACCTTCTACTTCGAGTTCTCTACCTTCAAACACCGTCACTAATCCGCGAGCGAATGTGAGTGCTATTACTACCCCTAGTGGAGTTACCATAGTAGGACCATCTATCCCACCCCCAGTTACACCACTTACACCTCCTCCACCACCATTTATCCCTACTACTCCCACACCTAGTATTAGTGCACCATTACCGTCTCCGCCTCGTCGTGATGAAGTACCCACCAAGAATCCTCCACCAACCCCACCTTCAACATCTCAACCTTTACCTGCTACACCTACACCTTTACCACCCAAACCCAATATTCCTTATCCATCTCGCTTAGGCAAGGCCAAAATGCACACCAAGGATGACATTCAAGTGTCAAACTATTTGAAGAAAGTTTCGGAAATGACCGTCACTTTTCCCCTTGTCGAAGCTCTAGCACAAATGCCGAAATTTGTCAAGATTTTTAAGGAATTGCTTAGTAAAAAGGAGAAGATGGTCGAGTTTGTTAATACTCGATTAAATGAAAATTGTTCTGCCGTCCTTCTTAAAGAACCTTTGGAGAAACTTGGAGATCCCGGTCGTTTTGTGCTACCTTGTACTTTTAACCAAACCAACAAATTTACTGCCTTAGCCGATCTCGGGGCAAGTATTAATTTGATGCCTTTAAGACGAAAGACGGGCATTCACGGGCTTTTATCGAAGAAAAAGACGAAAGACGAAGTCAAGAAATCAAGAGTGCAAAAAGAACGGAAGTCCAAGACCAATTCTGAAGATTTATCGAAGAAAAAGTCAAAAGACGGAAGTTTATTAAAAGCCGAAGAACTCAAGTCTAATTTATTGAAGAATTACAAGACGAGTTCAAAGAAATCCCGAGACAAAGTCGTTAAAGTCAAAGAATTAAGAAGATTAACAAAGAATTAAGAAGAAGGACTTAAATGTGCAATTAAAGAAGAAAGAGGGGAGGAAGCTACCTAAGCACCTCCCTAATCTCCCCTATAAATAGATTAGGATTTCATTCATTTTCTCTTGTTGGCTAATAGTGACAATTAGTTCTTCCACCTTTTAATTACTTGCTCTTTAAATACATGTCAATTTAAATACTTGTCTTGCACTTTTAATACTTTTAATTCCAAGTAAGTGTTCTTTAATTTTGTTGCTTTAATCTTCATTTACCTTTGATCAATTGTTCTTTTATCATTCTCCTTACACTTTTCTTGTTCTTTTTGGTTGTTTTAAGTTTCGGATTAGGTAAGGTTTGCTTAATCCATTTGCTTATTTGATTAAAAAGTTCACCTTTTTACTTTCATCTAAGTTTTTGTATGAAATAAGCTATAAGTTTGACAATCTTATTGGCTTGTTTTATACTTAGCTAATTTGTTTTTCTTAGTTTTCTAAAAAGTTCTTCTTTCTAAAAGTTTTCTTATTGTGTTACTTATTTCGTGTTTTGAAAAAGTCTTTAAATTATTGCTTATTGTATTCGTCTTATTATTGTTTTGGTAAAGTTTAGATTTGTGCTTATTGTCGAAGTTAGCTTATTTAGTTTAGCTTATTGGCTTACTGGTTTCCATTGTTCTGATCTTTAAGGTTTCTGTTTGTTACGATCCAACAAGTGCGATCGCATAAACCCTTAAGGGTTTCTACTTGCGATCCAGTGTTGCGATCAAGGACTAAGATCCTACTGCGATCACACTCTTTAATCCTCACCATGATCACTTGTTGCGATCGTGGGTATGATCATAGAGTGCGATCCAAGGTAGGATTACTTGGTCACGATCCATTGGCTACGATCTGTGACTGCGATCGATCACTGCGATCGTTGTGGTGATCGATTAGTACGATCACCACCCTTTTGTTTCCATCGCATTGAGTGCGATCGGAGGCTACGACCACCAAGTGCGATCTAGGCTGCGATCGTGGGTACGATCAGGGTGCGATGCAACCACTTCATTGGTTGCGATCGTAGTGTGACTCGGACTCAAGTTAGTGTTTTGTTTTTCCTGTTTTTATTTGTTTTTGTTTTTATTTTAAATTTTGATTTCTCGCCTTTTTACTTGATTTTTATTTTTTTTATATTTTTTTTTAAGTTTTAAAATTATATTACGTTGTCAAATTTAATTTTCGTCACGCTTTAATTTTAAGTCATCTAATTATTTTACTTTTCAAAGCTTAAATATTGCACAATTTAAGTTTTAATTAGTTTAGATTTAATTAACCGTCATTTACTTTTAAAGTCTTGCATTTTTAATTACTACAACGACACAACTATTTGTTTCACCAAAGACAACTAAGTCACATAGTTAACTCATTGATCAATTCGAAGAGACATACATCAACGAACTTTCTTATAGTGGTAAGTATTCCCGCTTGTCACGCGGGTGACCCGGGTTCGATCCCCGGCAGCGGCGCTATTTGATACAAGGTTTTTACCTAGTAAGAAAGTTTGTTGATGTATGTCTCTTTGAATTGATCAATGAGTTAACTATGTGACTTAGTTGTCTTTGGTGAACCAAATAGTTGTTTCGTTGTAGTAATTAAAAATGCAAGACTTTAAAAGTAAATGACGTTTAATTAAATCTAAACTAATTAAAACTTAAATTGTGCAATATTTAAGCTTTGAAAAGTAAAATAATTAGATGACTTAAAATTAAAGCGTGACGAAAATTAAATTTGACAACGTAATATAATTTGAAAACTTAAAAAAAATCAAGTAAAAAGGCGGGAAATCAAAATTTAAAATAAAAACAAAAACAAATAAAAACAGGAAAAACAAAACACTAACTTGAGTCCGAGTCACACTACGATCGCAACCAATGAAGTGGTTAGATCGCACCCTGATCGTACCCACGATCGCAGCCTAGATCGCACTTGGTGATCGTAGCCTCCGATCGCACTCAATGCGATGGAAACAAAAGGGTGGTGATCGTACTAATCGATCGCAACAACGATCGCAGTGATCGATCGCAGTCACAGATCGTAGCCAATGGATCGTGACCACGTAATCTTACCTTGGATCGCACTCGATGATCTTACCCACGATCGCAACAAGTGATCGTGGTGAGGATTAAAGAGTGTGATCGCAGTAGGATCTTAGTCCTTGATCGCAATACTTGATCGCAAGTAGAAACCCTTAAGGGTTTATGCGATCACACTTGTTGGATCGTAACAAACAGAAACCTTAAAGATCGGAACAATGGAAACAGTAAGCCAATAAGCTAAACTAAATAAGCTAACTTCGACAATAAGCACAAATCTAAACTTTACCAAAACAATAATAAGACGAATACAATAAGCAATAATTTAAAGACTTTTTCAAAACACGAAATAAGTAATACAATAAGAAAACTTTTAGAAAGAAGAACTTTTTAGAAAACTAAGAGAAACAAATAAGCTAAGTATGAAACAAGCCAATAAGATTGTCAAACTTATAGCTTATCTCATACAAAAACTTAGATGAAAGTAAAAAGGTGAACTTTTTAATCAAATAAGCAAATGGATTAAGCAAACCTTACCTGATCCGAAATTTAAAACAACCAAAAAGAACAAGAAAAGTAGAAGGAGAATGATAAAAGAACACTTGATCAAAGGTAAATGAAGATTAAAGCAACAAAATTAAAAAACACTTACTTGGAATTAAAAGTATTAAAAGTGCAAGACAAGTATTTAAATTGACATGTATTTAAAGAGCAAGTAATTAAAAGGTGGAAGAACTAATTGTCACTATTAGCCAACAAGAGAAAATAAATGAAATCCTAATCTATTTATAGGGGAGATTAGGGAGGTGCTTAGGAAGCTTCATCCCCTCTTTCTTCTTTCTTTAATTGCACATTTAAGTCCTCGCTCTTCTTAATTCTTTGTTAATCTTCTTAATTCTTTGACTTTAACGACTTTCTCTCGGGATTTCTTTGAACTCGTCTTGTAATTCTTCAATAAATTAGACTTGAGTTCTTCGGCTTTTAATAAACTTCCGTCTTTTGACTTTTTCTTCGATAAATCTTCATAATTGGTCTTGGACTTCCGTTCTTTTTGCACTCTTGATTTCTTGACTTCGTCTTTCGTCTTTTTCTTCGATAAAAGCCCGTGAATGCCCGTGTTTTCTCCAATTTTCACCTTTTCGTCCAAAATCACAACAAAAACACAAACCACGCATAATTCCGACATTTACGACATAAAATACACGTTTTGGCTCGGTTATTATTGTAGTTAAGTGGTAAAAAGGATGGGTGTTTACATACCTATCAGCCCGCCACAGTTTTTCTGCTAAAGTTCGAAGTTAATTTAACTTGGTCGGGTATCCCTGGTGACATGTCGCCAGGGATAAGATTGTCAGGTTATTATCAAAGAAATATTAAGGTTAATTACGTTAGTCGATGTTTCCCTAGCGACATGTCGTCTAGGATAAGTGGGAGGAAAAATTTCCCGCTTTTTCTTTTGGCATCTGATTTTGGACGATGATTCCCCGAAGACATGTCGCCAGGGATACCATGGTCTTTACCAAAAAGTCTATCTACTTTTTTGCCACGCCAGCAAAGTCGCCAGGGAAAAGGGGCTATCCCTGGCAACATTTAGTCGCGGGTGAAATCTCAACTTTCTTGTAGTGAGAACTATAAAAAAATGTGTTATCGGTATGCTTCTTTTATCGACTTACCAAAATAATACTCTGTATACGTATAGACTCTGGAAAGTCATAATTCAGTGTCGTCTCATTGATTTTGTTGGCCTGTGTCGTAATTACAAGTAGGCTTTTTTTAAAAAAAAATCGAAATATTTGACCAACGGATTCTAATTTATATATGTCATGAGAGGATTATATTGACGCTTACGATATGATGATCAATTGCTGTTTCAATAATAAATAAATTTGTGTATGCTATACTATACAAGGCACCCGGGGTTATGGTGTTCCCGCCAATCTTCACCTATTTGTGGAATACTAGTATGTTACGACAAAAGTTCCTTAAGGAACATGCATCCAAAAAAGAAAAAAGGAAGCAATCTCCACCATTCATTTAAATCACATTTAATGGTATATATTAACTTTTTTAAATTTAATTAAAAAAACACACTTTCATCCTATTTCTTAAAAATTAAATATATCTCAAACCATTAATCGTTATGAAAAATAATTATACCGTCACGACGGGAATTAAATTATCTTTCTATAGATATGCACTTCTATATACTTTCGGTGAACTTTTTATAAAATTTTCGTAAAAAAAAATCACATGTGATTCTCGAAAAATTACATGTGATTCTCGAAAACTCATGTATGATTTATTATTTTAAAAATCACATTTGAATTTGTAATGTCACATGCGATTTTTGAAAATCACATGTATTTTTTACGAGAATTTCAACATTGTAAAATCGTTAAAAGTATATGAAAATAACCGTCTATTAAATAAACAAAATATTTTCGTTATTACTTTAAAATCACATGTGATTTATGTGAATTACATTATAAATATTTGAATCACATGTAATTATGTCAATATATTAAGATATTTGTTGCCATTAATATAAAATATATTCATTTTACCGGGGTGGAGTCCCCTTTACCCAAAAAAATATATGTAAAACAAATTGGCTTCTGAATTACATGTGATTCGGTGATAATTACATGTGATTTTGCTTGCATTACATGTGATTCAAGCATTCTGAAACCGTAACTTTTTCTAACAAACCCACATTAGATGAATCACATGTGATTTTTTTAATCATGTATTATCTGCTTTCATTTATGTAAAATATATAAAACAAATTTCCTTCTAAATTACATGTGATTTTGTTTGAATCACATGTAATTCTGCTTGAATTGCATGTGATTCGGTGATAATTACATATGATTTTACTTGCATTACATGTGGTTCAAGCATTCCGAAACTTTAACTTTTTCTCACAAACTCACTTTATATGAATCACATGTGATTTTTTAATTATGTATTATCTGTTTCCATTTATGTAAAATATATAAAATAAATTGGCTTCTAAATTACATGTGATTTTGTTTGAATCACATGTAATTCTACTTGAATTGCATGTGATTCTGTGATAATTACATATGATTTTGCTTGCCTTAGATGTGATTCAAGCATTTTGAAAGCTTAACTTCTTCTAACAAACCACTTTAGATGAATCACATGTGATTTTTTTAAACACATGTAATCTTGTTAATATATTAAATTGTCTGCTTGAATTACATGTAATTCGATGATAATTACATGTGATTTTGCTTGCATTGAATCACATGTAATTCGATGATAATTACATGTGATTTTGATTGCATTACATGTGATTCAAACATTTCGAAACCTTAACTTCTTCTAAAAAACCCACTTTAGATGAATCACATGTGATTTTGTTTGAATAACACCTAATTCTGTTAATATATAAAAACGTTTTTGTTAGAAATACGTTTTACGTATATTATTAGAAGTATCGGTCACTCCACAATATTATTTATGTTGTAATAGCTCGTAGTTAACAAATAGTTATTAGTTGCTTATTAAGTTAAGTAAGAACCGGTCCATGGGCCTGTCATGGACCGGCCCAAGCCCATGTAGCTTGGAAGTATAAATACCCCTTTCCACCATGGAAAGGGGTTGGTTGTTGTCATTTTGCTAGTTCCATTTATTGAAATAACACATAGTTTTCTCTCACTTTCTCTCTCTTGTTTCTCTCTCTAGAAAACAACAAACCCCTTCATAGATTCATAGGTTATCAATATTCTACATTTGGTATCAAGAGCTATGGGGTGATTTAAGGTAGTGATTTGTGTGGTTTTTTAGTTTTTGATTGTATTAGTGTTCTTTAAGAAGATTCATCTTGATTCTTGGTGTTTTTGGTGTTTTTGTGATTGGGATTAGTAGATAAGTATTAGTTTTTACTTATTATTGTAGAAATCACAAACTTTTTGGGTTATTTGGTCAAAATCTGGGTTTAATCTTCATTTTAGTGGTCGACGGTTCATCGGAACAAGGTTTCTGATTAACCCAGCAAAAGTTCCGAACCAACAAGTTCCGGATCACCAAAAAGTTCCGAACCAGTAAGTTCCGGATCAAGAAAGTTCCGGATCAAGAAAGTTCCGGATCAAGAACTTCCGAACCAAGAACTTCCGAACCAAGAACTTCCGAACCAAGAAGTTCCGAACCAAGAAGTTCCGGATCAAGCCAAAAAGTTCCGAACCAAGAAGTTCCGGATCAAGCCAAAAAGTTCCGAACCAAGAAGTTCCGGATCAAGCCAAAAAGTTCCGAACCAAGAAGTTCCGGATCAAGCCAAAAGTTCCGAACCAAGAAGTTCCGAATCAAGCCAAAAGTTCCGAACCAAGAAGTTCCGAATCAACACTTCCGAATCAACAAAAGTTCCGAATCAAGGGTTATTTTGATTGTTTTTTCGACGATTTTTAGAGGATTTAATCTTGGTTTCTTACAACAAAAACTCAACACAATTCACAAGCTTTACTTCACTGCTCGATCAACCGATAATCTTTGTCTCTTTGAAGTTAACAAAATGAATCCGAATTCAGTAATGCCTCAGATGACATCACTTACGGATATTTCCGTCATTACGGGAACGGATAATCGCCCGCCAATGCTCATCAAAGAAGTTTTTGAAGCATGGCAAGGCCGGATGATGTCTTATCTTAAGGGAAAACCAGTTTATGGGAGGCTTATGGTTAAGTCAATCTTAAATGGTCCACTTGACTATGGTACCATCGTGGCTAACAATGTGTCTCGACCAAGAGAATTTGAAGAACTTACACCAGCTCAACAACTTGTTGCCGATGCAGACGAGAAAGCTCTTCAAACAATTCTCCAAGCTCTTCCCCATGACATCTATAGGATGGTAAGTCAGTATACGGTGGCAAAGGATTTATGGGAACGTCTTAAGGTGTTGCTACAAGGTACGTCTCTCACCAAACAGGAAAGGGAATGTCAGTTGTATGACCTGTTTGACAGATTCACTTACAACCCAGGGGAAACGCTTCACGATTATTACTTCAGATTCACCACACTCATGAATGATCTGAATGTATACAATCTGGTGATTGCTCCATTCCAGGTTAACACCAAATTCTTGAATACTTTACCTCAAGCTGAATGGGGTGAGTATATTACCGATGTTAAGTTAACCAGGGATCTGCATAAGTGCAATTTGGATCAACTATATGCTTTTCTTCAGCAGCATGAGAAACATGTGATCATGCACCGTTCTCCACGAGGTATGTACCCTGATTCATTAGCTTTGATGGCGAATCAACCAAGCTTGTCTCACAACAACACTCCTTATATTTTGGGACATCAAGCCTATCATCCATCACCTTACATGACACCAACCTTTCCCCAATACTCGATTCTACCACAACCACCCACCTCACATCAGCAACAATATCGGTTTAGTGCACCTTCATCACAATATGCTACACAACCTCACCCAGCAAGTATTGCACCTTATGCTCAATCTTCATATTCTTCTTATCAAGAGAATGCAGCATATCCAACAAGCTACCCTGATCAAATGAGTATTCCTTCTAGTGATTATGCAGTTCATCAAGACCAAGCAATGTACTGTGATGATGAGGAAGTCCCCGTTCCTGTATTCAAACAAGGTGCTGATCCAGTTGAAGTGTTAACCACTATGTCTGCTTATCTCACAAGGACTTTAAGCAAACGAGGATTTAGGGGATCAGCTCCTACCAACAATCAGTTGAGGAATTCATCCAATTCTCGCCAACAAGCTACTATTGAGAATGGCAGGGTAATGGTTCAGCCTATTCAACCATATCAGGGGAGACCTACCACATCAACTACCAATGCTCACACAGTCAATCAGGCTCCAATGGTCAATCCTGCTCCACGGGCTAATTCCACGGGCAAATTGCGAATGATTACATGCTACAACTGCAAGGAAGAGGGTCACATGTCCAGGATTGTAAGAAACCCAAGAGGAGAAGGGATGGACAATGGTTTGCAGAAAAGATCTATCTGGTGAATGCTCAGGCACAAGGAAGGGAACTTGATGAAGAGGAGCTTGCATTTCTTGCTGATCCAGGGATTGCTGAACAAGACACGACCACCACACAGAATGCAGCATACCAAGCAGATGATCTCGATGCGTATGACTCAGACTGTGATGACTTTCAATCTGCAAAGGCTGCTCTCATGGCAACTATCTCCAGCTTAGGGCCAGAAAAGAGATCTGAGGTACTTATTAATACCACCGATAATACCACTGATGCTAGTATTCAACCACATCAAGTTGTGCAAGAGAGTGCTGATTCGAATGAATCTTTGGTGGTGAGTCTTTCAAATGAGGAGACAAACAATGATAGCAATATCAATGTGAGTCCCCAGACTTTCAGTGAATCACAACCGGGACCCATTTCGCATACGCCTACTCCTGCTCAACAAGATTTGGTCATGGTTCCTGCTACATTACTTAGCCAAATGAATGCTGCACTCTTAGAAACCTTAGCTAAGAATAAGAATTTGTCTGATGAGCTTGCCTTAAGCAATGAGAAAGTTCAAACCTTGGAATTAGTGCCTTCGTCTAGTGTTCTAACTAATCCCGAATATGATCATTTTAGAAACAAACAAATGGGTCACTTGCAAGAAATTGAAAACTTAAGAGCTAATCTGACTAATGAACTTAAAGAAAAGGAGTTAGTGGTCACTAATTTTCAAAAACTTCAAACGGATTTTAAATCACTCGAGTCTAAGAAGAATGAAATGGAGATTAATGCTACTAATAAGATTAGAAGTCTAGATTACTTGCTGTTAAGACAATACGCTGCTTCTCAACTAGTGCACTTATTTGATGCTTCGTTTAGAGAATTTAACTTATCTCGTCAAAAAGGCCTTCCCCCTAATCCACGATATGCAAAACAAGCTTTAAGACATAGTCATATACTTTATAATGCAACTCAATTAGGATTGGCCTTAGACCCGATTGTTTTTCCCGATGATCGAACAAGTAAGGATCTAGTTGATGAGGATCGGTCATACAATTCTGCAAAATATCCCGAGTGTGATTATTTTTAATTGAATAAGGAGCTTGCAAAAACGGATTTTAGAATTCGCTTACATATGGACAAAGATCTCATAACAGCACCGACCTACATATTAGATGAAGAAAACCCTAGTACATTTCCAACACTTGTCAATATGGTAGGTCCTAAGGAAATTCCAAAGGATCTTCCACCTGTTAGCACTGTATGGTTAAACTTGCAAGAGATTAATCAAAACTTTACTAATTTTGACAAGGTCATTTTGGAACGTACGACTTCAAATGGCTTAAATGCCGGAGAATGGGCTTTCGAACATATGAACGAGGTGTTTAAAAATGAGATCAATCCGTTTGTCGAAAGTCTAAAAGGAACTTTTGCATCTCTTAAGGAAAATCTTGTGTTTGAAATTGGTGAAGTTCAAAAAGTGTTTTATGAAATGGACACCGCTTACGAACTACAACTAATTGAAAAAGAAAAGATTTTAACCGAATATGACCGATTCTTGTCTGCAGTAATCTCGTGTGATGTGCTTACTACTGTAAATGTTAATTATTCGAATGAGCTTACATCCGCTATGATTAATTGTGATGTTGTGCATATATGTGATGATGTTTGTGATCTCTCTGTAAATGTTGCTGATACTGTAAATGAGGTAGATAATCATTCTTGTCACGAATCTAACGCTGAGTTTTTAAAGCTACAAGATTCTTACAATTTACTTTCAAAACGCTTTAATCAACTAGAACAACATTGTATATCTTTAGAATTAAAACAACAAACTCAAAATGAGGATCTTTTGATATCAAATGGTTGTGAAAACGATGTTGAGACGAGTGACAAGATGATTGCAATTGTTAAGACATTAGAGGAAGAAATCATGAGATTGAAGAGAGATGTGTCATCAAATGAAACATTAAAATTGGAACTAGAGGCTGCAGAGTCTAAAAACCAAGTCTTAGAAATTAGACTTTCGTCTGTTCTAGGGGAGATGGATCGGACAAGACAGGGATTATCCGCTCTTTATGGTTCACTAGAAGAACGCTTCGCTTTTAATGCGGCACATCAACAATCTTATGTTGAACAACTGAACCAAAAGTGCGAGGAAATCTCTGATTTGAACATCCTGCTCATTGACAAAAATATGGTTTTGGCTGAGTTAAAGGAGACACTTCTTCTCACCCGACAAGAAGTTGTTGATAACTTAGCTACCGACTCTGCACCGTCCACTAGTGCTCCAACAACCAAATCAGTAGTGCTTTATAAGAACCCGCTTCATAAGAGAAACCCAGTTACCTATGATGATTATATGAGGAATGCCATTAAGCATGTCGATCTTCTTAGGGATATTTTAGACGATCTTTATGCCTTAGATCCCTCAAGTAGCGACTATTATTCGGCTCATGAATATATTAAGCGAGTTCAATATTGCTTAGCATATTTGCAATACATAGGTACACCAGGTTCTGCACTACTTAATTATAGGCCCATTGCTGTAACTCCATTTAATAAGACTCCAGGTGCAAAACCGTCATTGGCACAATCAAGTAAGGCACCTTTAAAATCTGTTGCTAATATTCCCACTTTGCCTTCTACAGGATTAAAAGAGACTACTAAGGCTAAAGGATCGCCACTCAAGAAAGATAAGATCAAGCCCTCCACTAGTAGTGCCAAAAAGAAGAAAGTAGAAGTTCACAATATGAATGCTAGTTCAGTTTTAAATAAAAAGAATCATGTTAAGACTAAAAGCTCTGCGCCTGTGCAGAAGCCAAAACCATTCGTGAATTCTGATTTGAATTGTTGGAATTGTAATGAATGTATGTTTTCCCAACGTCATGATTTGTGTCTGATTGATCATGTGAATGAAATGAATGCTATTAAGAATGGTCTTGAATGGAAGCCAACGGGTAGAACTCGTGCCCAAGTTGGCTGGCAATGGCGTCCCACTAGTAGGACCTTTACATTAGATGGAAAAATGTGCCCTTTAACTAGGAATGCATCCATTGAGGTTAGGTCTGAGCGTCCTTTAGTTAGGAACACTCGCACTCAAGTATGGAAACAGCGCCCTTTAATTAGGTCAGCCCCCACTATAGTGCCTATCAGTGAAGAAATACCTCAGGATTTAAGCCAACTAGAATCTACACCACCAATTAGGAAGAAAAAGGCTAGGAAATCTAAGAAACCTAGAGTTAGCAAATCTAAGATTATTAAATCTGTACCTGCTAATAACAAGGAACACTCAGATTCCGATACCTCTACATTGTCTTCGTGTGGTGATATTTTCAGGTGGTCCAAATCATCCTGTGGTATTTGGACTCCGGTTGTTCAAAACATATGACCGGAAATCGCTCGATGCTCCGAAATTTCGTCAGCAAGTTTCTTGGTACGGTTAAATTCGGGAATGATCATATAGCAAAGATAATGGGGTATGGTGAATATCAGATTGGAAACGTGATGATTTCAAGGGTATACTATGTAGAAGGTCTTGGTCATAATTTATTTTCAGTAGGACAGTTTTGTGATTCCAACCTTGAGGTTGCTTTTCGACAACACACTTGTTTCATCCGCAACTTGGAAGGAAAAGATTTGTTGAAGGGATCTCGTGGTGCAAATCTATATACCTTGTCCTTACAAGACATGATGGCCGCCTCTCCAGTATGTCTTCTCTCTAAAGCATCTAAGACCAAGTCATGGTTATGGCATCGCAGATTATCTCATCTTAACTTTGATGCTATTAATCATCTGGCTAAAAACGATTTAGTTCGTGGTCTTCCAAAGCTTAAATTTCACAAGGACCATTTATGTTCCGCGTGTTCAAGGGGGAAAAGTACCAAGAAATCTTACAAGCCCAAAGCTGAAGACACCAATCAAAAAAAACTTCATCTTTTGCATATGGATCTTTGTGGGCCAATGAGAACTGAAAGTGTGAGCGGTAAGAAATTCATTCTGGTAATTGTGGATGATTTCTCCAGGTTTACATGGGTTAGATTTCTACGTACAAAGGATGAAGCACCGAAGGCTATCATCACTTTTCTGAAATTCATTCAGGTACGTTTGAATACTACTGTCCGCCGTATTCGTACAGACAATGGTACAGAGTTCGTCAACCAGACTCTTCGTGATTATTATGAAGGAGTTGGTATCTCACATGAAACATCCGCTGCACGCACTCCACAACAAAACGGTGTCGTTGAAAGACGGAATCGTACGCTTATGGAAGCTGCTAGGACTATGCTTATTTACGCGAATGCTCCATTGTTCTTGTGGGCAGAGGCTATATCTACTACATGTTTCACCCAAAACCGTTCTATCATTCGGAAACGCCATGGAAAAACACCTTATGATCTTCTACATGACCGTAAACCCGATGTTTCATTCTTTCATGTGTTTGGTGCTCTTTGTTATCCAAACATCAATAGTGAGAACTTGGGTAAGCTTCAACCGAAAGCCGATATAGGTATTTTCATTGGTTACTCACCGTCCAAGAAGGCATACCGAATCTATAACCGTCGTCTTGGCAAGATTGTAGAAACTATGGACGCCAATTTCGATGAGCTGACAGCAATGGCTTCTGAGCAACACAGCTCTGAACCCGCGCTTCATGAGATGGGAACCGGTGCTATTAGTTCCGGATTAGTTCCCAATAATCCTACTTCTACATCATTTTTACCACCAACAAGCCCCGAGTGGGATAAACTGTTTCAACCATTGTTTGATGAATTCTTCGATCCCCCGACTGATGAAGTTCCAGCACCTGTAGTAATCGCTCCAATCCCTGAAGTGGTTGCTCAAGCTAATGAACCTTTATCTAATGCATCTACAATTCACATTGAACCGGATGCACCTTCACCAAGTGATTCTCAAACTACACCTGAATCATCACCCCTACTTGTGCCTAATGATGTGGAAAAGGATTCTATTGATCACGACTTGGAATATGCTCACCTGCAAGAGATTCCTTTCTTTGGTGTAGCGATACCTGAAAACCCTTCAACCGCGTCTACCTCAGAAGAAGCTCCTTCTATTGTTCACTCCAGACCACCTAGGATTGAAAACCATAGCACTAAATGGACAAAAGATCACCCAATTAGGAATGTTATTGGAGATCTAGATCGACCAGTCTCTACACACCATCAATTACAAGAGAGTGCACTTTATTGCTACTTTGATGCATTTCTCTCTGAAGTTGAACCTAAAAATTGGCAGCAGGCTATGACCCAATCATCGTGGATTGAAGCTATGCAGGAGGAACTAAATGAATTCCAACGACTTAAAGTATGGGAATTGGTTCCTCTCCCTGACAAGGTCAACATCCTTACTTTGTTGTGGGTTTATAAGGTTAAACTTGATGAGATGGGTGCAGTATTAAAGAATAAGGCTAGATTGGTTGCTAGAGGATATAAACAAGCCTTGGGTATAGAATTTCAAGAATCTTTTGCTCCAGTAGCAAGATTGGAGGCGATTAGACTATTCCTTGCGTATGCTGCTCATATGAACATGATCGTCTATCAAATGGATGTGAAGACGGCATTTTTGAACGGTGAACTAAGGGAAGAAGTCTATGTTAGTCAGCCGGATGGGTTCGTTAGCACGGAGTTTCCTAATCATGTGTACAAGCTTAAGAAGGCTCTCTATGGGTTGAAACAAGCTCCACGCGCGTGGTATGATCTCCTGTCCACATATCTCATTTCGGAAGGCTTCTCCAAAGGCAAGGTGGACCCCACTCTATTCACTCTCAAGGAAGGCAACGACATGATTCTGGTACAAATTTATGTTGATGATATAATATTTGCTGCCACTAACATAGAATTGTCAAATCGCTTTGAGAAGATAATGTCCACACGCTTTCAGATGTCGATGATGGGAAAATTTTCATTTTTCTTAGGATTACAGATTTCTCAGAATCCCAGAGGCATCTTTATTAATCAATCCAAATATGCTCTAGAATCTCTTAAGAAATATAACTTTGAAAATTGTGACCCCGTGGACACTCCAATGGTGGAGAAATCTAAGTTAGATGAAGATAGGAATGGCACTATTGTCGATCCAAAACTTTACCGTGGGATGATCGGCACCCTTCTATATCTGACTGCTAGCAGGCCTGATTTGCAATTTGCTGTATGCATGTGTGCCCGGTATCAGGCTCGGCCTACCGAAAAGCACCTACATGTTGTGAAAAGGATCTTTCGGTATCTAAAAGGAACACTTCATCGTGGTCTATGGTATCCGAAAGATTCCTCGATTGCTTTAATATCATACGCAGATGCCGATCATGCTGGATGTCAAGACACGAGGCGTAGCACGTCTGGATTTGTGCAACTCCTTGGAGATAGATTGATCAGTTGGTCTTCAAAAAGGCAGAAAAGCGCTGCAATATCAAGCACGGAGGCTGAATACATCTCCATGTCCGGTTGTTGTGCTCAAGTCCTTTGGATGAGATCACAATTAACTGACTACGGTTTGGGATTCAACAAAATCCCGATGTATTGTGACAACAAGAGTGCCATTGCCCTTTGCTGCAACTATGTTCAACACTCCCGGGCCAAGCACATAGACATTCGCTACCATTTCATTAAGGAGCAGGTGGAGAACGGAGTGATCGAGCTGTATTTTGTCACTACTGAGTACCAGCTGGCGGATATGTTCACCAAAGCATTAGATCAAGGACGAATTGAGTTTTTGATCGACAAGCTTGGCATGAAATCATTCACTCCAGCGACTCTCAAAGAGTTGGCAGAAGAATCAGCTGAATAGTCGTGGTAAACTATTCAGAGTATCCTTTGTTCGTGATCATGTATATTATAGTAAATATATAAACCACAAAAGAAAAATACAAAAATATTAAACCAACAAAAACCATAAAAAATATAAAACCTAGAAAAACCATAAAAAATATAAAATCCAGAAAATCCAAAAATATTTTTCGTTTTTAAATCGGGCATGTCTTTTAGTACGGTAATATTTACGGCCTTAGAAATGTCGATCAATATTGACACGGTGCCATAAATAGAGTCCGTATAAAAGTTGTATATTTTTAAAACATGCCCACAATGGCTTGTAGTTATTTCTGACTGCAACCCGGTTTTCATATTAAAGTCACGTATTTCCTTGGAAAACGTTGGCTCAGAACGGGAATTAATTTTCTCGGGCATGATTTACAAGCCAAATCATGCAAAGGGATCAAGTTTACTTTATAACTTGGTCTTACACGAATTTGTGTACGTCTCAGTGCATTAATTTGTTAAAATAAGAGAAATCTTATTGACACCACGAATCAAATTTTTTCAAGATACAAATTGGAAATGCTTTCATCACTATTTGACTCTTTAAACAATGACTACAGCTCTTTAAATAGAAAACGGGTCATCGTTTAAGGGGGAGAAAATAGTAAAATCATCTTCGTCATTAAATTGATTTTCAAAAGTGATTGTGAAAAATTAATGGCTAAATGGTAATTGAGTGGTCTTGCTTTAGAATACGACTTGTGTTCGTTCTATGTGATAGGCATTGCTTTTAGATCTTGGAGATATGTTAATTGGATGCGATACTTAAGTTGTGTGAGATTGTCGAGTTTAGTTTAACTAAGCAAAATTAAACTTATCAATGAAAAAAAAATGAAATGAAAAGTTGTAAACAAAAAGGAAAAGAATAGATAAATATAGGGACTTAAGGTGATATATGTTGAAACTTGTCAAAAACTTGACCTAAGTCAAAACAAAACCCCCCGCCCCTTACTATTCCTCTTCACTGTTTATTATCTTGTTGCCGCCATTGTTACACACACAAACAAGCACTCAAAACAACTCGTTTAATCCATCCTATCCCATTCATTTGATTAATAAGGTAATTACATCAATATTTAAACTTCTAATTCACCTTACTTATCCTTTAAATCTGTTAAAAGTGCTCGATTAATCAGTCTAAATCAACTTAGGGTTTATGATTAATTTAGGGTTAATTAACTAGGGTTTTTTGGTGGGTTTTGTGCGGATTAGCATTAGATGATGTTTAATTGCCTTAGATTGCCTTAGAAACTCACAAACGCGCATAGATTAATCATCATAGCTACGTTTGAAAAAGTTCCGGATGAACATGGATATGAACTTCCGAATGAAGGATTTTTTCTGAAAAACTTCTGAATGAGGAAGTTCCGAATGAAGGACTTCCGAATGAAGGAAGTTCCGAATGAAGAACTTCCGAATGAAGGAAGTTCCGAATGAAGAACTTCCGAATGAAGAACTTCCGAATGAAGAAGTTCCGAATGAAGGACTTCCGAATGAAGAAGTTCCGAATGAAGAACTTCCGAATGAAGAAGTTCCGAATGAAGAACTTCCGAATGAAGAAGTTCCGAATGAATAACTTCCGAATGAAGGAAGTTCCGAATGAAGAACTTCCGAATGAAGGAAGTTCCGAATGAAGAACTTCTGGATCACTACTACAAAAAAGCCCTTAGAGACCCCCCCTAAAGAGACTGGTTACGTGAAAACAAGTGTTTATGACCTAAAAATGGTGGGAAGGGAATAAATAGAAACTTGTTTTCTTAAAAAAACCAGTCTCTATAAGGTGAATTATAAAGAGACTAGTTTTGTAGGCTGCAACCACTCCTTTTATACACTTAAAGACACTGGTTTTTACGTAACAACCTGTCTTTATGTGTTAATGTTAAGGACGCCGTTTTATATCAAAAAACTAGTGTTTTTAGACATTTAAAAACACTGGTTTTTTTAACAACCAGTCTTTTTTATGTAAATAAATTTTGTGCTTAATTTTTTTTAACTTACAATCATAAGGACTCAACGGTATATACTTGTTTTTATAACATATTACGTTTTTAGTCTTTATAAACTTTATATGTGATTAAATTATAAGGACCATTAAATAAATAAAAAATTAAGAATCATAACTTGTGTAAAACTTATTTATAGGCACTTCCTGTTAATACATCCTCTTCTTTTCTTTTTAATCTGATAAAAAGGCAACAGAGGGTCTTGATCCCTTGACCTCTCAACAGACATCAGATGCATCATCTCTCTGTTAAACCATCTGATCTATAGGCACTTCCTGTTAATACATCCTCTTCTTTTCTTTTTAATCTGTTTTTATTTACTGATAAAGAAAAAACCAAAAAATACCAAAAAATGGGCAGCAGGTGGATCGAACCCCTGACCTCAGAGAACAAACAGACACAGAAATACACTTTTTAACCATCTGCACCAAGTGTTCTTTTTGGTTTATCATTACAAAAGCTTTTACTTGTACTCTTTTAACTTTATTTGCTTAAAAGCTTATTTTATGCTTATATCGAGCTTATTTGAGCTTCAACTTACTATTTTTATAGTTTTCTAATAGCATTTTTGATTTTCTATAATTTTTTAGGATTTTTGAAAAATCATTTAATATTTTTAAATCATTTAATTATTTTTAATCTTAATTAATTCATAAAAAATTATTTAATAGTCAAAAAAATATAAATTTTTTTCTAAAATTTTCTTTTGTCGTTTATAATGTAGGAAAAATTAAAAATGCATTTTTAGGCTTTTAATTCAATAAATTATTTAAATGTCGCGTTTTTTACGTTCGTTATTATTTTCGTGTGCTTTTGTTATTTCGATTTTTTATCCCATTTTTGTTTTTTAATTAATATTTGTTATTTTTTTATGTTTAATAAAGTTTATTTTTAGATAAGTTTACAACTTTTTTAAATTTTTTGTTGGGTCGCGTTTTTACGTTTGTACGTTTAAGCGTTTTGACCGTTTTTAGCGTAAATCGTCTCCTTTTTCTTTCCTTTTCGTCTTTCCAAAAACGTAATCACTCGATTAAATACATCTATATATTTTAGCTAAACACCATACCTCCACCGAGAACGAACTCGAAGACGAGTATTCTTATTATTTTATATAATAACAATTTTATTATTAGCTAATTTATTAAAAAATAATTTTATAATAGTAACTTCAAATAAATATAATATGATAAATTTAAACAAACTCTTATCTCTATATTTAAGAATGAATAAATAAATTTTAATATTTTTTAAAAAATAAACGTGGATAATAAAACTGATTAAATAGGTTGACCCATTAATCAATTTAATATCTTTTATTAAATTTAGAAATTATTTATATTTTATTATAAAAGTTATATGGTTAAATGAGATGACTCGCAAACTCATTTAACTAATTTAACTGTGTAACGTGTTAATTTAACTTGTGAAACATGTTAATTTTTATTAAAAAAATAAATATATTTTACTCCACCACCATATGAATATAAATATTAAATTTTATTTGTTATATATTGTATATTAGTATATTTAGTATATGTTGTTATGTTATAAAATAGTTCGGTTCGATTCGGATTTCGCTGTTCAGATATTAAGACGGAGAAGTCGGTAAGGTATTGTCGTACACGAGATGTTCAACAAAGTAGTCAATAGGGTATCGTTGTACCTAGATGTTCAACAGAGTAGTCGATATGGGTATCTTTGCACATGATACGTTCAAAGGATCACTCGATAGTGTAACCTTGTACACGAGATGTTCAACGGAGTAGTCGGCAGGGTATCGTCGTATGTTTTATCGTTTAAACTTTTATCGATTAGTTAACCTTCATCAAGATTAGTTAACAATCATCTTGATGAGTTAACATTCATCACGATTAGTTAACATTTATCCGACTTTCATGCGGATAAACCTATATATAACCATAAACCCATACCCCTTATCCGATAACGATAGAACCTCGACTCATCCGTTGAACATCTCATGTATAATGATAACATCTCGACTCATGCGTTAAAAATCTCATGTATCAAGATATCACATCAACTCCTTCATTGAAGATCGCATGTATAACGATAGCATCTCGACTCATCCGGTTGAACATCTCATGTGCAATGATAGCATCTCGGATCCTCCGATAAAGATCACATGTACAACGATATCACATATAATCATTTGGTTAACATCTCATGTACAACGGTATCACATGTACTCCTCCGTTGAACATCTCATGTATAACGATATCACATCTCGGTCATAGGATCGACCATCAGGGGTAATCCGATCGAGTCATCGGATCATGAGATTGACCAACAGTCAAGCCGACCGAGTCACGGGTCACAGGTTCGACTATCGGGTCAACATGGTCAAAGTCATCAGTTCACAGGATCGAACACCGGCTCAACCGACCAATGTGTCAGAAATCAGATTAACTGAATCGAACAAATTAAAGTTAAAAGTTTTAATGATATGTTTTTAAATTAGTTTTATATAACATTAATTTTTTTGATAACAATTATATATTTTATAAATAATACAATTATATAAATTTTAAGTAAAACAAATTTTTACTTATTAAAATTTCTACTCCTAATTTACCAAATCCTGCTAACTATTTCATTTGATCCCGCCTATACAAATAGCATCAAGATAACATATTTTAAAATTTTTTAAAAAGATTTATAAAAATTTCTAAAAAATTTCTTAAAATTTTATCTCAAAAATTTGAGTTATCTTCCACCGAAAAGCGGGATTTATCCCTCCATCTTTTTCATTAGTGTTTGAGTGGAAAAAAACTAATAGCGCCCTGTCTTTATTAAATTTCTTTATTTCTCATCCCCATCTCTTTCTCTGGATTATTCCAAAGAAGCTTGGATCCCTCCGTCTTGAAGACTACCAGGTCCACACAATCATGTGTGTCAGTTTTTCATAGAAGCTTGGATCCCTCCATCTTTTTCATAAAAAATATAAATTCTACATCAAAATACAATTCATCCCTTTCAAACCAACAACCACTCATCTTCACCGAATGCATCCTTCTTATTATACACATATAAAACCCAACAATAGCATCTTCTTATTCTTAAGGTCTATAATCATCGCCAAACAGATCCGTACAATCACTCGAATCTGTTCAGTTTCTAGGTATTTATACCACTTAATTAGTTATTTAGTTGTTAATGTATTGATTTAATTAAGTTATTGTTGATTATGTTTTTTGATGTTAATTTATACGCTTTATAACGAATGTTACAAATCTTATTGTAATCAATTGAACCGGTTGATGATACATCACATGAGTAGTAAAAATTGTTAATTTATCACTCTAGTTTGTGTTAATGTTTTTTTAATATTTCATTTTAATGTTTATGTGGCTAAGTTTTTCAATGATGTTGATTTTGCTTTTTTTATATTGATTCTTTAATATTTAATGTTGATTTGATTTAGTAAGGACAAGAATCGTGATTTCCGTATTGCGATTTTGGAGCGCACGAACGGGCCTAATAGGCTTGTAGTTGACGAAGCTATTATTGATGATACTCTGTTGGTGCGATACATCCTGATACAGTGGAAAAGCTTCTGCTTTTTAGAGGGGATATAATCTTGATCAAGGTTTATCTAAAGTTTTGCTATTGTTTTTGTTTTAATTTTGTATAATTGATTTGGCATGTAGTATCTACATATGAATATCGTTTCTTGAGTGCTTGGTACTTGAAGGTGTTATCGGGTTTGGTTATAGGGTTATCGGGTCGTATCGAGTCTGGTCGATTCGGGTATTGATTTTTTAAAACTCACTCGTAACTCGACCTGATAAGTAATCTTGTTATCGGGTTTGGGTGGTATTCAGGTCGGGTTGTGTCGGATCGGGTGATTTAGGTTTATCGTATTAAAACATATGGCCAACGTACTCTATGTATATTATGTCTTCAGTCGTTCAGATATAACTGTCTTGTATATCTTAAACATCTAAGGTTTCTCTGTTGATAGAAACTAAATTTGTATTGCTTTTTTTAGCGCATACCAAGGTTTATACATTATGAACTGGATTTACCGTTACTTCACCAAACCCTCTTATGTTCATTTGATCAGTATGTCTCTCTTTCTTGCAATAATTTTCGCTAAAGAAGTTGTTTAGGCAGTGTTTTCATTCATATCGAATTCATGAGCCATATGGAGTATATTAATACATTTTCTGGTGTTGCAGATTTGATAACAGGGTTAGTCCAGTTATTGCTATACACAGATTTCTTCTTTTACTACTTTCAAAGGTAAATGCAACATGTGATGAACTAAATGATTACATGTTACCATTAGATTTAGCAATTTTGATCCATTTACTTGTAAATGGAACGGTTTGGTATATTTTCATCTCAAATACATCAAGTAGGTCTAATGGCTCAAATGAGGCAATAGTCGCATATACTGTATCCTGATTGTGTTATATAGAAATCTACATATTAGAATAATAAAGCTTTTTTTGTCATATATAACCCACCATATAGACCGATATCAAAATGAATCGTTTGGAGTTGTTTAAACCCACCCAGTTTGCAACCGCATGGAACAAATGTTTCAAGTATTGTTTTAGTTTACATTTGTATCATTGATTTTATATGTGTTGTATGTAAATAAGACTATAGTTTCTGATGTGCTTGGTACTCTGTTGTATGGTAATAATATAGCATTGATTCAACGTTTTTTTTTGTTGGGTTTGTGTTTAGTAACTGAACTGTTATTTAGGTGTGTATAATTCTTTTGATTCGATTTAGGAGTACTTTTCTATCTTTTACTATGAATTTATAACCATAGTTACTTGTATGTTTTGTTTAATTTGTATTGACGGGTTTTTAGTTGTTGTTTTGGTAGCTGATTGATAGTGCTGTTGATGTGATATAGGAATAATATGTTGTGCTGTGTTGTGAATTTATATTGTAATTGATTTGATGTTTTCTTTAAAACTTTAAATTGTGTTTACTGATTCACGGATGTTCTTTTGACTGCTAATGAGAGTTTAGGGTAATTACATTGTTATTTAGTTGTGTATTACGGTACTAGTGATTTGATTGGGATATTGATTTTTTTTGGGTTTATAGCTATAATCACTTGGGTTTTCCGTATACTTGATGTTTAATAACCGGTAGCTATTGTTTTGATCTCTGATGAAAGTTTAGGGCAATTACTTTGTTCTTTTGATTTAGAAATGATGATGTATGTAGTAGTACTATAACAAAAGCTCAGTTCGAGTATGTTTGAGTATTCAAAGTTGACGATGCATGTTGTTTTAGGTGGTAAATTAAAAGGTCTCTGCAATTTATGGAAGATAGAACTCTTTTTTCTGGATATATAGGAGTATGACTCTTAATTGGATAAGTTATGTCACTGTGTTTAATAGTAGCTCCTTGTGCCTTATGACTATTCTTATTACTATCTAGTAATTAACAAGTTATAGTATTTGACGTGTTTCTTATATTCATAATTAGTAGATGAAAGCTGTACTGCACGATATTCCATACATCATGATGATATAATAAGTTTAACGCTCTCGTCCAGCCTTATCTATTGAACAATCTGAATTTTGTTGTTTTTACCCCGTAATAATTATATTTGATGTGGTTCTTATTTGATTTAATGTGGTTATTTTTTTCCTAGTATTTGAATTTTGAAATAATCTAACACCAGTTTGTAAAGGGTTTTATCGAGAACCAAAAAAGTAGCTATTGACTTTATGCCCCATTTAAAGATTCGTATGACTTGTGTTTTGGTTGTATCGAAAAGTATAGGTAGTTATAGTGCATAAGAAATTCTTCTGTTATATCAACTTAAAGTCGGCTGGTAAAGGCTAAAGTGCACAAGTAAAAATCTGCACAATATATGGATGTTTCTATGTACTTTGATAGTTCGATTCTTGTATTTGTCATTAAGATAATCTATCGAAGTTCTATATTGACCTCTCTTTTTGCAATTTGTGTACTTAATTGTTGGATGTTAAATGAAATTGACTAACGTTTATAAGTACAACGATCATTTACGAATAAACTTCTGTTTTGATTACAGTGTTCGACATGGGTACCTTTATCAAAACGAGCTTGCTTGCCTTTTTTCTGTTGTTTCTTCTATCACCAACTGCGTTTGCGGCTACTAATGATGGTCTGCTTCGAGTTGGACTTAAGAAGAGGAAGCCGGATCGAGTTAACCAACTTACTGAACATGGTTTGTCCGCGGAAGGAAATGCTAGAAAAAACTTTGACTTCCTTGATACTCTCAGGAATTCAGATGGTGACATGATTGCACTAAAGAACTGCATGGATTCTCAGTATTTTGGTGAGATTGGTATTGGTACTCCAACACAGAAGTTCACTGTGATTTTTGATACTGGAAGCTCTAATGTATGGGTGCCTTCTTCAAAGTGCTATTTTCAGTAAGTTTCTTCTAGCTGTGTGTTTCAGTTTCCTAATTCAGGATCTCTCTCAGTAATTCATACTTAGTTTGAGTGCTATACTCATGAATGCTCACTCGAAGTATAAGGCGAAAAGTTCAAGTAGCTACAAGAAAAATGGTACGGTCACTTGTGATGATTTTTCAATTATTTTATTTCTCTCCTACTGTTAAAGGGTTAGCAGAGACCATAGTGAAACTAAGGTGATTATTTGTGATTGGTTTTTGGGTAAGATTAGTGCTGCAAGGATCAGATATTGCTATGAATATTTTTTATTTAATGTACACACATAAAATGAAAGAAATACTAATTAAGAGATGGAGTGTTAGGCTTGGTGTACAATGAGAGGCGATACTCACCCTGGCGGTAGATAATTAGGATCCTCATCTATCTATTTGCCTTGTCATGTGCTGTGTGAATTTGTAGTGGCAAAGCCAATCCTCCTTTATTTGTTTCGATAATACCTTTTGAGAGTAATCATTGACGGTCATGTATAACAAAGGGAAAAGAAAATCAGAAATAATATAGAAATGTGCATGTAAAGAATGAACATGCAGCCATATTTGTTGCTCATTCCTTTAGCTCATAGCAATTAAGTGAGAGGTCTGGTTGCATCTGTTGTATTTACCAGGTTAGTAATTGTTGCATTTCTTTCAGGGACATCTTCTGCTATTCAGTATGGAACTAGATCAATATCTGGTTTTTTCATCCAAGACTCTGTCACTCTTGGCGATCTTGTGGTTAAAAAGCAGGTAAAGATTAAGAAATTGTGTTTTTCAATTTGCTGACTACGATACTATAATCAAGTCTCTTACCTTGTGATCTTGACATTCTCCAGGATTTCATAGAGGCTACCAAAGAGCCTGACATTACTTTCTTGGCAGCCAAGTTTGATGGTATACTTGGCCTTGGATATCAGGAGATCTCACATGGTTCACAATGTGGCGAGATTAGACATAGACGATTAAGCTAAATTCTAGTAATATTCTATATTCTTGTAAATTCTAGTATGACTTTAATTTTAATAAAAATTGTGTTTGCTTGCTTTAGTTTGTTGGTTTTACAGTTTTGGTCCTTCTAAATTAGTTTATATATATTCATTGTATTTGTATTTCTTCATTTTGGTGGGTTAAAATTGCAAAATTTGGAATTTACTTAAAATTCCAATTTTTTTTTAAAAAAATAACAATTTCCAAAGAGACTTGTTTTTTAGACAATACACGTCTTTTTACTCTATAAAAAGACTGGTTAGATGTTGCTAAAAAGACTAGTTTCTGGAGGAATACTATGGATACCAATCTCTAAAGAGACTTGTTTTTGTTTTTAAAACAAGTGTCTATACGTATTATAGAGACTAGTTTAAAACCAGTCTTTTTAGGATTTGCTAAAGAGACATCCCCCTTTGGAGACCTTTTGCAAAACCAGTCTCTAAGAGTTTTTTTGACCAGTCTCTAAGGGCTTTTTTGTAGTAGTGGATGAAGGAAGTTCCGAATGAAGAACTTCCGAATGAAGGAAGTTCCGAATGAAGAACTTCCGGATGAAGGAAGTTCCGAATGAAGAACTTCCGGATGAAGGAAGTTCCGAATAAAGAACTTCCGGATGAAGGAAGTTCCGAATGAAGAACTTCCGGATGAAGGAAGTTCTGAATGAAGAACTTCCGGATGAAGGAAGTTCCGAATGAAGAACTTCCGGATGAAGGAAGTTCCGAATGAAGAACTTCCGGATGAAGGAAGTTCCGAATGAAGAACTTCCGGATGAAGAAGTTCCGAATGAAGGAAAGTTCCGGATGAAGAGTTGTTTGATTAATATTGTTTGCCTGTTATATGTACTTGTTGTATTATGTTATGAATTGTGTTATGCTTAGAAGTAAGAATGATATATATCTATATGTTTTTGTGCATCAACCTTTCATGTCTTATCTTAAGCAGATACAATGACTAATCCAACAGTACAAGCAATCCAAGACTCTAGAGAAGCCGCTATTGCTAAAGCACGAACCCTTAAGTTTATACCCAACAACTACCGGCTGAAGCAAGTCTCAAAATCCACTCACCATGGATTTAAAGTAGCCATCGCGATCCTTGATCAATCCCATTTTAAGAATACTTTAAGAAGTAGTGCCTCGGTGCCTTATGATTATATGTATGAATTTTGGGCTACCAAGGAAATCACTTCAAACAAGATCACCTTCATCATCGACAACAAGCAGCAGACGCTCACAGTTTCAGACTTCCGTAAGATTTTTGGTATACGGGATACACCCAAAGGCATGTCATTTTCGAGGGATCCTACTAAAGATGAACTCATGGAGTTATTTGACGCTCTTGGATGTCCTGACATACGAGTTGCGTCTGAGTTTACCACTGCTAAAGTAGGACAACCTTGGAGAGCATTGTTGGGGATTCTCAGTAGATGTCTTACACCAAAAACAAGTGGCCATGATGCTTTGCGCAGTCCTATTATAAACCTCTTCTATGGCATGTACAAAGCTGCAAATGTAGATTATGCATTGTTGATATGGGAAGAATTCACCTTTCAACTCTTCCAGAACAAGAAGCTGAAGACAAATTTCTTTCCTTATCTAAGGTTTATCAAGCTTATCATTAATTATTTTATGAAAAATGATGCTACTATTGATAGGCGTGCAGCAAGTCGTTATCACACTGAAGAAGCTGATGATACTGTGGATCTGAGGCATGAAGGACCGTCTGGTGGTGTGATTCCTGGTCCTATTCCCGATTATCTTCTGACGGAGAAAATCAAAGGTTCTGCTGATTACAAGCTACTGCAGCTAGAAATCAAGAAGCTGAAAGCAAACCTTCAGACTGGAGAAGACTCGTCTACAACGGTCAAGAGTAAAGGTAAACGCAAACAACCAGTTGCGTTACCTAAACCCGAAACCAAGAAGAAGAAGACTGAGGGTAAGAAGGGAAAGGGTAAGGCTGATGAGATGGTTTTACGTGACGAAGAAGATGTTGTTGATCCTGCTCTTGACAAGACAGAGAAACAAATGATGAAGATAGCAATTCAAAGGAGTAGGAAAGATACTGGCGGTAGTGGTTCAGGTGCAAGGGTAAATGTTGAAGAAGAGTACCAGGAACCAGATGATATTTATGAGTTTGGGTCACCTGAACATTATTCCACTTCGAAGGAGCCATCAATCCCTATTTCAGCAAGTGTGGAAAAGGAGTCTGTTGCTCCTACGATCATGGTGTCAACTCAACCTTTAGCAACTCAACCTCCACCAATACAACCCTTACCAACCAGACCGGCCTCAACACCATTTCTTCCACCACCTATAATTCCCATCCTTAGTACCGCAGTAACAACCGAGCCTCTTCAATCAACCCAGAGCAGCTCTGCAACATCTACAATGGCTGCATTGGTGATGGCCGAAATGTTGGATAAACATGTGGATAATCACAAACGAGAAATGGATGAACTTCTCCAAGAGTTACAAAGACGAGCTCAAAGTGAAGAAGCTTCTAGGAAAGCCCAAGAGGAGATGATTGCTAAGTTCGCTGCAGATATGGAGTTGACTCGAAAAGCACATGCAGAAGAACTAGCTCGGGTTAAGCAGGCTGAGGCTGATAAGCATGCTGCACGTATCACCAGACTTCAAGCGATGAGGGATAAATACAAAGAGCAAAAAGAAGCACTTGAAGCCTCTGTGGAAGAAAGAGTGCAAGAATCCGTTGAATCCATTATGCCTAAACTGCGTGATGAGTTGAAGACGCTAGCAGCTGATAACTTGTTGATCAAGTCATCCAATCCTTCAGAATCCGCCTACAAGATTGCTTATGACTTGACGGATTTTGAATTGAAGAAGATCCTTAAGGCTCGTATGGTGGAACTTGGATCGTTTGATAAGTCTAGGATTCAACGGGCTCTATTCAAATCCCTGAATGACGCTATCATGGAGGATGATAGGTTATTCAAAATGTTTGGAAGTGTGGTACCTTATCACATTCTACCTGAGGAGGATAAAGATGATAGTGAGCAGGAAGAGGGCACTGGTGAAGAGGAAGAGGAAGAGGAAGAAGAAGGAGAAGAAGAGGAAAAGGATGACGATGATGGTGATGATGAGGATAAGGATGAGGATGATGATGACGATGATAATGATGATGATGATGGCGATGATGGTGGTGATGGGAATGAGGAGAGTGCTAGGGGGAATAACGGGGATAACAATGAGGATGATGATGGGGGTGAACAGCCTAAAGAGGGAGACAAGGTTACCAGCTCCAAGAAAGCTGCTAAGTCTGGAACCAAGTCCAAGAAAGATGCAGCACAGAAGGACAAATCAACATCATCAGAATCAAGACGATCTAAGTGGCGCCACGATGTGAATGCTACTACAGCGTCTTCGGTTCCTGGTACTTCTATTGCTGTATCTTTACCTATTACCACTAACCCCATTAGTTCTGTTGTTGTTGCTCCTGTGATTGCAGAATCAGTAACGGAACCCGAAGCTGTACAACACTCACCAGTTCACGACACTGCCGAAATGCCTGAATCAGAACCAGCAGATGTTCGAGCTTCTACTCCTCTACAACAAGCACAACAATCTACGGTTCCTGAACCAAGCACACGAGACTGGGCAGACACGTTGGAGATAGACGAGACTGCACCACCACAGGCTTGGATCACGGCAACAGCACAATATGATCCGATCACAGACGCTGACAAAGATGTGTTGTATCTCCGTATCCGCAGTCCGATTGACTTATGTGCATTTCTTGCTCATGAGTATAAGACTTCGGTTACTCCATCCTTGGTGAAGAAAGCGCTGAAGGATAAGAGACTTCGTGCCAAAACCCGGTTAACCCGAATGGAGTTCGAGTATTATGCCGATGAGATCCTGAAGGCTCTGAATACCGTTCAACGGCCAGGCCTTCATGAATCAGAAAGAGCTCCACATCCAATGGATCCTTCTCAAGATAATCAGATTGCTCTTGACTTCTTCGTCACCAATGATCTTGTGTATCTTCTGAAGGGGTCATCAAAGTACGCAACCTCCCTGACCTTGCTGAAAGCTGCCAACTGGGGGACAATACCCTTTATCGAGGAAAAGGTAAACCGACTCTGGGTCCCTAAGGTAAATCGTAATTATGATATGTATGCTGTCATAGGTGCATCTCATTGGGACGAACGAGTCCGAAGGGCGTACAGGGGTTGCTGCCTAGTCAATTCTGGAAGCAACGTTAGATCCGATATCCGCATCTCCAGCATTCTAGGGTTGAAAACTGAAGCCAAGAATGGCTATTATCATGTGACGGAGATTCGTTTGAAAAGGGAGGATGACAGGGAATACAAAATCCAGCAGGGAGATTTTTCTATCATTCGCCTTGAGGATATCGAAGATATGCTGCTTCTGATGACCCGAGATCAACTCACACATATTCCTCGTGAAGACCTCATTGCTTTGAATACAACACTTCGTATGTTCACACGAAGCGTTGTCATCAAGACACGAGTTGAAGATCTGCAGTTGGGAGTCGAAAGCTACCAAAGGAAGCTCAACTTAACCCGTCCAGTGAATCAAGTTCTACCTGAACATGTAGAAAGATGTCCTTATACCGGCATTTCTGTCCCGAATTGCGGCATTTTCTACTTGAACAGTCGAGGTTTAATGAAGTTTATGAGGGTGGGTGAGCTATATAAGTACAGTGATGGGACTCTTCTACAAGTCAGAGGAAAGTTGGAGCATCTGAACTCGGGTGGGACTTTGCCAGAGATGACGGAGGATTGGCATCCGGGTTACCGGCAGATGGCGAAGTACGTGATCAAGAAGATTGATCAAAAGCTCCGTGAACGTAGATTGATGAGGAGCTTGGAAAGATTCGTTGGTGGAAGACCATATCTAGTGCACCACAAGCTACTGCAACGATCCATCTAATGGGTCGTACATTTCAGGTCCACTTTATATTGGTTTTCAATTGTGAATATGTATATTTGTGAATATTGTGCATTAATGGCTTGATGTAGTGTTAAAGTATGATAATTTTTCAAGAATTTCTCATGAGATTTTAAATCTTTCAAAATATACCATACCAAAGCACTACAACTATCCCTTATTAAATTAAGGGGGAGCAATAACTTGTTCCATGGCCAAACATCGATTTCATTTTTACCCAAAGACCGGTTAATCCATTCAATATCCCAAATATTAATGGTTAACATTTTGGATAAGGGGAGAAAATGGGATTAAGGAGACTTAAGTGATACTTGGCTAAAAGATGAAAAAGACTTAACGATAATCCAACTTAATATGTGTAAAGCACGTGTTAAGGGGGAGCGTTTTTGATGAACAAAACACCTAAGGTACAAAACTTTTGATTTTAATATCACAAGTACCTTATGTGATTTTCAATGATTTTTCATGGTGGCAATTCCTTCCCAAAACACGCTTAATTCACGACGAATGTGGTGACAAAAGGGTGGTAGGAATAGGTTTAGTCCAATGATTCATCAGAGCCAATGGAATCTTCCCAAGGATAATTCCCTAGATAGAATTAGAAGTCCTAGGAAAGATGGAGAAAGAATGTGAACGTAGCTGAATGTCGACCAAGTACTTAAGCTAGCACTGGAACAATCACAACAAGGTGCTAGTGATGACGTATTGGTAAGCATTGAAGGGGTTGAAGAATGAAAAAGAATTGTAAAGATAAAGGGTGTAAAGAAAGAAGCCCTCCTTACAACTTTAGGCAGAAACCGGGTCAATACATATGCTATTGAGGTCATTTTTACTAATGATTCTCGGTATTGAAGAAAGACATCATGGACCTAGTGATGCAATGCACAACCCTTCCCAGCTAACTCAAATATCTCTCAAAAGGTATTTGTTTTAATCACACGAAGATCAACACGTTATCTATTGGTTTATTCACTCTGAATAGACTGGTATTGAAAAGGTGGCACTCCTCTCCAGCCATAGCTCACTAAATCAAAACGCACAATCGAGTCTAGAGCCAAGAGATCATCAAAAGTCTCATTAGGACACTTTCTATTTATTCCTTGCTTTCTCACACACTGTGAAAAGTAAGACATTTTCATGAGTCCTACGCAATATTCCTGTAATATTGCCAGAACATCCGAGTAATACGTAAGTATTACAATGAAGATGGAAATCCTTCTTGAGCCAACATCAAACAAGCTCATGGTAGGTCACACGTGCGGTTCTTTTAGAACCAATCTTGTGAAAAACTGGAAGGAAACAGTGGTTTAATTCTTAATTGAACTTAAACTCGTTCCAGGCCTCTTCGCATTATCATATGATCTTGCCAGAACACTCAGAGTGACTCTTTATTGATCACAGTGACGAGTGGAAATCCTTCTAGTGTTAACATCAAACAGCACTTGGTAGGTGACGTGCAAGATTCTTTATGAATTGAGCTCGTGACAACTGGAAAGCAACGATGGTGAAAATCTTAATTGAAATTCACTTGTTCCAGGTTTCATGAATTGACGGCTTCAAATCACAAGGATAATTTATCCAAGTGATTCACTCTTTATGTTCGCAGTCAGCTTTGGACGGTCGAATAAAGAGAACGGGTTTACCCGCGAAATCCTGTCAGGAAGTTACTTAATTGAAACTATCCGTCACGGGTACGATATCTAATATCGTCCAACGGTCTTCACCGACCGGAGGTAAAATGCTACCGAATTAGAATAAAATGTTCAAAGCCATTTTATTCGTGTCGTTGCTGTGTACCTGTTAAAGACGGTGGCGTTGCTGTGTACCTGTTGAAGACGGTGGTGTTGCTGTGTACCAGTGAAGACGGTGGTGTTGCGGTGTACCTGTAGAAGTCGTTCCCACATGCTTATGTTTTTCTGCATCAAAGTTTAGCAAAAATTCAAGAAAATACAAGATAAAGTCTTCCGCTGTACCAAACTCTGAAACTTTCGAGAATTCAACAAAAAGACATAAGTGTGTGGAACATGGAGTCACGAGAAGGCAAATTCACAAGAGAGGCAAAGATCGCACGTGAAAGGCCAAAGAACAATGCTCTCAAGCCAAAGCCAAAAAGATCAAACCAACATATTCACAACAAAAGAAAGAAAAGAAGAAAAGACTACGAGCTAAAGAACGAAGACTTAGTATAGTATGCTAGGTTTAGAACTTTGTAACGTGGAGTGACCTCCCTTAGGGGGAGATTGTTAGAAATACGTTTTACGTATATTAGAAGTATCGGTCACTCCATAATATTATTTATGTTGTAATAGCTCGTAGTTAACAAATAGTTATTAGTTGCTTATTAAGTTAAGTAAGAACCGGTCCATGGGCCTGTCATGGACCGGCCCAAGCCCATGTAGCTTGGAAGTATAAATACCCCTTTCCACCATGGAAAGGGGTTGGTTGTTGTCATTTTGCTAGTTCCATTTATTGAAATAACACATAGTTTTCTCTCACTTTCTCTCTCTTGTTTCTCTCTCTAGAAAACAACAAACCCCTTCATAGATTCATAGGTTATCAATATTCTACAGTTTTGTTGTCATTAATATAAAATATAGAAAGTAAACTAGCTTGTGAATTACATGTGATTTTGTTTTGATCACATGTAATTTTACTTAAATTACATGTGATTCTCTATGTGTTTTTACATGTGATTCATGTAAAATATATAAAGCAAATTTGCTTTTGAATTAGTTATGAGTTTATTTTTATAATACATAGTATAACTATAACTATATGCATGGGCAATCTCGTCACTATGGGCGATTTCTGGGCAATCTCTATCTCGTTATTTCTCTGATTCAATCTGATATCACCTCTCATTAATTAACGATTGTATTACATGATTCATCCTTGCATCACCAATTCTTGCTTCTTTATTTTTTGAGGAGGTTAAGGCTTGTGATCTTCTGATCCCCCTTCATCTTCCTGTGATTTAATAATTACCGGAGTTTTGTGTGATTCTAGATTGGTGTCTGTATATTATCTTTAATTGATTGAAGTAATTTCAGTTTGATGATTTAGGCGTTTTAGGGTTCCTTTTCCCAGATCCCTTTCTCCTAATTTTCCTAATATTTCATTTTTTTAGATCTCCCTTCAATCCAATTTCTTCGGTTCGGTCATGGGTGATACTAGATCCTTTCGTTCTAAGGAAGATCTTGCTATTGGCATCTCTAAATCAGTTTTTGTTACCAATTTCCCAGATAGCTTTGGTCCTCGTGATTTATGGAAGTTGTGTGAAACATATGGTAGAGTGGTTGACGTGTTTATTCCCAATCATAGGTCTAAAGCAGGTAAGCGTTTTGGTTTTGTTAGATTCATTAGGGTGGATGATACGGAGCGTTTGATTGGGAACTTGTGTACTATATGGGTGGGGTCGTCTTCACCTCCATGCCAATGCGGTGAGATATGGGCGTACTATTCGTAACCCTACTCCTCCTGCACCTTCTTTTGCGAGAGTGTATAACAATCCCCCTGTTCCAAAAAATCACAGATGTTTCGCTAATGTTGTGGGCGGTACTCCTGCATCTCAATCTTATCCTGGAAGTGATACTCCTGCCTTGATCCTAGATGATAGTTGCGTCCAGGAGTCTGATGTATCTAGGAGCATTTTAGGAAGAGTCAAAACTTTGAGCACCATACCTAATTTGTACAACAACTTGAATAAGGAAGGGTTTACAAATTTACTTATCACGTATCTTGGTGGATTTTGGGTCCGTATTGATCTTTCGTGTGAGAAGACCAAAGACAAATTGCTTCAACACATAGGTGTGAATTCATGGTTCGATGAATTAAAGGAGATTCATTGTGATTTTGTTAGTAATGAGCGTGTCGTGTGGGTTGATATTGAAGGTGTCCCGATGAACCCCTAGTCTCATAACACGTTTTCTAGGATATGTAAGAAATGGGGAGATTTAGTGGATACTAAAGAGTCGGGCGTTTCTACATTTGCTCGTAAAAGAATTTGCATTAAGACTAGTCGGGTGGATAACATATTAGAGACTTTTAAAGTAATATTTAAAGGGAAGACATATACGGTTCGTGCTAAGGAACTCTTTACTTGGAACCCTTGTATTGTGGAGTTTGAGGATGAAGGTTACATAATAGACGATGCTTCTAACTGTGGTGAGCAATTTCATTCGGATGGCCCTATTCATAACGGGGACAATAAAGGGACGGAGAGTGATGACGAAGTGGTGTCAAATACTATTTTTGAGGAGAACCTCGATGCCTCCCCTGGTAGAAGTCAACCGGATAATGCGCAAAAATCTCAAGATCCGTTCGGGTTTTATGATATATTGAATAAACCTAAGGAGACAAGTGTACCAGAAGTAGATCCTTCCATATCGCATCCACCGGGGTATACCCTGGAATCCCCTATTCAGCTGCAAAACGATAACACTTCTGTTAAAAAGCAAGAGAGTGATAAGGATACACTCCATCAGGATAAGTCTTTTCATCCTAAGGAGAAGTGTTCTTCTACTAGTGAGTCTTCAGTTGAGGCGACTACTCAAATTCATTCTCGTGACATGAAAAAGGGAGGATCTTTTCTTGAGGTTCTAGATGAAACAATTAAGGTGGGGCAAGCTATGGGCTATGTTATGGAAGGGTGTTCTAAAGACATAGAGCATATTATCAGTTTACAAGGAGCTAATGCATGTGTTAAATGAAGATACTATCTCTTAACGTTCAAGGTCTTGGCCAACAATCCAAGAAGGAGTGGGTTAAAGATCTTAATATTAAAAAGGGTGTTAACTTCCTAGCGTTACTAGAAACTAAAATGGACAATATGTCTCAGGCGGATGTCAAGTCCATTTGGGGTAATTCCAACTTTCAATTTGCAGCAAGTGGTTCAGTTGGTAATTCAGGTGGTATTCTTTGTGTCTGGGAAGAGTCTATTTGCAAAAAGGAGAATGTTTCTATGTTAGATAATTTCGTCGCCATTTATGGGACTTGGTTGCTGACAAATACTAAGATCTTATTTATGGTGATTTATGCCCCACAATCAATAGTTCTTAAACTTGTTCTTTGGGATTATATTTCCAGTCTCATTAATAGATGTAAAGGTGAATCAATTGTTTTAGGTGATTTCAATGAGGTAAGAGTCAAAGAAGAAAGATTTGGATCTCTGTTTAATGTTTCTAATGCCCGTGAATTCAATGGTTTTATCGCTTCTTCTAGCTTGGAGGAAGTTAAGATGGAAGGATATTCATTTACTTGGGTTCATCCCTCTGCCACAAAAATGAGTAAGCTCGATCGTTTCCTTGTCTCGGAGGGGATTTTTTTAGTGTTTCCCGCGATTAAGTCCACTTGTCTCGATCGTCACTTATACGACCATCGCCCTAGTTTTCTTGATGAAGTTCATGCGGATTTTGGGCGTACTCCGTTCAGAACTTATCATTCGTGGTTCAGTCGCGAAGGTTTCGATACTATGCTTGGACAGGGTGGAGTTCTTTCAATCATAACGACTCTAATAGATTGGTACATTTCAAAAATAAACTTCAAAATTTGAAAAGTATCATTCGGGATAGGGTCAAAGTCTCTAATCATTCCTTAGTGGGCAAAAAACAGAATTATGTCTGATTTGGCGGCCATTGATAAATCTGTTGATGACGGATCTGTTTCGGATGCTATGTTAGCTAATCGTTTGGTATTGATGAATAAGCTTCAAGAGATTAATAAATCTGCTAATAAGGATGCTATCCTGAAAGCCAAGGTCACTTGGGCTATAGAAGGTGATTAGAACTATAAATTCTTCCACGGTATCATAAATAAAAGGCGGTCTCAATTAGCTATCCAGGGGATTTTCATTAATGGCGACTGGTGCACAGATCCTTCTTCTGTTAAAGAAGCCTTCTTGGACCATTTCTCGGCTCGGTTCAAAGCCCCTACTATTTCACGTTTTAAGTTGAATTTTCCTTTTCCTAATCGGTTTTCCCCTGATCACGTGTCGGATTTGGACAGCATCATTACGGCGGATGAGATTCGGGCTGCGGTTTGGGATTGTGGTGAAAATGAAACTCCTGGACCTGATGGGTATACTTTTGAATTCTTTAGGAGGTATTGGAATGTCATTGGCTCAGATTTTTCCGCGGCTGTTGCGTGCTTTTTTGAGAATGGTTCCTTCCCGAGAGGTTGTAATGCTTCGTTCATAACTTTAATCCCTAAAGTGGTAGATGCCAAACTGGTTAATGACTTCCGTCCTATTAGTTTGATAGGCAGTGTTTACAAGGTGGTAACGAAGATTCTTGCGAACAGGTTGGTACGAATCTTACCTGATCTAATTTCCAATACACAGTCAGCTTTTATAGCCAAAAGACAAATATTAGACGGGCCGTTTATCTTGAATGAAGTCCTTGCTTGGTGTAGAAGGAAAAGAAAACAAGCTCTTGTTTTTAAGGTTGATTTTGCGAAGGCTTACGACTCAGTTAGGTGGGATTTCCTCTTAGATGTCTTGCATGCTTTTGGGTTCGGGCCAAAATGGTGCAACTGGATTAGAGGTATTTTTACTTCTAATATGACTTCGATTTTAGTTAACGGTAGCCCTACTTCTGAGTTCCCGATGCATTTCGGGTTGAAACAAGGTGATCCTCTAGCTCCTCTACTTTTTATCCTTGTTATGGAATCTCTTCACATTTCTATGTTCCGAGAAACTAATGAGGGTATCTTTAGAGGTCTTAATATTAATGGGTCTACTTTGTCACACCTTTTTTATGCGGATGAAGCTATGTTCATTGGCGAATGGTCGGATGCTAAACTTGATAACTTACTCCGAATTCTTAATTGTTTTCAGTTAGCTTCAGGGTTGCGTATCAATGTCAGTAAAAGCAATATTCTGGGGGTTGGGGTTTCTTCAACAGTTGTGCAGCAAGGAGCTTTACGTATCGGTTGCGAAGTTATGCATACTTCGTTTAAATACTTGGGTATTATGGTGGGTGACCATATTTCTCGAAAGTCGGCATGGTCTAATACCTTACAGAAGATTCGTGTTCGTTTGTCTAAATGGAAGGTGAGTACTCTCTCAATCGGGGGCCGATTGACTCTACTTAAGTCGGTTCTTGGTGCTCTACCTTTGTACAACATGTCCATTTATAAAGCTCCGTTGTCTGTGATTCGTGAGATGGAGATGATTCGTAATTCATTCTTTATTGGTAGTGATAATCAGAAGAATAAGATTACTTGGGTGTCGTGGGATAAAGTCACGTCTTCTAAGAAGAATAGTGGTCTAGGCGTTGCCAGTTTATTCGCTCTTAATCGTGCCCTCTTACTTAAATGGGTGTGGCGGTTTTTAACGGGAGATGGTTCGTTATGGTCTCAAATTATTGGTGCTATTCACGGTATTCGTCTAGATTCTCATTCTAATAAAGTTTCTTCCACGTAGGGTATTATTCTTCGTGAGCTCCAACTCCTACGTGTTAAAGGTTTTGATTTCCTATCTCATTGTAAAGTTCGTGTGGGAGATGGTTTGAAGACTAGATTCTGGTTAGATGTTTGGTTGTTGGACACTCCCCTCCGTGATCGATTTCCTCGTATATTCTCTCTTGAGACTGATAAAGATGTTTCCGTTGGGTCCAAGCTTAATGTATCGATGCTGGACTCGTCTTTTAGAAGAATGGTAAGGGATGGTATTGAAAGGACAAAGTTGTTGGAATTGATCACGTTAGTATCTAATGTTTCCCTTTCCTCCTGTTCGGATAGGTGGATTTGTGATCTTAGAGGCGATGATGATTTTCGTGTCAAATCTGTCCGTGACTCTCTTGATAATCTATTCCTTCCATCTTTGAAAATTCGTACGCGCTGGGTGAAACAAGTGCCGAATAAAGTTAATATACTTGTTTGGCGTGCTACTCGTGACCGTCTGCCCACTCGAGGTAATTTGATTTCTAGAGGTGTTAGCTTGGTCTCTAATAATTGCCCGATTTGTGATTCTATGGTTGAAGACTCGCAACACCTTTTCTTTGATTGTGACCTGGCTACTTCTATCTTACATAAGGTTTGCAGTTGGTGGAACATTCAATGGGGTGTCATTTCGACTTTCGATGCTTGGAACAATTGGTTATCCTCTATTAGTTTGTTGTCTAAGCTAAAAAATCTGTTGGAGGGAGTGTTCTATACTTCTTGGTGGTTTATATGGTGGTTCAGAAATAGTTTAGTATTCGATACTTCTCCACCTAGGCGGTCAGTGATTTTTGATGATATAGTCTCGTACTCTTATAATTGGTGTACTAGTCGTTGTAATTGTTCTTTTTCTTGGGAGATGTGGCTTAAAACCCCCTATTTAATCTCTTTGTAATGTTGTTCTAGCACCTTGCTAGTTTCTTAATAAAATTGTCGTTCAAAAAAAAGTTATGAGTTTATTTTAATCACATGTAATTCTGCTTAAATTACATGTGATTTAATGATAATTACATGTGATTGATCCGAATAACAATTTACTTATACTAAATCCAAAATCATAATTTTCGCCAAACCGTAAGTAATTTTTTCAAACACTTGTGATTTGTGTCAAATGACATGATTTTTACCAAATCACAAGTGATTTGTGATAATTTTCTTTTTAATGATACTTACTTCTATATACTTTCGACGAATTTTTTTAATTTCCGCACTCACGGATCACATGTGATTTATTACTTTATAAATCATACGTGAATTTGTAAAATCATTTACAATTTAAGGATTTCTGAAATCACACGTGATTTGTTACTTTAATATCACATGTAAATTTATGAAATCACATGCGATATATGGAATCACATATGCATTTTAGAAATACAAATCACAATTGATTTTACAAATTACTAGTGATTTTACAAATTATGTGTAATTTTTTTGATGAAAATTTCAACAAAAAACATCGAAACTATATGAAAAAGCTAGTGGCGTAACTTGTTACGTGTTTACAATTGACTATGTAAATAATTACACTAATAAATAATAATAAAAGTTATTTATTTATTCTGTAAAAAAAAATTAATTTTTTATATAAAAACTCACAAGTAATTTTTCCGCATCACATGTGATTTTTATAGTCGAAAATCGCAATAATAAAAAATCGTCAAAAATATATCAAAGTGCCTATCTACTGAAAGATAAGAATTTTTTCGTCGCAATGGTGTATTTTTCGTAATCTGACGATTTATCGTTTGAAAGATATGGTGTTTTTAAGAAAAAAAGTGAAAGATAAGTTTTTATTTTTTGATGGAAAAAATGAATGATTGAGATTTATTTATTTCATTTTTTATTAGTTCATTTCTATGTAGAACTCAACTCAGTATGTTACTCGTTATCTGAAAAACTTCAAATTCGAAGAGTTATTAACTGTTTAAATTATGTATGTATCATGCATGATTTACTACAACTAAAAGAATGTGAGCCTTTATAAGGAGTTGTCTTCAAATAAATAAGATTAAATAAGAATGAGATATGGGCTTTATTATACGTGTATATGCAACGAGTGACTTCAAAAATTGTGGCCCTAGGTGAAAGGGGGCCTTGTGCCATTGCACGGGTCGCACACCCCTTGAGCCGGCCATATGAAGATTATTGTTAGTAACTTGGTTACTTAATTAGTAAAACATTTATAACTAAGCTGTAACTATCCTTATTTCTTTGGATGATACTGAAAATACAACTAACACCAAACTGATTTTCCAGCGTTGCTAGGTCATAAACCTGTGTTTTTTTAAACTATAGGGCCATCTCGTGGAATTTAATGACCCTGTGCCGTAATTCTAAATAGGCCCTTTTAGTTCGAAGGGTGAAGTGTTCGTAGACACGACAATCACTAAGTTCATAATGCATTGCTTTTGTTACCGAGCAAAGAAATTGCTAACCATATTCTTACATCAATAAGTCTTTCTTTTAGTTGTAACATTTTATGATAACTATAGACTTCAAACTTTATATCTTTTTGTAATCTAAGATGTTTAAAATATACCATAGCTACAACTCAAAATTTTGACTTGTTTCAGACTTATATCGTAGTTTATTTTTATTGTGAATTTTGAGTTTACTCTAAACTTCTAACCACAAATACAAAATAAATAAAGAATAAAAAGGTTGAAATATCAAAATGCTAAGTTAGGAGGGCTGGAACTAAATTTTTAAAACTAAGAAGGCTAAACACAAATAATAAGTGGCCCCCATACAAACGTTTTCTTGATAATATTAAGAGTAAATTGTATAAATCGTCCTTAAAGTTTGGTCAAATTGCCTGTTTCGTCCTAAACGTTAAAAAGGTGCAAGGATCATCCATGTGTAGAAACTTTAATGCAAGTATCGTCCTTATGAGGAAAATTCTTGGGACGAAACTTGCAAAATTACCAAAACTTTTGGGACGAAACATGCAACATGGCTAAACATTAAGGATGAAAATTTGCGAAATAGTTTTATTTTAGGACGATATTAGCACTTTCAAAATATTTAGGATGAAACATTCAAAATAAGCAAACCTAAAGGACGATTTATGCAATTCTCTCAAATATTAATGTCATCACCTTAACTTCAAAATTTCTAATGTGTTTCATTTTTCACCATTAAAACACATGAAAAAGCTTCTTTCACTCTTTTGTTATAAAAAATATTATATTGTCTATTAGAAATCATCTTCTAACAAGATTAGATGTTCGAAGAATGAGTGTATATTAAAACTGATTTTTAGACATCGGAGGCCCTCAGAAATCTGAGGCCCTATACGGTCGCCTATGCTGCACATGCTCAAATCCGGCCATGCTATAAGCATTCATTATAGATGTCAAAAATTAAAATACGATCTTGTTGAATGCAAAAAGTAAGTCGTGCCATTGGTTTGTATACAGAGTACAAATAGTACTTTATCATAATTTTTTCTTTCTCAATGAAGGTTTATATAGTTTATAACAATTATTAAAATCGTAACAAACATCAGAATACATATAACAAAAGCGATTTAACAATATGATAATAACACATTCAAAATTAATCGAATTAGGGTTACATACCTTTTGGAATGCAATTCTCACGAACAAGAACAAATTCATCGAATTATGGTTTATATCGAATCACAGATATATATAGTCTAAAGTAAAATATATTACGCTCTTGTACACACGTATAAAAACGAGTTAACCGTAATACTAGTACGTCAAAACCAAGCTCAAACGTATTATGGAAAATCAACCCAACAACCATAGAGAGGGGCTAGGACTTGATTCAAGAAAACCAAACAAACCAAACAAAACCCTAGGTGCGTTACGTTGGTCGATCGCAAGAGAAGAGAGGGAAAGATGGATTGAAAAATAATGAAAGCTTAGGGATGTTTATATAGTCCTAGAATACTTGTAGCCCAAGGTAAAGTATTTAAGGCAAAAATACTCTTCTCCCCCTTTGTGTTAACCGACGGTCGAACACCCCATAGGGGTGTTCCGGAACCTTCTTTTCCTCTTCTATTTTATTTCACAACGATCAGTAATTCTTAACTCTTAAACTTAACGACGGTTAAATGTTTATAGATCGATTTAAATAATAAACATATAAATACATTTATTAATAAATATTTAACTCTTTACGTATTGTGTGCAATCCCGTAATCTCGATTTCGATCGACTATTAAAGTTACGTCCATAAACTTTCAACTCCCACTTGGACATATTTAAAATAGTGTGTTCACATCGGTTGGCATCTAGTTACACGCCAATGCCTCTAGTACAACTCGAGTAAGGTCGTCTGGAAAAAACCTTTTAATTTCATCATTATTATTATCCTTTCGTTTCTAATACAACGTTAATAAGGATATGGATCTTAATCATTTCTTTCATTAACCATTTTGTTTCTCATGCATAGATTCAGCAAGATTACCAAAACAAATTTGGGTGCGGCCACACAAACATCTTACTAATCCCACGAGGGGCCCATCTGTATTATTCTCCAAAATGAATTTGGAGGAAACAAATTCCATATTGACTACAAGAAAAACTTATGAATTTTGAAACACTTCTGAAAATAACCCTTATAGCTACCAGTTACGTTTAGCGTTAGATTATTTCACAAACATGCACTAGATCCATGATAGTTTCCTGGCATCTCAGGTTTAAGGATAACTATTTATGATATACTTAACGACAAAGATCCATAAAGTGTAATCATATAGTTGGGATAATACCTATATTTAATTCATCAAATAAAATCTAAATTTGATATGTAAACACATCAATATACTTTCAAGTATATTCAATCACAATTTAGATTTGTCTAAATTTAATAATATTCCTATATTATTAATCGACAACGGACATTTAGAAAACAATAATATTCATGGATTAAAACATGTAAAATAGGATACAAAATTAAATAACAAGAATAAACATAACTCAAACTTTATTTCATTAAATAATAATCCCTCAACATCCTTTATCCAAATACTAACCACAGATTTGTATGAATCACTAGCTAATTGAAGCCCAATGTTTTTGGCATGTTCAATGACCTTTCCTCTAGGTAAAGCCTTAGTTAAAGGGTCAGCTACGTTATCATATGTGTGAACTTTTATTAATTTGATTTCACGAGCTTCGACTTGTGTCTGGCGCCCTGCATGACTCTAGAATCATTGGTGAATATGATTGCAGCAGAATTGTCACAATACATATCAATAGGTTCTTTAATTGAAGGCATCATTCCAAGATCTTCAATAAACTTCCTAATGCAAACAGCTTTCATTGCAGCTTTTGAAGCAACCATGTACTTAGCTTGAGTTGCATGCATTTAAATAGTTGTCTGCTTCTTGCTCTTCCAGTCAATTGCTCCTCCATTGATAACAAACACGTAACTCGTCTGAGACTTCGTATCGTCTTTATCACATTGCCTGTTACATTCTGTTCTGTGTCGGTTTACCTCTGAACACAAAAACATTTCTTTTGTACTCGTCAATTACTTCAGAACATGTTTAACAACAACCCAGTGGAGCTTCCTAGGATTCTGCTGGTAACGACTGACCAAGTTCTGAGAAAACGTCACATCAGGCCTTGTACATCTAACAACATACATAATAGATCCTACAGCCGAAACATAAGGCACCTTGTTCATGTAAGCCACCTCTTCGGGTGTTGATGCATCTTTCTTATGACTTAATACATGCTTAACTTCCATAGGTTGAAAACCTTTCTTGGAATTATGCATATTATACTTCTTCAACATCTTGTTAATATAAGCATCTTGACTAAGACCAATTAACCGTCTACTCATATCTTGATAGATTTTAATTCCCGGAATGTATGAAGCTTCTCCCAAATCCTTCATAGAAAAAATTTACCAAGACAATCCCTAACAACTCTAAGTCTTTAAATGTTACTTCTATGATTAATATGTCATTAACATATAGAATTAGGAACACTACATCACTCCCACTAGCTTTGCGATATACAACATGGCTCATCACGATTTTAAATAAATCCAAACTTCTTGATTTCTTCATCAAATCGTTTATTCTATTGACGCGATGCTTGCTTCAAAGCATAAATAGATCTTTGAAGTTTACACACGCGTTTTGGATATTTAGGATCAACATACCCTTCAGGTTGCTGCATATAGATGTTTTCATCTAAGCGACCGTTAAAGAAGGCACTTTTAACATCCATTTTCCATATCTCATAGTCATAGTATGTTGCTATAGCTATGAGAATCCTAGTAGCTCTTAAGTCTGCTACAGGAGAAAACGTCTCCTCGTAGTTTATGCCAAAAGTTTGTGTAAAACCTTTAGCTACTAAACGAGCTTTATAGGATTGTACTTCACCACCCATGTCAGTTTTCTTCTTGTATATCCACTTATGTTTCACTACTTTAGCATTTGGTGCTGGATCTACAAGAATCTAAACATCATTATTTTTCATGGACCTCATTTCCTCATCCATTGCAATCATTCACTTATCCTTTTAAGAATTAAGTATGGCGGATTTATAAATAGCAGGTTCACCAAGATCCCCTACTTCATCATCATCATTCTCTATGTTAAGACATAGTTTGCTCGATGCACGTATAGTCCTTTCAGACCTACGTAGAGGAACTATTTCTGGTGGAACCGCCTGACTTTCTGGTTCTACAGGAATTATTTCACTAGTATTTTTAGAAGCCACTGTATCTATATGACTCTCTTCAAGAACATAATTTCTCCCACTGAATTCTTGATTTATAAGATCACTTTCAAGGAAGTCTCCATACCTTGCAACAGTAATTTTGTTTTCAGGTGGATAATAAAAGTAGTAACCCATAGTTTCCTTAGGGTATCCTACAAAGATACATTTCAATGATTGTTGTTGGAGTTTATCAGCTGAGTCACGTTTCACATACGCCTGGCAACCTCAGACCTTTAAATAAGACAAATATGGTGTTTTTCCATGCCATATTTCATATGGTGTCTTATTTACTTTCTTTGTGGGAACCATATTTAGAATACGAACATCAGATTCTAAGGCATAGTCCTAAAAGGATAACGGTAAAGTTGTAAGATTAAACATAGATCGCACCATATCTAATAATGTACGATTTCTCCTTTCGTATACACCATTTTGTTGTGGAGTATAAGGAGAAGTAAGATTCTGAACAATTCTATTCTCACTTATATAATCTTTAAACTCTTTGCTTAGGTACTCACCACCTCTATCACAACGAAGAGCTTTAATCTTCTTTCCTAGTTGAAATTCTACTTCCACTTTAAACACTTTGAACGTTTGAAATACCTCATGTTTATGCTTATGTAAATAAACATAACCATAACGACTATAATCACCTGTAAATATTAAGAAGTAGTTAGCACATTTCCTTGACACATGTCTAAGTGGTCCACACACATCAATGTGTATTAAACCAAGTAGATCAGTAGCCCTTTCAATAATTATTAAAATGTTTCTTGGTCATCTTCCCAGAGATACAAGACTCACAAATGATTCATCATTGATATTTTCCAAAAGACCTTCACGTTGAAGCTTTGTATGCCTGTCTTCCCAATATGGGCAAGTCTACAATGTCAAAGATAAGAAGAGCACTTGTCTAACTTTCTCTTCTTATTCGTGCTAAAGAAAGAATTATTATTATACTTGGAATCATTTTCATGCATGTCAATTTCAAACACACCATTCACAGCAATGGCATTAAAATAGAAAATACCAACATTGAAAACAGAATTTCCATTATTATCAATAGTGTGAATAAATCTAAGATCAAACAAACAAGAAAATGAAATGACACCTCTAACAATAGAAGGTGCATAATGACAATTGTTTAAGATTAGTACTAAACCCGAAGGTAAAACTAAATTAAACATTCCTATGGCTTCAACAGCTACTTGTGCTCCATTGCCCATTTGCACATATTGTTCTCCATATGATAGCTTCCTTTCCAGCATAAACCCCTGAAGCGTATTACAAATTTTAATACCGCATCTCGTATCATATACCCAAGAATTTAACTTGTATGTTAGATTAAATAATTCAATCATAAATAAGTTACCTGTAGCTACAACACTTTGCTCAGACTTCTTTTTCTTAATTTCTCGCAACTCATCAAGGTAAAGAGGCAGTTCCTCTTCTAGTGACCATTGGTTCTGCAATGGTGACAAGTCTCATTCTTTTGAGATTGATTCTTCTTAGCAAAGTTTTGCTTAGGCTTTTGATAAGTCGTAACTTGCTTGCCTTTATCACCCTTGCCTTTGCCTTTCATCTTTTTGTTCGCTTGCGGTTTTGGCTTATTCACTCTACCCTTTTGTATGTTAAGTACTAGAGGAGAAGAGGTTGATTCCTTGTCCTTAAAACCTTTTTCATAGTCAATGAGCATTGCGTGCAAATCATTAATTGTCTTCCCCACGCAATGCATATTGAAGTTTCTAACAAAGTCGTTAAACTCCTTGTTAAGGGACCTATTGATTAAGTTAGCCACAATATCATTGTCATAGGGTTTCCCAAGTGCAATGAGTTGTTCCATGCAACCTCTCATTTTCATATAGTGTACACTTATGCGTTTCCCAAGGGATTACTAATAGTTATACAAATGATCTACTATATCGTAGATCTCCACAGCTTGAGGCTTCTCAAACATTGCCTTGAGCTCTTCAAGCATTCGCATAGGAGGATAAAGCTCAAACTTCTTTTGTAGAGAAGGTAACATTTTTCCAAGCATTAAGCAAGCCACATCAATGTGCTTCTTAATTTCAGTATTCTAAATAAGCCTTTCCGCCTTAAAAGCCCCTTCAGCAAGGTCAGCAGGTACAGCCGTGGACAAGTAATCAATAGTACCCGCTACTCTCAAGACAAGTCTCAGGGAGCGATACCAATCATTAAAGTTTGGGTCAATAAGTTCTGGACGATCAAAAAACATTTTGAACGCCACACTTAAAGAGTTGTTGTCGGGTTGAGCCATTTCTACAAAAATAAGTTCAACTATTAGTATTTTCAATAATACTTTCAAGAAAATAAAATTACCCCAGTAAATAATAACTAGATTTTACTCAGTTAAAAATATCGTTGTTCCAGTCTCTTCGAATTGAAAAAGGGTAAATGTGCGACTAAGACGTCTTTTGGTGGAAACAAATGATTTGGTCGTTGTAGTAAAGTAAATGTGCAAAGTGTTAAAGTAAATGACGTTAAATAAAACTAAAACTAATTAAAACGTAAATGGTGCAATATTAATACTTTTAAAAGAAATGAAGAGAAATTAAAACTTGACGAAAAATAAATTTGATAATTAAATAAAAATGCAAAACGTAATTAAAATAGGCTAAAAGCAAATCTAGAAAAACTGTCACTTTTTATCTAAAATTAGAAAAACACTTTTTTAGAAAAACACTTTTTCTCTAAAATAGGCTTAAAATTAGAAAAACACTTTTTCTCTAAAATAGGCTTAAAATAATGCAAACTTAAAAATTAAACAAGACAAAATATTAAAAACCAAACCTACCGTCAGAATCCGATCGGAATGTACTCGTCGGAATGCACACTTACCTGTCCAATCAGAATGTGGTTGGAATGTGTCCTCGTCGGAATCTTATCGGAATCCCCTATCGGAATGATCCAAAACACCTTGATCGGAATGTCACAAAGAGGACCTTCGTCGGAATCCAAAAAGGAATCCGAGTCGGAATAACCAAAACCCTTTTCCGATCCACTGATCGGAATGTAGGTCGGAATATCAAATCCCCTTTCCGCTTTGGTATGATCAGAATACAGTAGGCAAAACGTAATAAGCTAGATTGAATAAGCTATTAACCAAATAAGCACACGACTAAAAACTCAAGCAAAACACGTAAGAAAAAGCTAATACGCTAAAATTTAAAGACTTTTAAAAACACTAATTAATAAAATATTTAAAAATGACTTTTTTATAAAAATAACTTTTATAAATACTTAAGTAAATTAAAGAAAGACACAATAAGCTATAAAATCAATAATCTAAAACAATCAAAAGCATAAAAACAAAACACTTAATCAAATAAGCATAACAAAAAGCACAATACCATAAAGAGTAAGCAAACCAAGAAAGGAAGAATGAGAGATTAAAAATAAGAACTTGATTAAAATTAAGATTTAATAACAAAATTAAAAGACTTACTTGAAATTAAAGGCAAGAAATTTAAGGTGCAATTAAGTAAATGACAATAAGAAAGTGCAAGTAATTAAAGGTGCAAGTAATGAAAATGGTGGAAGACTAGTTTGTCAAGTTAGCCAACACCTCTTAATGTGATATTAGGAGGGTATTTATAGGAGATTAGGGAGGTAAGCATGTGTTGGAAGCTTCCTTCTTTCTTTCTTTCTCGTCTTTTCGTCTTCTAAATTCTTCGACTTTGTCTCGGGATTAATTAAACTCGTCTTGTAATTTATTCATTAATTAGACTTGAGTTCTTCGGCTTTATTAAACTTCCGTCTTTAGACTTTTCTTCGATAAGTCTTCAGAATAGGCCTTGGACTTTCGTTCTTTTTGCACTCTTTATCTTTTGACTTCGTCTTTTGTCTTTTTCTTTGATAAAAGCCCGTGAAATCCCGTGTTTTCTTCCCTTTTCCTATTTTGGTCCTAAATCACAACAAAAACACAAACCACGCATAATTCCGACATTTACGACATAAAATACACGTTTTGGCTTGGTTATTATTATAATTAAGTGGTAAAAGGATAAGTGTTTTCACACTTATTAGTAAATAAATTAACCATAGTATTTTCCTTGAAACTAGAACCTATATTTACATAAATCCATTACATCAGTTGATCTGCTAGTAATGAATGTTTTCAACCATGTAACTAGTCGAACAATTTATTGGTAAACAATTTCCAATTTTTTAAATATTTTAGGGACTTACATTGCCAAAAAAAATCGTTTTGCATTGTAAACATGTTTCATCCTCTATGAATGCCTTAAGTTTCCAGATCTCACTGAGTAACTTAATTAAGTCGTCTAATCTAAAGAACGTAAAACTAATCATGTGAATTCTCATTCTATGAAAAGTTTTCTTTTCATCACAACATCGTCCAAAATCTCATATGACGACATTGTAACTTCAAGTGTTCGTCAATTAGATGGCATTCGGCTTAAATTTTAAGGGTATAAATTTTGATGTCAAAATCAATGTATGGAGAAGCATGCATAGATCTCCATATCATAAGTTTAATAAAACATTTAGTAAACTTTATACAAGACTAAATATACATAAATTATTGTTGAGCATTGGTTAAACCAATTTAAGAATTACCCACAACAAAATTCACAACGTACTTTTTCTAGAACTCAGCTAAGCACAAAGCAATAACCTTATTCATTATGTTTCGGATGTGAATTTGCGGTAAATAAACCTTAAAGTAAAGTGAAAACAATAATCATAGGTAATTCCAATTTGACGCACAGGCAAGCTGGGAATTTGGTCAGCGACAATGGCATAACCTCCTTCCTTAGAGGGGTACATGACCAGCAACACGTTGTACCCACTTTATAGTTTGTCAAATTGAATAGGCCTTTCTAATTATTATTTCAAATTACCAATCAACGCAAATTAATGTAATTTAGATATCAAAACAATTCTAGTTTTAATATGATTTAGTCCATATTATTTTCTTTTAAAAAAGTTATTCTTGTTTACAACAATTCATGCAATTTATATAAACAAATAGGCAAACAAAAAAACTAAATCATAAACACATAATAACAATTTATATGTGCAAAAATAAATCAAATAGCCACATGCATACGATTTTATTCAATAAGTTTAAAATCTAGGGTTTTTATGTTCATAAAAAGTCTTCCCTAATTCTAGATTTATTGAGTAAAAAACAAGTAGCCACTACGTAACAATTACCGCATACTATTTAATATGATCCATGAAAAAACATGCATGTTCATCATGAATCCACCAATATCACTTAACAATTAAATTTCTACGGATCGTAACCATAATCTGCATGACATAACAAATACTCATGCAATTTATATAAAGATTATCCAACATGCAATTTTAGGGTTTCAAATTTTTAATTTTTTTTTCATAAAATCGGCCTAAAAATCGATTATAACACAAAACCCTAAAAAAACTAAGAAAACCTAAAAAACATGTAGTTTTAACTCAGAACAATTATTAGTTAGAAACCTTAAGTTTTTTTTTGGTAGCCATGATTTCCGACACATTGGCCGACTAATCCACGGGGTTTTAGCCCACCGCCACACAGACTCAAACAAGGTAACGGCTCTCGATACCACTGAAGGTTTATATAGCTCATAGAAATTGTTAAAACCCTAACAAAGATCAAAGCACATATGGCGGAAGCGATTTAACAAGATCATAACAACACATTCATAACTAATCGAATTAGGGTTATATACCTTTTGCAATGAAATTCCCACGAGCAAGAACAAATTCACCGAATTAGGGTTTATATCGAATCACCAAGATATAGTCTAAAGTAAGACTATATTACGCTATTTTACACACGTATAATAACGAGTTAACCGTAATACTAGTACGTCAAAACCGAGCTCAAACGTATTATGGAAAATCAACCCAACAACCCTAGAGAGGGGCTAGGACTTGGTTCAAAAAAACCAAAACAAACCAAATGAGACCCCAAGGTGCGTTTGGCCCCGGTTGATCGCAAGAGAAGAGAGGGAAAGATGGATTGAAAAATAATGAAGGCTTAAGGGTGCTTATATAGGCCTAGAATATTTGTAGCCCAAGGTAAACTATTTAAGGCAAAAAGCCTCTTCTTTCCCCTTATGGGGTGTTCTGGAACCTTCTTTTCCTCTTCTATTTTATTCCACAATTATCGTTAATTCTTAACTCTTAAACTTAATGACGGTTAAATGTTTATAGCTCGATTTTATTAATAAAGATATAAATATATTTATTAATTAATAATTAACTCTTTGCGTATTGTGTGCAATCCCGTAATCTCGAGTTCGATCCTAACACATGACTATTAAATTTACGTCCATAAACTTTCACTCAATGCACAAAAATTACTTTGAATGATAGTTACCTGTGCAGAATGTAGCCTAAGGATCTGATTTGATGGCATTTATCATAAAACTGAAAAATGGTCACTGTGATTTTCTTAAAACAAGTAGCTTTTACATGTTAATATGTAATTTTACTTAATGAAATACATGTACTATATCTCTTTTCTGGCTCTATCTTTTAGGTTGAAGATTAGTTAAATGCATCGCATGAGCTAGAACATGTCTAATTTTCTCAATTCATTCACAAGGAAGAGGTTATATCTTATTCAAACGAGGTGGAACATTTATTTGGTGGATCCTTGGACAAACCATTGGCAACGGAATCTCAAAATTACAGGTAACATACAAATTTAAGGTGTATGGTTGTTTTTATATAAGTCAATTTCGAGTCTTTTATATAAGTCAATTTTAAGTCTTCTATAGATGAAAGTCGTTCTGGAATGTGTCCTTTATCTCAAACAGGCCAAAATAAATAAAGATAGCTAACAGTAGGAACAGGGCAAATGGGTCGAACAGATTGCAAACAATTTCTTTAAGTGGCTTATATATTAGATTTTAGATTAACTGTAATGATATTCTTTCATGAAATTTTCTTCGATAAGAGGATTTCTTGAATGTGTTGGCAAAAAAACCGACTGTCAAATAGATAGTACTGTCAATTTGTATATTTGTAAGTTATGCCTCTTAATAGCTCAAAGAATGTAAAGACATTTAGGAACGTTAAGTTGTTTTTTAATCGACAATAACACATAATCATAAACTTTTTTTAAAATCTTGTATGCGCACGGGTATTATAGTACTACGTATAATTCTAGAACAAATACACCTATACTTACCAAAGAGGGCAATACTAATTGTAAATTTCAATGCCACGAGAAAGCTTATGAACACGAATCAGGAAAGAGTATCCATATTTTCTTGTTTTTGTTTTCATTAATTGGTTTAAAATTTAACAAGACTTGGTAACTGCTACTGGCCTACTTTGTTAAGCCATTTGATATTTATAGATAAACATTTTGTTCAGGAGGCATACCAACCCGGTGTCACCTAACTAGGCCGAAGACCTGCAATATTAAGAGCACTTAGCCAGAGGTGAAGTAAGGGCTTTAACGAGGTTATGAACGGGTTACTTGTTAACGCTGGTTGATGATGGGTCCTGATGGAATGGATGATGTTACAATTCTTGTAAACTCATCTCTCAAAAAGCTGATGGGATTGGATTTTCTTTTCAAATGGCCGTCTGTTAGCACTACTGTCATGGCGCAAAAGCATCCATGCGTTCATAGGTCCGTTACCATACTGAATGGTCCATACACCCGAAGTTAGACTGTAGAATTAATAGATATACATATTTACTTTACTCCTTTTTTATGTATTTATATCTGTAGAATATTCCTCTGGCTACTGCATAGGTTTCTAAGGGAGCTACGCTTAGAATAGGCAAACAATAATGTGGATGCTTATTCAGCTTCAGCAATCAAGCTTGGTCCCTGTAGCTTATAAGGGTCTCGGGAAGGTAGTCATAGTGGTCAAGTTATTCTTCCACTTGCTCACACAAATGAGCATGAAGATGTAAATCGATACACGTTATTGTACTTATTTTAGCTACATTAATATTTTTCTCAGAGGTTGAGAAATGAGAATTGGTTTAGTTGGGAACGGCTCAGAACTCAGAATGGGTTTAGAATAAAAATTTAATAACTAAATATTGATCTTGTTGTGTTATATTGCTTTTGGAGGTGATCTAGTTAGAGGATGTTGGAAACTGTCCCGAAGATGCATTGATGGTGAGAGCATTTTTCTCCTGCAACTACAAGTTTTTCTACGCACAAATTTAACATAAGGTCATAGTTAAGTTTTTACGCACAATGCATAACCTGTATGGCTACTTTGCTTCATTATTCGCTTCATTATAAATCGACCTGCATAATTGCTTAAGGGTCAACTTATTTGATTATCGAGGATAAAGAAGGCTACACACCACAGAATGGGCAAGTTTATTACAGTATTTATTTCAGGAATGTTGTTTCATTATTCTAGCTCTCATCTTGGGTTACTATTAGAGGGAAAGGAGTGGTCACGCCGTTGGGGGTTTTTGCCCGGCGTTATACCACGTGATCACACCGTCCTCAACACCGTGGAAGACGGCGTCCCCCCACCCACGGGCGTGGAAGCTGTGTTTAAAAAAAATTCATTTTACCCCCTTTTGATATTTTACAAACACCCCCTTTTCAATTTAACCCAACCAAATAAACCCTAACCCTTTTAAACTTTGGAGCCAAAAATAAAACTTGAATTTAAAAAAAAAATTAATCTAGCCAACGGCTAGTTTTTAAAATTTTAATTTTTTTTTAATTCACCAACTATTCCAACGGCTAGTATTTTTTTCTTTTTTTTTTTTAATTTTCATATAAGCCTGACGGCTAGTTTTTTTTTTTTTAAACATTAATAGCCCAAACGGCTAGTTTTTTTTAATCCCAAAATTTATTTTTTTAAAACCCCTATATATATAAAACAATATCACTTCTAAAATTACACACTTCTATTACAAAACACATAACTTAAATCATGTCCGGAAACCACAACAAACCTTCATTCGTTGGTCTCCTTAACACGTTCACCGGAGGTCCGTCTTCTCAAGACCTATATTCGGATGATCCGGCATGGCTTGAAATACAACGACAAGCCTACGAAAATTTCCAACAACAACGATATACCCAAGTCAAATTCGAAGAAGACGTTCAATTTCAAAACCTTCAACAAAACCCACCTTCCTTTGATGAACCACAATCCGCACAATCCTCACTTCCCACACCCGAATCACAATAAAAACCCGAAAACGAGCGGCTAAAAAGAAGAACGTTGATTTTAGTCAACTAGGGGCGAATTTTGAGAAAAACCCGGATGTGTCGAAGATTAGGTCACGTTGGGTTGCATCAGAGGAGGCATTGCTTGCCGCGTGTTATGTTGAGATTTCGGAGAACCCGAATGTCGGGAAATCTCAAAAAGGCGAAACTTTTTGGTATAGGGTTATGGGTACTTTTAATAACCAAAATTCTCAAAATCGTACCAAGGATTTTCTAGTAATTGGAGGGATTTAAACCACGCTTGCCAAAAGTTCAATGGTTGTTACCGACGTAGCAAGGCGGCAATCAAAAGTGGCGAAAGTGATTTGGATGTGATGGCGAGGGCTCAAACAATGTATCGGGAAGAAAATAAAAACAACATTTTCCACCTCGAAGACGCATGGAATATTTTGAGAGCCCATGCGAAATGAGATCCTCCCGAAGCCGTTGATTTAACCGGCGATGTTCCGTCTCTTGCAAATGAGGCTCTTTTTGCTAGAGACGATGCTAGACCCCGCCTACCCGGCAAAGAAAGAACCGGAAAAAAGGAAAGATCCGAGTCAACGAGCACGGGAGCGAGTAGTAAGACGAACCCGTTAGAGGATTCCTTAACCCACGAGTTTCGACTCAAAAGGCAAGCCGTCCAAGAAGCATATCAAGTCTCGATAAACAAAGACAACGAGTGGCTTGTTATCGAGCAACTAAAATTTCTCACGACATCGACTCGGGGTTGTGACGATAGGGAAACTCGTTTGATCAATAAGAAAAAGGAAGAAATAAAAAACAAACTTGATCGAAGCGAAGATGAAAGTGAAGATTAGTTTTTTTTCGTATTGTTTTTTTATCTGAATTAATTTTTTTTATTCGATGTTTTTTTTAGAATGTAATGTTCTTAATTTGAATGAATAAAGTAAATTAGGATTTGAATAAATTTAATTGTTGAGGGTAGTTTTTGAAAAAAAGTGAAAAAAGGTTAAATTGGTGTGGAAATGGTGTGATGATAAGATGGTTGTTTTTGGTGTGGATGTGGTGTGGATGTGGAAGTGAAAGAGCTGACGTGACGGTGTGTTATTTTGGTGTGGTGGTGTGACCACTCCTTTTGCTCTTAGACGCAAGTTTGTCTTTTTAGTTGATTTTTCAAGTAACTTATTTTTAAATTCACTTTAGAGTAAAAGGAGTGGTCGCACCATCACACCAAAAAACACCCCGCCACGTCAGCTTTTTCACTTCCTCATCCACACCACATCCACATCAAAAACAATCATCTTATCATCACACCATTTCCACACCAATTTACCCATTTTCAACAATTTTTCAAAAACCACCCTCAACAATTAATTTATTCAAATCCTAATTTATTTTATTTATTCACATAAAAAACATTACATCATAAATTAAATCCTAACATACGGAGTAAAAATAAAACCCGAAATAAATAGGAAAAAAATACCTATAATTTCCATTAGAAAATACCTATAAAAAATATCACACCATAAATTAAATTTATTTAATTTATTCACCCAAATAAATACCCAAATAAATAGAAAAAAGGGTCAATCTTTACTTCCGTCTTCGTCTCCAGCCCCCCCCCCCCCCCTTCTGCTACTGCAAAACCATCAACATCATCATCAATAATCGACACCTTCTTCGCCTCCCAAACCATCATCATCATCAATCACTATTTCCATTTTCACAAGGGGGTTTAATGTAAAGTTCAAAAGGGGTGTTTTGGAAAATTGGAGGCCTTTCCACGCGGGTGGGGGGACGCCGTCTTCCACGCCCATGATGACGGTGTGGTCACGCCGGCCAACGCCGGGGCACGGCGTGACCGTTCCTTTTGCTCTTAGTTGCTAAATTAGGTCACTTTTGGCTAAAAAATTGACAATAGTTGGAACCAGCACTTAATGATGCTTCTGATCAAAATGGAACCGGACCCATGCCAAAGACAATTACTTCTAAACAAAGTAGTCAGGATTCGCAGCTCAATTAATGAATTAGTTGGAGGAAACAAAGCAAAGATGTCTACAATCTCCGCTGCAACTCCAATCAATGTGGTGAATTAAAAAGAAGACATTTTTTCACATGTATCTGTTGGTGATTTTAGTGTCATCGACTATTTTAGTTAATCCAGATTTACTAGAGACCAATAAGATTTCATATTCGGTTCTGACACGAGTTAGGGGAAGTGCGGAGTGCACACTCGTTGAGCTAATATGTTATCATCCACGACGAAAATGCAGGGGTCAACGGCTGCGCACCGTTGCGGGGTCAAGGGGCAGCGCCCCAAAACCTAAACGATTTTTACGAATCGGTATTGAGGATTCGTCTTAATTTTCCCGCGAAAACCCAACTAACACGCCTGTTGGTGAACAGTTGTAACTGTAACCGTTTTATGTCTGTCAACAGAATTTTGGTCTCATATGAACATAACGAAAAACACAATTATCTCTGTTCTTGCTTTGATTTCTTGTGCCTAGAATCAAAATGTTTCTACTTGAATTATCCCGATAAGGATTCCGTGTAACCCAGGCCATATACGGTCGAAATACTTTATACGGAAAATGAACTTAACACGACTCAAGTTAGATATCTAAGATTATCACACTGTCGTACCGACACCCTATTTACTTACAGTATCCGGGTCAACTACAACTACTTCTGACAATGCTGATCCCGTACCAGATACACCATAATGGTCCACAAGCCCTTTTTCTTTTTTTTCTACAAACGCAAATATTGCATCCCAAGTTATGAGAATAACTCTATAGGCCCAAAATTTTGTACACTGTTCAAGATTGTAACGGTAGTTACAAGAAAACATAGTTTGATTAAGAATCCTAACAAAGGATGTTGCATCGCAAGTCACTGAGCATTCACTTGCACAACTGGCTGATATCGAACCTTAGGTAATTGGACTCTGGTAAATACTATCCAGTTTCTACTACATAATTAGGGGCACCTAACTTTGATAGTCTAAGTTTACATGCCAACACTCAACAGAACAACTTCATGAACAAATAGTAAATGATAACACCGATAAATTCATGAACAACTTCAGGGACATTTGAACTTTAGCACCCGTTGACCCGACTCCCCAATTAACGATAATCTCATTTCATACCACAGAGGCACCACCTGGTCATTGTTCTAGCATTTTTCCAAAAAAAAATCTACAGAACTCCAGCAGACACATGCGACTCCATGTTAAGAAGAGAACTAAAAAAAATATCTTGAATAGACATTCTCTTTAATACAATTGACAGCCAAAGTTTACAATTGCACTCACGCCACCTTAAATCATATGGAAGTGAACCCGGGATTAACAAAGAGATGATAAGAATTCATTGTCGATTTAGAAATCAGTAATCCATGATGGGCTTTCTGAATAAAATTCAAGATCCAATGAGCCTTTTAAACCAAGCATAAGAAACAATCAGAAGAAAGAGAACGGCAGAGAATGCACCCCCCGAAATCACCACCTGTCACGATTCATGACATAATAATATATGTCAATATTTTGGAAGAGAAATATACGTCACTCGGAACTGGCATGTTCATTTAAAAATTTTACACTCACCCATTTGAACATGTAGCCAGGACCTTCATTCCACTTGAAAGGTATATTCATGTCAAATATAGCAGTCACTAAGCTATAAATCGCCAAGCATACATTTCCTGAGTTTATAAAGAGGTCCAGCTGCATTCATAAATAGAATAAGAATGAGTTTATCGTATAGTAGAAAACAACAGTTAATGAACAGAAAAAATATAGAATACAGACCTTAATGAGCTGATTTCTACGATTGGCACCCTGTATTAGGAAAATTCACAGCGGTTTCAGAATCATAACTTGTATTGATCGAATTTACTAGTAAAAAGGTGCACTGCCTTATGCATACCTGGATGTTAATGTAATCATTTGTGGCGTCAATATGATTACGCAGCTGCAAAAAAAAAAAATCTTAGTGAGTTAATCATAATGACTCATTACCTCTTCTTTCTAACTTTCTTTTTGTCCAAAAGGGTTTCACACCGTAAATATATTAAACCAGAACAACACGTTTGAGTAGAAAGGAATATATAGTTTATATGCCATATTAACATGACACGCACTACACATGCTGCAAGTCTAAACTGAAAACTCATAATTGTTAATAATTATGTGATATCCCCCAATATAACCAGAGTTTTGTAAATAAAAAACGGTCAATAATAACATTACTTCTTGATAGTCGCTGAAGGGAAAATAGGTATATTGGCATAAACTTTGCCAGTATGGTACTTATATTACCAGGTTCTAAGCAGACAGAATGCAAGCATATATATATATATCTATATATGTGTGTGTAGTTGGAGAATTCTAATGAACAAATGTCGTACTTACATTTGTTAACTTGTTTAACGTTCCATCAATCTGCTTAAAGAACGCTTCTAGAAGCATCTCAAGCTCCTCAACATCATTCTCATCTCTAGATATTTTTGAACCAATAGTAGGTGACACAAGAAACCATTTACACCCATTAATTACTGGTGAAGCTGAAGATAGCTTTCGTGATAAGTACAGATCAGCCATATCATTATTATCATCCAAAAGTCGCTCAATTTCATCTCTTACCTGCAAGAAACTACAATCAGTAAGCTAAAAGTTTAAAGTTGCGAATAACAAATTGAACATGATTAGCTCTTTATCATTTAATGAACGATAAGCAATAATCAGTTTTCTTGCATCAACTAATTGTGCGATTCTACTAAGCTATCTGTATTGACACTAAATGATTAAAAAGAACCGTACTCATGATATCAATAAAGCAAATCTCATAATAAATTATTCTTACGACTTTAAAACCTCATTATATATTTGAACACGGACAGATGATTTTGCTTTTAAGTATAAGACCTATGCAACAGGTTAGGAAGTCTAGCTACCATGTAGACCCCCTGCACAAGCTTACATGTTATACTGAAGCTAAAAAGAATATATCTGTACAATGTGTGTAACAAGCATTATACATACCTTTTGCACACGAGCAGTCAGCCTTATCATTGCACTTTTCAGTTTATAAACCCGGTCCAAGTTAGGAACACTAATCTACAGTCAGAAAAGCCATTATATACAAAAGTATCAATAGAGATTAAAAATACACGAAGCAGCATATGACCTATGCACATATATATGAACAAATTTCCAAACTAATAAACGATTAGTAAAAAATTTATAATGTATGATATGTAAGTACCTACTTATGTATGGTAATCAATTATTATCTTTACAAGAACTTGCTTATGAATATATATTTATAAACATAATATCCAAATCCAAATTTGAGTTCTAAACATGGGATTATGCGTATGGAAACAAGAATATTATCATATGTCTCCAAGAAAAATAATTACCTTAGATGTAAGCTTATCCAATGCCGGGTAAGCATCAATCTCTATTTCTGTCAAACGAGCGGCATGAAAGCTGCAAATCGCCTCTAGGAAAACCTTTAATGCTCGAAATTCAAATGGAGACTCTGCATGCATTATTAAAGCAACCAGAAAATAAACACACTTGAGAAACAGACAAAAGGCTATACTGATATTTTGTACAAACCGAAACTAAGGTTGAATTTGAAATACTATACCATTGTGACCAAAATCATTCTGACCACCCAATTCTCGATTTGCATTTATAACAGGCAATCTCCTCCGTAGCTCCTCAACAACTGGTATTACATTATCATCTGAAGGATCTCGAAGCCATACCTGCCCCAGAAGACGAAAATGATGGTTTAGTAATCATGTAACAAGGTCAAACTGTTTTGCTGAACCTCCATATGAAGGTGATCAAATCCTAGGAACAAAGCAAGATAGAAAACAAATATAACTTCATGCTGCGAATAATAATATATGAACCATCTTCTATATAATACATGCTACGAGCATCAAGATAATCTAGCATATAATCCATTTCTTCATGCAAATTTCTTTGAATTTGGTTCCCTGATACATGCAACTAGAATACGAACCAGCAAAAGTAATAGGAAGCTAAATCAAAATCCCGCCGCCCTTTTCCAAAACCCATTCTCCCTAGATTTTAAAGGGAGCAACTTTAAGGGAGTCCACATGTATACAAACATAATACCAGCAAGTGGTGATACACATTATGTCCCTAATAACTACAATCTACATGTCAAACTCATCTCTCCTAACAAAGGATTAGTTAACTCATTCAAAGTAACTGCAATCCATTCTACTGGTATGTATGGTCTCCGGATTAAAAAATGTGACCAAAAGATGCAAGAGAAAATGAGTGGAAGAAACAAAAAATTCTAACCTCTTCAGCAGTGACAATTGCCTTGATATGCTGCATCACATCATTAGATCATTAAAAACAAAAATAGTAGATGAACCAGCAAAGAATCATACAGAAATGTAGATGAACCAAAATTTTAAGATTGCGTCATAAAACTGAGTTTAATGAACAAAATTGCTAAAATAAAAAATTACTTTTAAATAAAGGTATGTTTAACTTGTAAATTTTCCAGACTTAATTTAGAGCCTTTGCATCAAAATAAATCTTATCATAATCAAATTAAGCACCATCTACATGAATATATCAGATTATCCGAGAATGACTTAAACAGTTTTCGAAAACAGAAGTTACTTAACAATTTTAAAAAGGATCAGCAAAAAGTACTGGATATTTAAAACAGTTGTGATGTGTTCACTACAATCAATAAAAAGTGAGAAACTCGGTACAGAACAAGTACATGTTAGATCCCACAACATTACAGTTATGTTTGGTATTGATTAACTTTTTCTGCTTAAGGCTAATTGTTTGAAAATGTATCTTTCTTGCCAATTTATTGAGTTGTATGTACTATCGTTAGGGTCCGACTCTATAGTAACTAGCTTTTTGAATTTTGATTATTCTTGTATCAATAGACGTATTTTCGAGTATCAAGTATTTTGCGAATTGATACCCATAATAATAAGAATTCAAAAAAATACTTATTAAATAGTGCGATCCGAACAATGCACGTACAACTCAAATAAGTAACAAGATAGATACATTTTCAGCTACAAGCCTTCTGTTTCTTATCAAGCATAATCACAACCGGTTTGACTTATTTTAAGCGACAATAAGCAATTTCACCGATAGGAAATTTGGTAGATCAAATATAAACTAACTATTATATGTATTTATAAAATGAGAATTGAGTGAATTCAGTTTTGGTGGGAAATTTGTGTTCTTGGCGAGTTTGACTTTCATTGACTTTTGATTCTGGCCCAAACAAATTAACATTATTTTGAAAATTGAATTTTTTATAAAATTGTGTTTACTTCAAGCGCCTTAAAATGATTTCTTATAGTAATAAGCAATTCGTAACACCATCTGTAATGTTTTTTTTCTTTGCAAACTCGCAAACACCAAACATAAATAAAGCGATAAACAAACACCTAGATACTGCGCGAACTTACTTCTAAGTTGAGAACAATAGCGCGTTCACGGCCAAGAATAGCAGAAGGATAAGACAAAAGAGGATCAATAATACGAAGATCACGAGCATGAATCTGAACTCTATGCATGATTGCATATTTATCTATATCCATTATTGTTTCAGTCACTTTACTATCTATCAACATCCACCTTCGAGTATTCTTCTTCTTCACCGTCATCCCCACGCCTTCCACCGTTGCTAGTTCCACCATATCTCAGCTTGATCATTAATCTTAAAACACTATTTTGTTTTATTTAGTTGAATTTGAATAAATTATGGTTTTCTAAACAAGGTTTTGTTTGTTACTACATTTTATCAAATAGTGGTAATCACATGTATCTTATTTTCTCACTCTTTATGAGGAGTTTTTTCTGGGTGACAATGGCAATTTAAAATGGTATTTAACAAAATATGTATTTTTAAGAACTAGCAGGGTAGAGCGCATTGTGGGTGCGGGTACCGTAAAACTAAAATTCCACAAGCGTAATATTTTATGAGTGTACATATTTTTCGATAGTAAGTTTACAAAATATGATGATAGTTTTAAGTTGGATAATTCTAAACAATAATAAATTACTCCATATAAAAATAGTATTACGAAATTGCGATAATTGATCCTGAAAGATATTTGCTAATCTCTCTGTAACATTCGTTATAATATTATATAACATGTAAATATAGAAAATTTTCGTAGTTTATATGTGTACAATCATATATTATAATAAACTTAAAATCTTCTGATTTTGATATGTACGATTTAATCGAATTATTTAGCAAAATAATTAGTATGTCACTAAATTTGTACGAAAATACATACTTAGACGATATGCTTTTTCAAATATGAAAATTTATAAAAATTTAAATGATTCAAAATTAAATGCACGTTTAGTATTAAACTTACATTTGTGAATAATTTAAATAACTTTTATGTAAAAATTATAGTTTATAGCAATAATTATATGTACATATTGCATATTCATTTGTACTAAATTTGTCATTTAATTTGTATTACTCCCCAATTAATAAATTTATAAACTTTTTGTGTTGTACAAGTTTGTATCACAAAAGCTTTTATGGGTGTACTACTTTAATTTTAAAGACAAAGTGCAATCTTTGTTATAAATACCAAAAATTTATGGATTTTTAAAAATAATAGATATTTATGTAATGGGATTGTTTTTTCTCGGTTTCAATGGGGTCTCTTCGGTTCTTATTCTAACGGCATTTTCGCTTGCTGAACTGATTGTGACTCGTTGGTCCAATTTCAAAACTATGTACACCATTATTTTAGGTAGACAAAATACATATGATCTTATAGATATATGCTTTTAATTGGTGTACAATGTGTGTATATAATTGTATTTTTAAGTAATAAGGTGTATTAGTTATATTAATTAATTAGTATTAATTAATTTTATTTTTAAGTGTGTATTAATTATTATATATCTCTCTCCGTCCCAAAATTATTATCACCAGAAAAGAATCACACAGTTTAAGAAAAATATAACTAATACAGCTTTCTCTCTCTTACTTTTTGCAGAATGACAGTTTTACCCTTAACTAATTAATTTAAAAACTTCTTTGATATATGTAATACTCCCTCCGTCCCAAAATTATTGTCACCGAAAAAGAATCACACAGTTTAAGAAAACTACATTTATTAAAGTTTTATCTCTCTTATTTTTTATCATAATGACAATTTTACCGTTAGCTAATTAATTAATTCTTCTTTAAAATTTGTAATAACATTTTCAAGTAAGGATAATATATTAACTTTATCAAATCTTCTTATCTATTTTTTATCGGACAATATTTTTGGGATAAACCAAAATAGAAAGATGATAATAATTTGGGACGGAAGGAGTAATAACCACAAAGGAGGGTAATATGATAAACTCGAACTAAATTCTATATCTATTTTTAGAAGTGGATAACTATTTTGGGACAACTAAAAAAAGAAAGATGAACAATAGTTTTTGGACGGAGGAAGTAATTAGTTTAATTTGAATATTATATTATGTTTTTATGTCTTAATTGATTTCTAATTATGTATTAATATTTATACTATGTGTTGTTTTAGTTGTAAAATAGTTGAGGGGGTGTTTTAATTCTAGAATTTAATGCGATTTTTTGTTTTAATAGTATACATGTTTTAAGTTTTCTACTTTTAATATGTATGCTTATTTTGCTTGTACAAATAGCATTATGTATTGTAACTTGAAATTTTCAAGTATTAATACTTTTATCATGTGTTATTTTAATTATAAAACGGGGTGATGAGGTATTTTAATGATAGAGTTTAATGCAATATATGTTATAATTCCATGTTTCAAGTATTTTAAAAATAGTTTAGTATGTTCTACAAATGGCTTAATATGTTGTTACATGAAATTTCAAATATTCTAAAAATAACATGTCAATCTATATTCTATATACTTTATAAAACATTTAAGCAATTCTATTTTAGGAAGTCTTAAAATAATTCAGTCACAAACATTTCCTTAATAAGAAATCTAAAAACAATGGTCACCCATTTAAAAGTTTGACTTAAAAGTTTGACTATCAACGTTTTTCTAACACATTTAAAAACTTTAATTAAGTTAAAGCTATATGTTTTTTTCAAATCATTTAAAATCTTTAATTTAGTCAAATGCGTTTTAAACCCATTAAAAAAAAGGAGTAACATATGGAAACTTTAATGACACCATTCCATATATATGTGTAAGTAAAATTCATTCTACCCCTAACCATTTCACCTCCTCAAAACACTTAATGAGTTATCACCACCATTTCACCACTTGACCGCACCACCACCGAGCCAAACATACTTTTGCAGTTCAAGTTGACTCGGTCAGTAACTTGAAGCTTAGTCTCCAAATATAAACTCTTTAACACATGGTAATCAACTTTAATCTGTTATACTTTTTTGAAATTTCATAAAATTGGTAAGTGGTGGATATGGTGTTACTGGATTTCCCACTAGCATGAACATTTCAAGGTTTGATTGCTTCGCAGTACGGTGATGTGACTATTAAAGTACCGGGAATAAGACATCAAAGGGTATATCGATAGTCGTTTTGGATATGATGATGATTATCTGGGACTGGTAGCTGCATTGATTGTTAGTTTAGACATAGCCAAAGCCCGTCAATGCCCCTGTTATTCGTTTGGATGCATTGTGAAACAAAGTAGATGAATGTGGACATCTGGGTACTACTGATGTGCCATAAAGCTTTTGGACCGAACTGAACCATACCTTCTTGACTCAATGAGATATGGCCATGCTTGATTGCTTGATTCTATGAGAATAGGACCGACCCTGATGGCAACAACAATGGTAGTTGTGATGCTGAAAAGAAGTATCATTCTCTCAGCTGAAATTTAAAAGTGAAAACTCACAAAGAGTGTTACTTTTATTGTTGTGGAACAACCAAAATCATGGAACGAAGGCATCGTAGAAAAGTTTAGAGTCAATTTGGAGAATCACAAAGCAAGAGAGTTCAAATCAAATCAAGCCCAGCTTGCTAAGTCGACCGAGATGAGTCGAAGTCATAGCCATCTTCTAATGTAAAATAGTTATGTACTTCAAAAAAAATTTGTTTATATGTGATATAATATAATAACAGTTGCATGACATTAGGATAATCTTTTCTGTGAGTTCTTATGAATATATGTGTTTATCTAATATGTTTCAAACATATATCTACTGAACCAGTTGTTAATTTTTTTTTGTGATTGATAGCTACCAAAAAAATGGAATGGGCCTATGGTTCATTTGAGCTGTAGGAGTTTTCTATGAATCTTCTTATTTGTATTTTGACGTCTTGTCACAAGATTAGTACCTTCTACTTTTCTACATAAGGTATTAATTTTCATTAAAGTTAGCGGAATGGTATATAGAAATAAGCCACTTTCGACTATGTGTGCAAATCAATATCAATACTATATATAAAATAATACTATATATAAAAGAGATTGAAATATCTATCTTATTAATTATTTAAGTAGTACACTTTTATATTCATAATGTACAAGCTATCTATAGCACATATTTAAGTAATACATACTTGAATTATAAATATTTATATGCACAATGTACAAATTAATATAACATTTCAGTTACAAAACTTGAACTGAATTTTATCATTATGATCATCTCATTATTAATTTAATAAAAACATGTTCAAAATTAATAAAACTTTATACCATTGGAGTCCAAAAATTAATATGAAATTTACGATAGTTATTTCTTTAAATTTTCGTCATGCGTAAATTCATTAATATAAAAATAAGAAATCGAACAATATCACTCGCCAAAATATAATTACATCTACCCGCCGCCACATTGCGCGGGTACCCTGCTAGTATACTTTATAAGGGAGTATGATATTTAACAATTAAGAATATTTAACATAATATATTATTACTATTATCTATATTGCTTATTAAAAGAAAGATTTAAGTTCATTTGGATACTAATTTTTATTTGAATATTAAGACTAATCACACCTTTTATATATATTTTAATCCAATGGATAATATTAAACACAAAATATATTTTCACCCTTTTTTTCAAAAACTAATATCTCCTAAACCGTTAATCGTTATATGAAAAAATATACCGTTACAAACAGTATTTAATTATCTTTCTATAGATATGCTATATAATACACTTTCGACAAAAAAAAATTTCATTTTTTTCACGTTTTCAAAAATTCTCATATATAATACTAATATAATATATGATGTAACAACGTTATCATATATGATATAACCTATCATATATAATAGAAACCAATATCATATATGATTTAACACTGTTATTATATATGATGAAACATTTATATCATATATGATATTTCACGTAAATTTTAACAAGAAGAAAAAAACAAAAATCTTCGAAAGTATATCATAGTGCATACTGGTAGAAAGATAATTAAACGCTCATAACGATGATATAATTATTTTTATCTGACACTTTACGGTTTAGGAGATATTTAAATTATAAAAATAGGTGAAAAATAAAATATATTTAATCTTATCCATTAGATAGAAATAAAATGGATGGTTGAGATGAGTCTAAACATATCCAAGAAAAAGCATGGTATCCAAAATAACTCTTCTCTAAAAGAAAACCATTTTATTAATAGAAATACTGAAAAATCAACTTACATGTAGTAATGCATAATGTGCAACTAAACAAATAAATTTGAAATCATTTAAAACATAAAACATAATTTAATAGATATATTAAAACTAATTAATAGATAATAATTAATACACACATGAAAATAAAAATAATTAACATTAATTAATATATAATTAATACACCTCATTATTTAAAAATACAATTATATATTCACATTGTACAACAGTTAAAAGCTTATAATTATAAAATCATACATATGTTTTCTACCTAAAATGATGATGTACCGTGTACATAATTTTGAAAATCGAACCAAACCAAAGGGTTCAACTGGCAACCGGAGTCAGAATCGGTTAGATTAGCCAAAAAGCCGTCAAAATACGTACCGGAAATACCCCACCGAAACCGATAAAAACAACCATATAATATAAATATGTAATTTTTTTATATGTACTACTTATAAAAGATATTGCACTCCCCCTTCAATATTTAAAGTAACACACCTTACAAGCTTTTGGAAAAAACTTTTCAATTTAAAAACTTTATAAATTTATTTATGTATTAGTCGGGGAGCAATACATATTAAATGACAAAGTAAATACAAATTAATATGAAAAATGTACAAATGATTATTGATATAAATTATAATTTTTTTATACAATTATTTAAATTGTTCACTAATGTAAGTTTAATATTAAAAATTTTATGAATTTGCACATTTGCACATTCCGGAACATATCTCGTCTATGTATGTATTTTAGTACAAATTTAGTGAAATACTATTCGATTAAGTCATACATATTAAAATATGAAGATTTGAAGGTTATTATAATATAAATAAAAATGTGTAAACATATAAACTAAATTTTTTCTATATTTACATGTTATATAATATTGTAATGAATGTTACACATATTAGCAAATACCTTTCACGATCAAATCGTGATACTAGTTTTATATGATTTAGTTTATTATTGTTTAAAATTGTTCAAACTTATAACTATCATCATTAAATGTAAAGTTAATATTAAAAAAATGTATACTCAAAAAACATTACGCTCATTAAATTTTAGTTTTATAATACAAGCAGTCGTAATACACGGATATCCTGCTAGTTATCATATTAAGAAATCATAAAACCTCGTAAATAACAAGCTTATTTAAAGCCAGTTAACTATACTCTATGTATCCATGTGTTTGATAGACAATTTATTATCAAGTTTTCACGAGTTTCTAACCAAATAATGGTGTTTTAAAAACTTAATTACAATTGTATGGTGCTTTGAAAAGTATTTCCTATTTCATTTTTCCTGCCTAGTATTACATATCATGCATCCCCTTGTTCACAATTTTATCAATTTTAATGAAATGGTTTTTTTTTACTAAATGAATTAGTTAATAATTTCTCTACTTATTGATTTTAATTCTAAACCTTAATTCTTGCACATTGCGTCTTCATTGCATATTTCGTTTTCGTGTTTCTTGTATCGACAAATAACTAGGCAACAACATTAAAGTTCTCGACATATACAGATGATCGAATTGATAATAACATATCAAATTAAATGAGCATAATCGTCATTACTCATATTATCTAACAGTGGAAACAAGCCGAGTCGAGCCTGTCAAAATCGAGCTTATCTTGTTTATATATAAAAAGGTATATCTTCAAATTTCAAGCTTGAGTGTGTCTCGTGTTCCACAAACATATGTAACGTGTTGAAAGAAATAAATTTCAAACGTTAGTTAATAAGCAAAGACCGAGATCATTTTTTTAGCTCGTTTGTGTATACGTACAAAAATTAATATACATATCTATTTTTAAGACATGTTTAGACTCACAAGCCTAATCGATGGTTAATATATAAAGCTCGAACTCGAGGGAGATTACTAAAGGAATCCAAACTAATAAAATAAAGATAAACGTCAAAAACAACATTTATATATGACCCTTTTATAAATAACAAGTTTTTGAAAGGGCTAATTTTTGAAATGCCCAAGATCACTCACCATTTGTTTTTTTCATCCTCCAAACCAAAAATTTTCTAAATAACTCATGCGACTTATGCGACCTATGCGAACGCAATTAGTACAAAATAAAATAAAAATTTTGTGAAATTTCAATAAGTTGCATAAGTCGCATAATTTGTGAAATTTAGTTTGGTGGGTGAAAAGAAATAATGTGTTATTTTAGAGCATTTCAAAAATTAACTTTTTTTGAAATAACTAAAATACAATAAAGAAGCCATACGAATAAAACTATTTTAAATACAAATCATAAAGTAGTTTGATTGAGATTTTATAACTATAAATATGGAAAAACACATAAAATTCCTTTGAGTACCTGGTGATGGCCGTTCATATTGTGTCATCGTCACCGTCACCATGAAGGACATATGCTTTGAATAATACCTCTTGTGTCTCTTTTTAATCGTCGTCGTTACTATTTTTCTTTGTTCGAAAACCTTGTTCACTTTCTCAATTAAGATATTTACGTTTAAATTTACAATTCTACCCATCTTATTCATTTTTCCAAAGAAAGTAGTTACTACATTTGTTGCATTTTAATAGGTAAACTTGTCATTTTAATATATAAATTAGTATGGTACTCGCGCAATGTGGCGGTAAATACCCGATGAAGATTTTTTAGGCGAAAAAACATTACTCTTTAATATTAGTAAATAGATAAATTGAAATATATTAAACTAGATATTGAATTAAGAAGCACAAAATTTTAGAAAATGATGAAATTAATTTACAAAAATAATAAATAGGTAAATTGATTTTTCAATTTGACACTAAAAATGTTATTTTAATAGGTTGTTAAAAATGTTTTTTACAAATGATCATGTTATATTTGTGTGAACACATTTATTTAGTAAGTAAAAAGGTTTAAAAAGTGCTATATAAAAAAAAGGCTAAAAACGTTTTTTAAGATAGTTATATAAATGTTCAAATTCAATTAAAGTTATTTTGGATACCATATGTATCATGGATACCAAGGGACTCATCCCCACCATCCATTCTTTCCATATCTAATGGTTGAGATTAAAACTATTTAATTATTTCACTTATTTTTAAAACTTAAATATCTTTTAAACCGTTAAGTGTTAAACGTAAAAAATATACCATCACGACGAGCATTTAATTAGCTTTCTACAGATATGTAATCTGATATACTTTTGAAGAAAAAATTTTTGTTTTTTTTAGATTTGCGTAAAATATCATATATGATAATAGTGTTTTATCATATATTATATTAGTGTTATGTTACAAATTATTACAGAATCATATATGATATTGGTTTATATCATATATGATAAGTTATATCATATATGATACCAGTGTTACTATCATATATGATGGGGGACTTTATTTACAGAACCCATCTTAGTGACAGAACTTGCAGAACTCTTATTTTTGAAGGCAAACATGTATGTTTGAAGGCTTACATGTATGTTTATGAAAGCGAACATGTATGTTTTTATATCGATGCACATACATGCATGCACGCTTTCAAAAATATATGTTTTTGAATGCGTGCACATACATGCATGCACACCCTCAAACATGTATGTTTTTGGATATTTCTTTTTTAATTTTATTTATTTTTGACAAAAATAACTCCAAATATGCTTCGCGAATACATATATTCTCTAAAAACATACATGTACTCCTTCAAACATACATGTTTGCCTTCAAAAACAAGAGTTCTGCAAGTTCTGTCACTAAGATGGGTTCTGTAAATAAAGTTACACCATATATGATATTTAGTATCATATATGATAGATTACGAAAAAAAACAAAAAAAAAATTTGTCGAAACTATATCATATAGCATATCTGTAGAAAGATAATTAAATGCCCGTCGTAATGGTATATTTTTTCATATAACGATTGACGGTTTAAAAGATATTAATGTTTGAAAAAAAAAGAAATTGATTTTATGTTTAATCTTATCCATTAGATTAAGATGAAGATGAGTGGTGGAGATTAGTCCCTTGGTATCCAAATAAAGTTTGGTATCCAAATGAACTTAAATCTTATTTTAAACGGAATTTTTTTGTTGGAGATCAATCAAAGTGACACGGACCAACTAAGATAATTGAACTTCTAAACTGAGTTATCTTAAATCACAAAAAATATTATACAAAATTTTTTACAAAATGATTTGTCGCATATTTTTTAGTTTTCTCTCTCTTATATTTTGAATTATCTCTCTTAAATATAACCATTAATTTACGATTAGAGTTATTTTGGATACCATATTAATCTTGGATACCAAGTGATTCCCCACTATTCATCTCCATCTCATCTAAAGGATAAAATTAAAATTATTTTATTATTTCACTTATTTTTATAATTTAAATATCTCTTAAACCGTTAAGCATTAAACGAAAAAAATATACCGCCGCGACGAGCATTTAATAAGCTTTCTACATATATGCATTATGATATACTTTTAAAGAAAAAAATTCGTTTTTCTTTTCATTTTTAAAATTTGTGTAAAATATCATATATGATATTAGTTTTATGCTACAAATTATTATTAAATCATATATGATATTGGTTTATATCATATATAATAAGTTATATCATATATGATACTAGTGTTACTATCATATATGAGAATTTTCGACAATGAAAAAACGTGAAAAAAACGAAAAAAATATTTTATCGAAATTATATCATATAGCATATGTATAGAAAGATAATTAAATGCCCGTCGTAACGGTATATTTTTTTCCGCATAATGATTAACGGTTTAAGAGATATTAATGTTTAAAAAAGGGAGAAATGGGTTTTTGTTTAATCTTATCCATTGGATTTGGATGAAGATGGTGGAGATTAGTCCCTTCGTATCTAAATAAATTTTTGGTATCCAAATAAACTTAAATCTTAATTTACTTGATATATCATTATGGGAAAAAGATCCCATATACCCTTAGTTTAGCATAAACATAATCAACCAATCACAACCACTCATTTTTATAATGTAACAAAAAACTCATTTTTTAAAAAATTAAATATCTCACAAACCTTTCATCGTTACGTAAAACAAAACATATCATCGCGACGAGAATTAAATCATCTATCTATCGAGGGGCACATGTATATACATTCGACGAAATTTTTTTTCGACTTTTTTTCTTAAATCACGTCTGAGAGGAATCATTTATGATTCGTCACGAAACATATATGATTTTCAGAAAATCATATATGATTCATATCACGAATCATATATGATTTTCTGAAAATCATATATGATTTGTGACGAATCATACATGATTCCTCTCAGACGTGACATAAGAAAAAACAAGGTCGAAAAAAAGATCGTCGAAAGTATATACATGTGCCCCTCGATAGACAGATGATTTAATTCTCCTTGCAATGGTGTATTTTTTTTTCGTTTGATGATTTACTGTTTGTGAGATATTTAATTTTTAAAAAAGTGGTGGAAAGTGGTTTTTTTTAAATGAATGATTATGATTGGTTGAATAGGACTATGCTAATTTAAGGGTATACATAGATATTAACTCTATCATTATGTTAAAATCATTTTGTAAATTTTGTGTCATTTATTATGCATCTTTTTTTTAAAAAGAGTTATTTTGGATATTATACTTTTCTTGGATATGAGGAGACTCATTTACATCATCCATCTTATTTTCATCGAATGGATAATATTAAATATATTTTATTTTCCCCCTGTTTTTTATAATTTAAATATCTTATAAACCGTTAAGTGTTAAAGAAAAGAAAATAAACCATCGCGACGAGCAGTTAATTATATTTCTTCCAATATGCACTATAAAATACTTTTGAAGGAAAAAAATCGTTTTTTTAATTTATGTGAAATATCATTTATAATAATAGTATTTGATCATATATGATACAAATGTTAAATTATAAATTATTGTTAAATCATATATGATATTCGTGTATATCATATATGATAAGTTATATCATATATGATACTGGTGTTACATCATATATGATATTAGTAACATATATGATATTAGTATCATATATGATAATTTTCGACAACGAAAAAAAAGAAAAAACGAAATAATTTTTTTTTCGAAAGTGTATCATATAGCATATTTATAAAAACATAATGACATGCTCTTTCTAACTGTGTGTTTTTCGCATAACGATTAACTGTTTAAAAGATATCAATGTTTGAAAAAAGATGGTAAAAATAAATTTTGTGTTTAATCTCATCCATTGCTTTAAAATGGATACAGAAGATGGAGATTAATCCCTTAAAATCCAAATATAATTAAATCTTTTTTAAATGAGTTGAACTTAAAAAAAGGCTGAGCATACTGATATGAGTGAAAACCCATATCAATAATGATATATTAAACCCCAAAACACAAGAAAAATATCAAGTTATTATTGTGTAAAAATGGAATTATGCGGTATTTTGTGTGATGTGTGTATTTTCAGGCAAAATAGGTACATTTGAGACGGTCACGGTCTTTTACGAGTTTTATCTAAAGAAAAAACTGATGAAATAAACAAAACAAGCTTTCAAGGACTATTCTTACCATACTGATAAAGATTGAAGAGTTTAAGTTATGAAGATTAAAGTTCTCGAGGACTAGATTCGCCATTTTCAAAAAGAGAAAGGATTTAAATGAGTTTTGTATAAAATCTTAAAACTATTAAATCACAAATGACAAAAGACAAAAAGGAAAGGACTCAAAGGGGAAATACTATAGTTTTATCAAGAACCCTAATCATCATATTTCACACGTGGCTGTTTGTGATTAGAGGAGCTACGTCACCAGACCTTCTACCTCATTCTTTTCAGTCTATAAATAGTGGGATGAGTCCTCATTTGTAATTAGCTAGCTGTAGAGTAGTTTCAAAATTCTCTCTAGTTTTTCTTTAATCTAGTGTGTGAAAATCTCACACACTAGTTAGTTAATATTATATTATCAATAATTTCTTGTATTCACATTTTCGTTTGAAATCAATATAATCTACTTTTCATCCTCAATTTCCTCTCAAATCATTACTCAATTCTGCAAGTGATTGTTTCTAATCTTCTCATGATTGAGAATTGATATGAAGCTATACTGGAAGCTTTCATGTTCGTTAGTTAGTGTGTTGATTGGATCCAATAGCCATGAAGAATTGCAGTACTTGATAATTAACAATTTGTTGAGATTGTTGAACCGTTGCTCTTCTTGATGTTACTGGAGTATTTTGCGTTGCTATTGGTTTCCATAGTACAAGACTTGTTTCAGAGTAGCAGATAATTCAGGAGTTGAGCATTTTACATAACCGAAGTATTGCGGCAGTAGTTGTTCCTGATAATTTGAGTTACTCATCGTTTAGGTCTTCAAGTTTCTATCCTGGATATGAAGTAGCAGCAGCTCGATTAATGTGATTGATGCAGTTGTTGTTTTTTAGAAGCAGTTATATTTCTGTCCGAGACACGTTCTTGATTCTCATCGAAGTAGCAACAGTTAGTTTGAAGTGAGCCTGATCTTCAATAGTGAGTAATGGAGATTTGAGTTTATTGTAGAATTGATCCGATCTTGCATAGCTTACTACATCAGTGGTGGCTTGGAAACAATGGTTAAGCTCCATTTTATTTTTCTGCATATTATTAGAGTAATTTGCTAGTTATAATTGTTTAGTATAATCTTGCTCGTAATGGCTGTAGTATAAATTTTCGTTTGATCTATTTGCTTTAGTTGTATTCGTTATGTATGCTATATGTTTCCATTAGATTTCATTACTGAATAGCTTAGTTTGTTGAAGTCTAGTCATTTGTTCAAATTTGTGGTTTCTACTTGAAAACTCATTAGGAAATTTAGAAGTCATTTTCGTTTACTCGAGATCGATAAAAGTTAGTTAGTCAAAACATAATAGTAACTAAATTTTAGAAGAAGATAGCCATTGTTAGCAACTCATATGGGATCACCAATCTGTTTTGCTTTTAGACCGCACGAGTTTGGTTACAAGACATCTTTAGTCCTTCAATTTATTATTCTGTGTTGCAGTCACAGTCCTTCTTGTTAGTACTTCAGTTAAGTTTGTTTCGATTCTAGTCCAGTCTGTTAAGTATAAAAGTGGAAATTGTTGGATTCATTACATCTGTTACGCTTGTTTGGAGTTGTTGGGCCTCGGCTCAAACTTGGGCCATTTAGTTTTTCTAGTCTGTGAATTGATTTCATTTTATGATTAGTGCATTTCAAATGCAATTTGCAATTTCATATTTTTAAGAAGTTAGAGTAAAAGTATTGGGCTTTTAGGATTAGTAGGATAATAACACATTTCAAACTTCATACGTTTTAATTTATATGTTTTAAAAAAAATTGATTTCATTTTTCATAAAATTAGTTGTAAACAAATTTAGATATTAAAGTTTTTTTTTTATAAAATTTGAAATTTTACTTTTATAAAAAAAATTAGATTTTACCAATTTTGAATTTTCACTTTTATAAAATAGTTAGTTAAAAAGTAGTTAGAATTTTGTAAAAAAATTAGTTACAAATTTGTTTTAATTTGTTAGGTAGTTACCTTTCCAAGTTTGTTAGAGTTTGTTATTTTCTAGTTAAATTGTTGATATTGTTACATTTTGTGATTGCTTGTATTTTGTGCAATATTTGTACGTGCAACTTGTTTTAGCATAATAAAAATACGTAGTATAGATAATATTTTTACATTTTTTATGTTTTTTATTTGCCAAGTAGTTTAAATACCAAATTACAAACTATAACCAAAAACGATAACGTACTTGCTTATGATTGTTGATCAATTCAAAAAGACCGAGAGAAAAACGATATACTAAAAAACGACTTATTACATACTTATCCGAACCGGGTAAATAACTAGTCAATAAGGTTCAATAAACTGTGTTATTATTTGTGTCCGGCCCCTAAAGTACGACAGGTTCAAGGCTTAGATATAACGGGGCTCTTTTATCTGCTTGACTTTTAGATTCAAGTTTTAATCTTTTCGTTATCATTCCAATTCTAAAAGAGGGAATTTTATATACACCAAATGATATTTTAATAATTACATCTTTTATATAATAAAAGAATTAGATTTTTAATGAAAAGTGGAGATTATAAAAAAATCAATTGGACCAATCAAATTATTTAATTTTGACACATAAGCAAAATTAAGTCATGTGATTGGTTCAAAAAAAATCAAAATTAAATTCAGTTTAGTCAAAATTAAAAAAATTTATGGAGGAATTTGATGAAAACACATAAAAATATATGTGTCAAATTTGTAAAAATAAAAACTTAAAAAAAGAGGAAGGGATTAATAAAATTTTAGTGGTTGAATTTTAAATAAATTAGATGACTTAAGTGTAAACTTATATTTTTTAGTAAGTTTAAAAAATAAACATAATACCCCCCTTAGACTTTATAACTTATACTTTTTATATTTTAAAAATATAACTTATATGTAATTTAAAAATCAACAAATTACATAATTATAAATATTTAAAAAAACACACAAATTATTGTGTATTTTTATTTTGACACTTAACAAAGTCAAGTAATGTAATTTACGTAAATTATTATTAACACAAATATAAATATCAAAATGAATGCAGGACCTCAAGCATCATTGTGAGAATAAAATAAATAGAAGAGATTCTACATATTACTAAAACATATATTTTTTCAGAGTCGTTATGTGTTACTAAACACACATTGTCTATAGCTAACATTTCAGTTAAACAAAATAAAATATTTTAAGCAACAAATATTCATACAAAATATCAATTAATATTATCACATAATAAAAATCATGTAAAACTCTAGGATCCCTGAGCATCATAAATATTTAAATATTAATAATTTTATATTATTATATAGAATAATATTAAACAACACACAATCATGAATTTATAAATCGTGTACGTGTAAGGTTGATGTAAATGATTTATTAATTAATAATTAAGATATAACTATTTATAATAAAATATCAAAAGTAAAAAGAATATGAAATTTGAAAAATAAAAGTTGAGGTGAGTTTATATTAGTTTACACGGTATACAGTGAAACAAAAAGATAATCAAACATATATACATTAGATGTTCTTAAAAAACAAATAATCCTTCCGTCTTATATTAATAGTCAAGTTTACTATTTTAGAACGTCCCAAATTAATGGTCCACTTCTAAAATAGATAAGAGATTGAGATTTTTACCATATTACCCTCACTTGAAGGTATTATTAAAAATAATAAACAAATTGTAAATTAATTAGTTTATGGTAAAATTGTCATTGTTTAAAAAGTAAGAGAGAGAAAACTGAAAAATATTGTTTTTATTAAACTGCGTATTTTTTATTGGTGGATTATTATTATAGGACGGAGGGAGTATAATATAAATAAAATTGTAATTACGAAATTATTACTTAATGTATCGTTTATGTTTAAATCACGTGTGTGCACGGGCATTAAAACTAGTTTATTATATAAAGTTTAATAATTGCTGGGAAAACTGTTGGTAAAAAAAGTGATAAAATTGTAGGTGTTCCATTCATAAAAAAACAAAAACATAAAAAAATAATATTTGATTAATTAAACTTCAGTGGTTAAATTTTAAATAAATTAGATAGTGTTAAGTAAAACTTATAATTTTTTTATATTTTTAATAACTATTGAAAAATAAACAACTACCTCTTACATTTTATACTATCTAAATTTTATATTATACAAAATATTTATCATATATAATGACGTTTTATAGTTATGTATGCATAATTTTTAGTTGTAATAATATCACAATGACAATATATTAAACTCGATAAATTATCATATATTTATATATTAGATGAAAGTATTAAAACTTTGTTTTATTCGCAAATCTCGCGCATGAACTTATAACTAGTTTTTAAAAAAGTAAATTGCATCCTTTCGGATTTGAATAGTCTGGGGTCGCTTTGGGGTATAGGCCCGGGCCAGTCTTTAGAATTGGGTTAACAAATGTCAAACCTTTGTGTATCAAACTGGGCTTTGTTGCTACATTACAAATTACAAAAGAAAACGAAAATAATATTGTTGGATCAACTGTTTGATCGATCCTTACGTTTTCAAAGTTAGAGGTTTTCTAAAAGCAATTTCTTTCCCTTCGAGTAATGATAAAACTCTTTACATCTTACCTCCTTTATACCCCGTGAAAAACAAGATTAGATAACGTTACTTCATCTTACTAAAAAGTACTATTTACACACTCACTATTTCACATATTAACTCTTTATATACCTCAGTTTACGCTTTGACTCACGCTCTTAGTTAATTAGACGATATCACACTTAAAGACCAAAAGCTATTTCGTGCAATACTATTGTTGAATTAATGAAGGATAATTACACCAAAATTATCTAACTTTTCACTTTTTGTAGTTTTATGTATCCAACTATTTCTTTTGCAAATATGTGTAGCCTACTTTTGAATTGCGGCAGTTCCGTGTATCGGATGACCTAGTAACCTGTTAGTTTGTTTGTAGCACATGTTTTATTTTCATGTAGACTTAAAAACTTTTTCTCCTTCGATAAAACACCCTTTAACTCAGCTTCTAAACAGTGTACCCAAACCGAACCGATATGCAGTATATCGACTTTGTATTGTTCTAATTAGAATGACCAAGGTACCATTTCATTACCGTATCAGCATTGTTTTTGGTGTGCTTGATTTTCCCCCAACCCATATAGAGAGTCCCATTCCCATAATCGAGTGTTATGCCAGTTTTGGAACCGAACTTGAGAAAATAGTACTTTTTTTTGTAACCGTGATTTCCGACACATTAGCCGACTAATCGACAAGGTTTGAACCCACCGCCACACAGACTCAAACCAGGTCAAGCCCTCCCTTTTCAGGAGGTTGGCGTGGCCAATTCAAGGTTGTTTACACCTAGCAGGAATTGAACTTGAGACCTCACACACTTTAGAGTGATAGCCGCAAACCAATTTGCCACTAGGTCACCCTTGAGTGGTTGAGAAAATAGTACTTAATCGAGTAAGTACCGTTTAACTTAAAAATCATATTTAACTTGGTTTTTGGTTTTTATGATTATGTGCATTAATGTGGCCATTGAGATCATTCATTGTCTACGTGAATATATTGATTGTTGACTATTATCCTTTTGTATCTGTATGTTTTTGCCCGTATAACTAACTAACATTTTTTTACAACATGTATACATGGAAAAAGTTTAATTCTAATTTGAGTGTTAAATTTGATTTGTTTTTTTTTTTTAATTTCAGGTTTTGTTTTGATTTTGGGGTTTGCTTTTATTTTGATTTGGTGTTTTAGTTATAGTGCCTAATTTGATTTAGGATTTCTAATTTAATGGTTGGTGGTTGTGTAAGGGTGGCTATGGTGATTGCTATGGTGGTGAAGATGAAAGGTGAAAATGAAAGTGGTGATTAAGAGTATGGTTCTAAATAGCTCGCTATAGCTCGCTTTAAAGCGCGCTATAACTTGAGGCGCGACCTTCATGCAACGCTATAAGTCAAGGCGCGCTACGACAAGAGCTGCGATGATTTTCTGAATTAAACTCTAAAAAATAATTATTATTACATATAGGGAGAGTTTTCTAACTTTAATTAATATGTAAACACTTAATGTGGACTAAATATAAATATAATATTGAAATATGATAAAATATATAAATATTTTTATATGTTGTGCCGCTATAAGCCACGCTTTAAAAACGCTAAAGCTTCGCTTTAGCCGCTAAAGCGTGTAGCTTGGACATGACGCTACGCCACGCCTTACGCTATTTATAACTATGATTAAGAATGAGTTTTAATTGTGAGGTGGAATTATATAGTGATTTGGCAACAAAAAGCAAAAGAAATTAAATTATATCTTGTAACCTGTATGGATCGGTCACCTGATACATGGATTTGGCGCAATACAAAAGTAAGCTACACATTTGAAAAAAAAAAATAGAATACATAAAACTACAAAAAGTGACAAGTTAGATATATTTTAATCTAATTATTTTAACTACTTTATAATGTATTTAGGACATTCCTTATTTAGCAAGGCTTAAAATTAAGGCATTTTATTTTCTTATTATAGAAATCAATTATCAATAGCTTCCATACACATAATAAAAGTTATGACCAGAAAATTAAAGATCCAGTTGTAACAGTCCTCCTGTATTGATGTGGAAAATTAAATGACCACTTATAACCGTCATTGTATACATTTACATTGTGCAGTTCTATATACATTTACATTTACATTGCGAAATAACTTGAAGTTTATGGATATACTTTGTGTTTGTTTTGACGAATAAATCCTAGCAAAGGTGCAATGTTACCAATGCATTGTAGGGGGCTGTGTTGTTTCGTTTAAGGTTTTGGCTGATTTTGTTTTAAGTGTGATATTGATGATCGATATTGGTTGATTGCCTTTAGTCATATTGCATTTGGTGGTTTAATCTTATTGCATTCTGTAATTGATTTGTAAATAGTATTTGTAGAAAGAAACTTATTCGCCGCTATAAACATATAAGCAAAAAACATATGCTCGTTCTAAAATTAGCCAGTTTGACCATCTTTTTCTCTTCAACCGACAACGAAAACACACACACACACATATCAACCTTATATAAACTTGCATCAATAATTTTTTAATCTCATTCCTATTTAATTAATCATTATTTTTCTTTGATTTATTAATTATTCCATTGATAGTGGTTAATTTTTTTTATTATTGTTAGATTGGTTGATTAATTAATGTTTTGCTTTTAGGTGTTTATATTGATTTTCCAAGGTTTTCAATCCCTGATCTATTGTTTTGGTTTTTGAATTTTGACTTGTGAGTTTTTTCTTTTTTTATATGTTTAATTCATTGTTTATGTTTATTTTCCAATGTTTTCAATCCCTGATACATTGTTTCAGTTTTTGAATTCAAACCCTACTTACCAAACCGCCACGGATCTATTTGTTCTTTTCAAATCCATATTCAAACCCCATATCTATCCGACAGCCAAAATCAACAAACCTCAGATCTATTTGTTATGTTGTTTTGTTTTCATGTAGTAATTATGTTTTGAAGGATTTATTTTCAGTTGTAGGTCTTAGGATTTAGGATCGTATAATTATAGCAAATCCTTTATGTTGATCAATTTTGTTACTTACTAGGTAGTGTGTCTTCTAAAATGAGGATTTCCCGGTTGCACGTGTTGTTTTTTCATGGTAGTAATCATTAAACTCGACATAAAGATATGGAAGTCCACTTGGAACATCCACTTAGGTGTTGTGTCATTCATGATTCTTTATGAAATACTTTCAGACCCACCTTCTTCATATTGTACTCCTTCCATTCTTTACTTAGATCAGAGTCATAATTCGTCACATTACGGCGTATAATCTTCTTATGCCCTAATGGGAAACCTAGTACCTCATGGACCGCCGTACGGTCAATTGGTATATCCCCATTAGGTGTGTGAATGACGTCCAGCTGGCCTATAACAAACCGCGCAAACTCCCTAGATATAATGCTGAGCTTGAGTTGCAGCACACCCGCAAAACCCATATCCCTTACAACTTGTTTATGCTCTTTAGTCATACCGACAATTGTGTCAGTCAAAATTTTTGGTCTTGACCTTAATTCAAGAGGCCTAACATTAACATTCTCATTTTGTGCTTCCATGTTAAGCCTGCTGAATAACAAAAACAACAGAAAAGAAAAAGTCAAAAAACCTAAATTTTTAGTCAACCTTCAGTTTATATTGGAGAATGATTGTGTATTGGCAAGTGATTGACTAAAAATTTAGGTTTTTTGACTTTTTCTTTTCTTTTGTTTTTGTTATTCAGCACGCTTAACATGGAAGCACAAAATGAGGATGTTAATGTTAGGCTGATAACGCCCAAATCCAACATGTTTTCTTGAGCGTTATCCGTATATGTTACATGTTTTTGGTTATACTAACGGGCTTTATAGCTCATATATGTGTAAAGTTGTGTTTTGTTTTGTTAGTTAGCCAAGATCAAGGAAAGTGAAGAAAAGACAAAGAAAGAAAGAATAAATGACGATTCATGCATATACGGAGGAATCCCGACAAGTACAAGCTTTTGAAGATCAATTCCGGATCCAAGAACAAGTGTTTCAAGACAAGTACAAGTTCATCAGCATGCAAAGTTGCCACCTACTTTTATGTTAGAAGAATTTGTCTACATACATGCACTCCAAGCCTTCATGAAGCTTCTATGGAGCATTCTAGAAGTGCTTTGCCACCAAGCAAAATTCTTTGGGTCTAAGTATTATTCTTTGGCTCCAAGACAATCATTGAAGACATGGCCTTGAATTCATCTATAAATAAGACCCTTGGGGTCATGTAACACATACAATTCATTACCATCATCATTGTTCACCAAGGAAACTCTCCCAACCTTGGTGAAAGTCCCCATTCCCGGATTTAATATTGGTGTGCCAAAAAGTGACTTTTTTGGAGCTCCAATCATCAAAATAACCTTGTCAAACTCTAAGGGATCATTACCCTTATCATTGGTAGTGTTTCTTGAAGCCTAAATCACCACCAATCTTCACCAAACCTCTCCAAAACCTGCCTCAAATCTCAAATACGAATTTCCAAATACATAACCCGAAAGACCACAAAGAAACTTGTAGTCAATTGGAGGTTTAAGGATTGCTCTAGATTCTTCCATTTCATTTACTTATTGTAATCATACTTTGGGTAAAATTTTGTTACTTTCATGATGTTGAACTCTATGTCATATGTTGAACTTTTGGTTTGTGTTAATATGATTATGGGGTAATTTTATTATACTTGTTTGGAATAATGTAAACATGGATATGGAGTGTTTATTATTTTGCAATGTTGAATTATGATTTTGTTTATAAGTTTGATTAAATTAATATTTGTCTTGATAACTTGTTGGTAAACCATAACTCGGTCTAAAGGTCGAGAGGATTCCTAGTTATGTTTTGTTCTAAATGCTAGCGCGCGTATGTGTTTGGTGTATCATGATTGACAACCATGAGTAAACAAGTTAAATGGATTTATAAAGGTTTAATCTAGAGTATAGGTCGAAAGGGCTCTAATGAACAAGTTGGCTAAAATCATACTTCTCACAAATGGATTTAATTACCGGTTTGTAATATAGATCATACGTCGAAAGGGTTCTTTGTTATAAACTGTGTCATGTGCAATTTCATGATATTACCCATTGACTTGGAATTGTATACTTATAATTTGTGTGCTATTGCTTAACTATCTAACCGATAATCTATTCACTCCATTGAAATGAATACTAGTTCCAAGCAAGTATCTTATTATTATTTGTTATCTCATCTTATTAGCTTAATCATCATCTTCGTGTTACTTGTTATTATTTGCTTATTATTACTTATATGGTAATGTTGGGAGTGACAACCATCTTTACCAATAACGTTACATTGTTACTTAGATTCCTTACAACCGAAAACACCCAAATCCTAGTGAACGACCTCGGCTTACCACAACAAGCTAGCTACAAACGAAAGGGTCATACTTGCCCGTGTCTTCTTAGCTTATTCGGTAATCCTTGTATAAATTTAAAACTTGTGTAATCGCAAGAGAACGCATCAAGTTTTTGGCGCCGCTGCCGGGGATTTGTGTTTTTTGCTTTTCATGTTTTGAATCTTTGTTTCATATCGTGTATCGTTCTTCCCCATTATGCTTACTTTGTTTAGTGCTTATTGCGTTTTAAGAATTTTAAAGTGTGTTTAGATTAAACTTTTCTCATCAACCCCCAAAAATTTTTTTTAAGTGTTCTTAGATTTTTGTTAACAAAATCCAAAAAAAATAAATTAGAAAAAAATTAAAAATTTTTTATCACCAGCCAAGTTGTCGGCCGGCATTCCAAGTTGCCGCCGGCAACTGCTTCACAGACTCGAAAAATCCGGTCGGCATCCCAAGTTGCCGCCGGCAACTTTTCCACAGTCCCCAAGAAGCCGACCGGCACCCATCTTGCCGATCGGCAACTTAAAAAAATATTCCTTTTTATCTTCTTTTATTTAAACTAAGCCTTAATCAAAACCCGTTCCTAATTGTGTTTTAACTCATTTAACGTCCGTTCTTCGAGTTTATAACCAATTATCCTTGTTTTATCATAACCCACCCAACCACCCCGTTCTAATATTTTGAGCCTCATTCGTATTTCTAATCACCCGTGTTTGATCCCAATCCCCGTGTTTAGAACACGAAGTCATTCGAACCGTCCGGTTTGATTGATTTGGTACAACAATTCTTTTAGGTTTTCATTTTTATTTTATATTTATTTGTTTTCGTTAGTTAAAATATAAATAAATAAAAAATGCAAAAATATTTTTTGTTTGAGTTTATTTTTATTTTAGTAATCTTTTCATTTTTATTTGTAGTCTTTAATAAATTTTTCGAATTATTTCGATTTTTCATAAACCCACATCTTAGAGGTAAATGCCTCGTTAATAAATTCTATGAACTTAAACGTAAGTTCAAGAAGAAGACTCGTGAACCCGATAAAACCATATTTGATATCGAGTCACCCGAACCGTTCACCAAGGAACGTGTTGTCATAATCGACATACTTGAGTCGAAATTCGAAAACCCATTCCATACCGAAGGAATCTCATCCTATGAATCCGAATCCGATTCCTCAACAATTATTAGCATTGATCCCGATGATCAACCAATGGTCAAACACTAGGATCGTTGCTCCAACACCTAGTTCCTCTATTGTTAAGATCCCTATTTTGAACAATTTCACTATCAAAAGTAACCACATACAAATGATTCGGGAAAACCAATTTGATGGAGAATCCCTATCCGATCCTCACCAACATGTATTTGATTTTCTTGAGATTAGTAGCCTTTTCCAATATGGTGAAAATCAAGAGGAACCAATTAACTTGAGGATATTCCCTTTCTCACTAATTGGAGAAGCTAAGTCTTGGTTGAATGAATTAAATGAAGGAACCATTACTTCGTGGAACGAATTAAGAGAAGCTTTCATAAGCCGATTCTTTTCACCCGCAAAGTTTAAACGTCTCCTAAATGACATTCATAACTTTCACCAACTCGATAACGAGACTCTCGTTGAAGCTTGGCTCCGAATCAAAGAAATGCTTCGCGCTTGTTATGGACATGATCTAACCAAGAGAACGATAATTGAAACATTTTATCGTGGCTTAGACGATCCAACTCAAGTATCTCTCGACGCCGGAGGAATCTTCCTCTACAATACTCCTAACAAAGCTTTCCAAATCCTCGAGGACAAGGTCTTTCTCAAGCTCGATTATTCGAAGGATTCTTATGCCGAACCTTATCCTAAAACCGTTGTTTCCGCCGGTGGAAATAACCTCGTCTCCGATCACAACTTATTGATGGAGAAATTCGAAGCTCTCGCTAGGCTTATCGATTCCCAATTCCTAATCATAAGGAATGAACTAAAAGATATGCGAGAAGATCGTGGAGACGATTACGCTTCCCAAACCACCATGAAGGATGACACGCCGATGTGTGAACCTCATGAAGTGAATTATGTCCAAGAATATCACCGAGGATATCACGACCAAAATTCGAGGAATTCACATTCCTATCTTACCCTAAACCCGAACCATCCCATTCCTCAATCTCGACCGCGAGATGTGACGACATACTCATCACAATATCACCAAAAACCCGAAGCCTCAATGGAGGAGATGATGAGAATATATGGCTTGGAAAACGGAAGAAAATGAACGTGTCAATAACAATTTGGTTGACTTGGAGTTTCAAATCAAAACTTCCGGAACCATACAGCCATAATCGAAGACTTGAAGACAAAAACCAATCGTGTCGAAAAGCTCATCCAACGTACCAAGACCCTTCCTCAAATCACCAATACCAAAACAAGAGATAAAATACCCTCTATCCGTAACGAGAGTGATAAGGGTGATGTTGCTTTTATCGAGGAAGAAGAACCTATTCCAACCGTGCCAAAACCAAAACCCATTATTTCTAATTCAACTTTTCCCAAGGATTGCGCCGTGCATATCCCATACAAAAAGGAGAAGACGTTTGAACATTATGTAATGTCAATTCATGAAGCGGAGTTGAAATCAATGAATGGCGTTGGAAATAGACGAATGATAAAGAAGGAGGACAATGGTGTGCCAAAGAAGCCTTTCAAAGTTTGGACTATAAATGGAGAATTGCTTTGGTTCAAACATGATAATTATCAAAATCAATGGCACCCAACCAAAGTTCCCCATATTAACCATATCGTCAAAGAATCCTAACATCGAGGGGAAGAGTCTAGCTAACGATTCAATAATAAATTAAGCGCTTCTCGGGAGGCAACCCGTGCTTTGATTGTTTGTGTGTTTAATATTGTGTGTTTTAGAATAAATGCATACACACTAAAAGTATTTTTCTAACTTGGAAAATCTTAAGTATGAAGGGGTGTACTTTTCTAGTAGTGTTGTTATATATCTATGTGTGCTTGCGTGTTTGTTTGTTTGTTTTGTTTTGTGTGATTTGTTTGAATAAATGTAGCAATAGGTAATGGAGGATGCATATGTGGAGAAGGAATGAAGTATCAAGAACCGTTTGATCTCACAAGCTTATGGTGTAGCTGTTGGGTCAAAAGTTGATGAGTCAAACACTATGGAAACAAGAAGGACCAAATATGGCATTAGGAGAACCTTCAAGCTGGTGGACAAAATACAAGAGAGTTCCCCCTGCTAGTGAAACATCCCACTGCTTGAAGATTCCCCTGCTGGAGTTTCCACTGCTGGAGTTCCCCCTGCCATATATGATAAGAATGAAAGATTTGGTCAAATATAGGATAGGAATGAATATTTCTGTTTTGATTTAGTCATGAATATCTTATTTAGTTTCCATGTATATCTGGTTTCCTTATGTTATAAAAGGAACCACCAGACCGTAGGTTTAATCATCAGTTCCAACACACAAAATGTAACCTACTGCTATTATGATCTCTAGGTGTGGGATTCAATGTATACACACCTAGAGTGATTTGTGTTATTGATTAATACAAATCCTCTTTGGGAATCTTTCATCTTTGTCAAACATCTTGTTCATGATCATTGTTCTTATTCCGCTATGTTATCATATGAATGATGATCAACCTAGATAAAACGGTTTCGACTGTTTGAGTCTAACGATCTTGGATTCAACATGTGGTATCAGAGCGGGTGGCTCTCGATATCTAGGAGAATCAAGGTGTTTTTCATGTTCGTGTTCGTTGCTGTGAAGATCTAGGGTTTATGTTTAAACCCTAGGTAATTAATTTGATTTATTCTATCCGTGCGCTGCTACTGTCCAACAAATAAGAATGTTAGCCACTTATATTGCTCGGTCTTTATTTGGTCGAATATTATGATGATTGGCTTTCGAATCAATATCAATGATCAACATATCATATATCGTTGGCCTCATTATTGAATTTTTGGACTCATATTAGTTCATGATGTCACTATGTTATATTCTTTTTATTATTAATGATGCTTTCATCAATTAATAAGAAAGATGTTGATTTGGTTCATTTGATTGGACGGTGAAAAAAAAGTGAGCAAGGCTTTCACGTGGGGTTTGTATAAAAGGTTTGCTCAGACTTGGAATAAAGTCATGAATCATGGGTTGAAGAAGCCAATGAAAAAGGACGGAAGAAAGAATGTAACGTGTAAAATACTTGTTATGCAAACTGAGAGTAATATTGGTATATGTTTGTACATGTAGGATTGTTGTATGATGCCACTTTCTTCACGTGATAATGAATGACACAACAAGACTCTCGTAAATTAATGACTTCGTGGGGTCAGAAGCAACGATTAAGGTATGGTTTGTTTGTTTCGGATGTTGGTATGGTCATTCATGATCATTAAATTGGTTATTATATTCAGACGACACAAATAAACAAGAGTTGTGCTCACACGGTTTAAAGCCTTGTGTGTTCACACGAATGAGTTTTATTTGTGGGGTTATCACATGATTACATAACAGCATGAAAGGGACGGTTGATTGTTATAGTTGATATTTGGTCCAACAAAAGTCAATTGATGAATAAAAAGAAATCATGTGATGAGTTCATATCAGAAGGTGGGTCATTTATTTGAATTGGTGCAAAGGGCACACGTGGGGTGCAATTTGTTTATTAAAGAAGTGATTCATGTGAGGTATTAGGTGATCATTGTTCTTATTGGTCGGTTTGGTCAGCAATTGGATACAGTGATTATTATTTTCTTCTGATATAAAGCAGTGGGATGTTATACACGTCACAGAGGGTATATTTTTCACAGTAGGCTAATTTTGAGTTGCCCTTGTTTTTGTTATTTTCCCTGTTGCAAATTCAAACTTACTGTTTGTGTTTGTTAAAGGTTAATAGCTAAACAGTGGCATTAAAAGTTCCCCTGCTGTTTGAAAAAGTTTACCCTGCTTTCATTAAAAGAAGCCCCTGCTACGATCCCCCTGCCTTCAATAGTTCCCCCTGCTTTCATTAATAGATTCCCACTGTTTTTGAAAGTTCCCCCTGCTGTCAGATATGAGTTTTGGGACAACAAGGTTTTGGAGTTTGGTATATTCACAGCAACTGGTCTTAAAGGTATAAAGGCTCGTTTTAATTTTATTGATTACGAAGAAAAGTTTTTATTATTTACTTGAAGATGAAGGAGATTTTCGCGGGTATGGGTTTTATGCTTACACGCTTAGTGACAAAGTGATACAAGATCTAGGAATATGTGATTTTTCTTATGGTACTCTATGCACATATTTTCTATCACTTGAAGGAGTTACATTATCGTGCTCAGTGTCTCATTTTCATGAGGATTTTGTATATGGAAAGCATTTTTTCACGTGGTTAGTGCAAGTTATAGAATGCAGGTTCGGGTTATTCTTCTCCATCATCAAGTAAGCTATAATCAGTTTTCTTCATATGTAATCATTACATAAAGCCTATAGAATTTGAAGATTCAAGATGCTTGACAAAAGTCGTTCTTATTTGTTCTATTCAACCATAATGAAGTTGTTCTTCAAAGTTACTACTGGTTGGGTACGTATACTATTAGTCATTAAAAGATGGCACTACATGCTAATTTCTGGTGATGCTCTCATCATGGATGGTACTACATAGTATTTGTTTCTACAAGTGGTTAGTTCTTTGTTTGCTTCTTATGGTTGATACATCTACTTTTGGTCAAAAGAAATGGTTAGCACACTTTAAGGGGAAGCTCATTTGTTCAAGTGTTAATCATTTACATATGACATTGAAGTGAAGGTTTTTCGCTACTGCTCATTGGTATTACTACAACTAATGTGGGTATCTACTGCTCAAAATCATTTTTTATTAGGATCTATGCCCTATGTGCTTCATGGAGGGTATTTTGAAAAGTAGAATACTTGGGTTTGATGTATGATATTGGTTAGTAATAGTTGAAAATCAAGGTTGTTCACATAGAAGACCCCTATTTGATCATGTCAAAAAGGGGAAGTTGTCTACAGAGAATGTTCAGCCTGTTGATCTTTGGTGTTGTATGCTTAAGGGGAAGTGTTTTGACATCATCAACTAGGGGAAGATTGTTGGGTCAAAAGTTGATGAGTCAAACACTATGGAAACAAGAAGGACCAAATATGGCATTAGGAGAACCTTCAAGCTGGTGGACAAAATACAAGAGAGTTCCCCCTGCTAGTGAAACATCCCACTGCTTGAAGATTCCCCTGCTGGAGTTTCCACTGCTGGAGTTCCCCCTGCCATATATGATAAGAATAAAAGATTTGGTCAAATATAGGATAGGAATGAATATTTCTGTTTTGATTTAGTCATGAATATCTTATTTAGTTTCCATGTATATCTGGTTTCCTTATGTTATAAAAGGAACCACCAGACCGTAGGTTTAATCATCAGTTCCAACACACAAAATGTAACCTACTGCTATTATGATCTCTAGGTGTGGGATTCAATGTATACACACCTAGAGTGATTTGTGTTATTGATTAATACAAATCCTCTTTGGGAATCTTTCATCTTTGTCAAACATCTTGTTCATGATCATTGTTCTTATTCCGCTATGTTATCATATGAATGATGATCAACCTAGATAAAACGGTTTCGACTGTTTGAGTCTAACGATCTTGGATTCAACAGTAGCATCTTATCATACGGAGATCAATTGCAATTTCTTAGCCCGGGGAGTTTCGTTTCTCTTAGACTATTTATTTATTTCGTCACTTTTCATGCTTTGAAGTTTATTTTTAACGTTTAGTCCAATACAAAACTTAAGTGTGAGGGGAAATAAATGGGAAAACGAAACCAATTTTTTTTATAAAAAAATTATAAGTAAAAAAAGAAGAAAAAAAAGGGGAGAGTTGTACACTTGTTTGCCCTTAGGATTTAAATTTTTTTTCTCACACGTTTGTTTGTAAATATATTTCAATAATCGTTCCCACGAAAAAAAATTAAAAAATTAAAAAAAAATATTAAAAAAATAAAAAAATAAAATAAGTTTTAGTGAGATCACACTTGTGTGATATAAGTGTATATGCGTGACAAAGAGGCAACCTTAGGAATAAAACCCAAATAGCCTTTTTCAATTATCTTTTTAGCTAGTTACATCTATTAGCTAACCTCCCATATTAACCCTTTTGTTAGCTCTCTCGTTTAGTGCTAGATACCCTTAGAACACCCTTTGAACCAATCTTATCATTTTTTGTTAAATCCACTAAGAAGAAAAAAAATATTTAACCTTATACCTTAACCTAACCCTTGTGAAAGTCTAAATGGAGGGTTGCTAGTTACTTGTATGGTGGATCATTTTTTATGGTTAGTAGTTATACCACACTTCGTGTTTGTATGTGTCATTCCAACAAAGATGGAGACGGCCACTTCTATTTGTATTTTTTGTAGTGTGTGCTCAAGCGAAGTGTGAGGGGAGCATGTGATATATGTTGAAAAAAAAGGAAAGAGAAAAAGAAAATAAGTCATCGAAAAAATAAGTAAATAAAAAAAGTTGATGATGACAAAAATAGCCAATGAGCTATATGTTTATGAAGATGAAGGAAGACGAAGTATATTTTGATATCGATTAGCCAATGTGCTATGTCGTGATATATATTTGTGTTGATCGATATATGTTGAATAAAGCTCGTAGCAATGATCATTTCTGGGTTTGTGGATTGTTCGGTAACTAACAACATGGGACTTAGACTTTTACCTTGTATATTCTTGTTACACCTCTCATAAAATCCTCATATCTTATCCATACCCATTAACCCTTAACCTTGTAACCCAATAAAAGTTCTCTTTAGATGTGTACACTTGGTGCTCACGCCATTTCATTTAGTTTTGTTTGTACTTGGTAGGTTTGCATCTTATTTTTCAATAAACCATTTTCATGCACCATGTGGGAAGTATTTTCTTTTACTTGCTTGAGGACAAGCAACCTCTTAAGTGTGAGGGGGTTTGCACCTTTAGCTATTTTTATAAAAACCAAAAATATTTTCAATTTTTCTTAGAATTTTCAAATTTTCATAAAATTTTAAAAAAAATATTTTCTTTTAGAACATAGGTATCAGTTTCTAATTTTATTTTTATTTTATTTGCATGAGGGCAAGCAAAGTTTTTCTTTTTCTTGCTCGAGGACGAGCAAAACTTAAGTGTGAGGGGATTTGATAACGCCCAAATCCAACATGTTTTCTTGAGCGTTATCCGTATATTTTGCATGGTTTTTGGTTATACTAACGGGCTTTATAGCTCATATATGTGTAAAGTTGTGTTTTGTGTTGTTAGTTAGCCAAGATCAAAGAAAGTGAAGAAAAGACAAAGAAAGAAAGAATAAATGACGATTCATGCATATACGAAGGAATCCCGACAAGTACAAGCTTTTGAAGATCAATTTCAGATGCAAGAACAAGTGTTTCAAGACAAGTACAAGTTCATCAACATGCAAAGTTGCCACCTACTTTTGTGTTGGAAGAATTTGTCTACATACATGCACTCCAAGCCTTCATGAAGCTTCTATGGAGCATTCTAGAAGTGCTTTGCCACTAAGCAAAATTCTTTGGCTCCAAGTATTATTCTTTGGCTCTAAGACAAACATTGAAGACATGGCCTTGAATTCATCTATAAGTAAGACCCTTGGGGTCATGTAACACATACAATTCATTACCATCATCATTGTTCACCAAGGAAACTCTCCCAACCTTGGTGAAAGTCCCCATTCCCGTATTTAAGATTGGTGTGACAAAAAGTAACGTTTTTGGAGCTCCAATCATCAAAATAACCTTGCCAAACTCTAAGGGATCATTACTCTTATCATTGGTAGTGTTTCTTAAAGCCTAAATCACCACCAATCTTCACCAAACCTCTCCAAAACCTGCCTCAAATCTCAAATACGAATTTCCAAATACATAACCCGAAAGACCACAAAGAAACTTGTAGTCAATTGGAGGCTTAAGGATTGCTCTAAATTCTTCCATTCCATTTACTTATTGTAATCATACTTTGGGTAAACTTTTGTTACTTTCATGATGTTGAACTCTATGTCATATGTTGAACTTTTGGTTTGTGTTAATATGATTATGGAGTAGTTTTCTTATACTTATTTGGAATAATGTAAACATGGATATGGAGTGTTTATTATTTTGCAATGTTGAATTATGATTTTGTTTATAAGTTTGGTTAAATTAATATTTGTCTTGATAACTTATTGGTAAACTATAACTCGGTCTAAAGGTCTAAAGGATTCCTAGTTATGTTTTGTTCTAAATGCTAGCGCGCGTATGTGTTTGGTGTATCATGATTGACAACCATGAGTAAACAAGTAAAATGGATTTATAAAGGTTTAATCTACAGTATAGGTCGAATGGGCTCTAATGAACAAGTTGGCTAAAATCATACTTGTCACAAATGGATTTTATTACTGGTTTGTAATATTGATCATAGGCCAAAAGGGTTCTTTATTATAAACCGTGTCATGTGCAATTCCATGATATTACCCATTGACTTGGAATTGTATACTTATACTTTGTGTGCTATTGCTTAACTATCTAACCGATAATCTATTCACTCCATTGAAATGAATACTAGTTCCAAGCAAGTATCTTTATTATTATTTGTTATCTCATCTTATTAGCTTAATCATCATCTTCGTGTTACTTGTTATTATTTGCTTATTGTTACTTGTATGGTAATTGTGTAATCACAAAAGAACGCATCACAGGCCTCTTCAATTAAGGACAAGACCAAAATGTTGCTTGACATAATTGTCGGTATGACCAGAGAGAAGAAACTAGTTGTAGGGGATATGGGTTTTACGGGTGTGTTGCAACTCAAGCTCAGGAGTATATCTAGGGAGTTTGCACGGTTTGTTATTAGCCAGCTGGACACAGATCATATGGTCATTCACACACCTAATGGGTGTATACCAATTGATCGCATGGCAGTGCATGAGGTACTAGGTTTCCCATTAGGGCATAAGAAGATTATACGCCGTAACGTGACGAATTATGACTCTGATCTTAGTAAAGAATTAAAGGAGTACTGTATGAAGAAGGTGGGTCTGAAAGATATTTCGGAAAAAAATCATGAATGACACCACAGCTAACCGGATGTTCCAAGTTGACTTATTTATCTTGATGTCGAGTTTAATGGTTTCTGCCATGAAGAACAACACGTGCAACCGGGAAATCCTCATTTTAGAAGACACGCTACCTAGTAAGTCACAAAATTGATCAACATAAAGGATTTGCTATAATTATACGATCCTAAATCCTAAGACCTACAACTGAAAATAAATCCATATTTCAAAACATAACTACTAGATGAAAACCAACAACATAAGAAATAGATCTAGGGTTTGTTGATTTTGGCTGCGGATAGATATCGGGTTTAAATATGAATTTCTCTGCCAAAAAGAACAAATAGATCTGTGGCGGTTTGGTAAGTAGGGGGTTTGAATTCAAAAACCCGAAACAACGGATCAGAGATTTAAAACCTTGGAAAATTAATATAAACACCTGAAATCAAAACATTAATTAATCAACCAATTTAACAATAAATAAAAATTAACCACTATCAATGGAATAATTAATAAATCAAAGAAACATATTGATTAATTAAATGAGAATGAGATTAAGAAACCATTGATGCAAGTTTATACAACGTTGATGTGTGTGTGTGTGTGTGTGTGTTTTCGTCGTCGGTTGAAGAGAAAGAGAAAATTATTCGCCGCTAAAAACATATAAACAAAAAACATATGCTTGTTCGTCATAAAGTTAATAATCGAGTATTCACCGCCGCATTGCGCGAGTACTCGGCTAGTCTCAAGTAATAAAGTTTGAAACAAGGCTAATGTTACTAAAAATTGGTGTATTAGATACTTTTTGTAACTTCTGCAAGTGGTTCACAAATTGTCTTGGGCATAGCTTGCCATGTTAATAATTAAAGTTTTAAACTTGATATAATGGGTGTTAGCTTCTCCTAGTAGTAAACATTGGCTGACTAAAATTAATAAGTTACGCCAAGTGGAGTCCATTTCCATTCTACATGCCTTTAAATTATTGATTTGGCAAATAATTTCTCGTGGTTTTAGGCAACTCAAACTATAACTTAGAAGACTTAAGGCTAGCCACCAAATAATCAAGTTGGTGAACTTAACACTAATGTGAAAAATGTTGTGATTTAGAACTAGTTAAACCATTAACTACGAGTACGCAGCGGAATGGATCTAGTATAACAATCATGATTAACACATAATAAAACCAATAATAAAACCATACTTTTAATTAACTGAATAAATCAATTAATGATCTTGATCTTGAAGCTATAACGGTAAAGTAACCGTCCTCTAACGATTGCTCACACGACACGTCAAACGAACACACCACGATGCTAGTGGTAACTTCACTTCGATAGATCTTGCAACTAGAAACCCTAATATCCAAAACCCTAATGGGATTGCGTAAGGATACGGTTTTGTAGACGTTACAAGATTCTTGAAAAATCACCAATAAACCCTAATTAGGGCTTACAATAAATCGGACCACAAAGGAATACTAAAACCTAGATTATGAGATCTAGGGTTTAGTTATAAAGATTAAATCTTTATAAGAAAACCACCAAGAAGGATTGATCTTATAAAGGTTAAACCTTTATGTGTGATTTTAGGTTAAGGAAAAAGTTTGTTCGGTTTGGGTGTTGGGGGTGGGTCGATCGGACGCAACAAACCAAGAGGGAGAGACAAAAATTTATGAGGGGTATGGGATTGTATTTATACACATCCTTGCACCTCCTCAAAATTATTAAGGCCCAACCCAACACTTAAATTAAGTAACTAATTACTTGATTAACAAACAAAAGATCCTTCTAGAACCCCTAGGGTATTCGGCCGCCTATAGGGCACCGGAGGGTTCTAGAAGTCGATTTCCTTCCTTAAATTTAAATAACGCACTCGCCTTTAATTAATTAAAACCCGTTAACTTATTAAACCACCGTTAATTAAATAAAACGTGAAGTTTTTATTATACGTTTAATTATAAATAATAAAACGTAAATAAACATGTATTCTCCGTATTGAGTGTGTGTCCCCGATAGGCTCACGCATTTACCGATGGCTAAACGATCGCATATCTCAACAGCTCCCACTTGTGAGAGTTTAGACATACAACGTCTATAATGAAGCATCTAGCAACACTTCATTATAACCGGAAAATGTTGAGTTAAATAGTTTCAAGAATAAGTTCTTAAAAGCTAGTAATGGTGTATGATTATTTGAGCTTGCTGATAATCATCCCTTCGTTTCAATGTACCGGTTAAACCATGGATATGGATCCTAACTCATTCCATATAGTTTAACTTTAATTCCTCGTTTACAAATTAATTTAGATAGTCCAAATTGTAACAAGCATCATCTTGATTACATTTTGGGTACGGCCATACATTTACCTAATTAATTCTGGAGGGGATCCAGGGTACTTCACTGCACTATATCAGAGTGGAGTAACGAATTCTATATTGACTGCAAGTGTCCGTGGATGCTGCTTCACAACACTTCCAATTAGAGTCGTTATAGCTAGATCTTCCGAACTAGCGTTGGACATAAAATCAAGAAGCGATATCCACACATGCACAACTTGTTTGTATCTCAAGTCTAAGGATGACCTAATCCTCACCATTTATGTATTCGAATTTACTCATGACAACGGATCCAAAAGTAACCATTCGAAAGTTCGTGGTGTCCAATATTCATATCAAATAATAACATATGAGTTTGGTTGGAAGCCGTCCACCATATATACCAGTATATTACCAACACTCATATTTGTCTTAGTGTATACAATATTCCCATATTGTTTAACCGACAATGGACATGTTTAGAATAATTAAATATTCAAGGATTTAAACATACAAACATAGGGCAACAACAATTATATGAAGATAACAAACATCAAATATCTTTATTCATCAAAAAATAATTAAATTGTCTTACAATCCCAAACTATCCAAATACTTCGATTAACACAGATTACATGAGACTATTAGCTGGAAGCAAACCAATTCCATGAGTTAACATGGAATGCTTTTTGAGGTCTAACGCCTTTGTGAAGGGGTCAGCTAAATTGTAGTCTGTGTGAACTTTCTCCAGACTAACATCACCAAGTTCAATCATTTCTATGAGGTAGTGAACTTTGGAACGATAATGTTTCGCACCTTTAGTGATTCCTGGTTCATTAGCTATAGTAATGGCTCCGGTATTGTCACAGTACATCGTCATAGGTTCATTATTTGTGGGAACAACACCAAGCCCAGAAATAAACTTCCTAATCCAAACTGCCTCTTTAGCAGCATCCGAAGCAGATATATACTCAGCCTCTATAGATGAGTTTGCATGGATGGTCTGCTTTGCGCTTTTCCAGCTTACAGCACCTCCATTCAGCATGAAAACATATCCCGTCTGAGACTTCGTGTCATCAGCATCCGTAAGATATCCAGCATCAGTGTAGCAAGCAACCCTGAGCTCTCTTTTCATACCTCCTCCATAAACAAGAAACATGTCTTTGGTATGCCTAAGATACCTCAGAATGTTCTTAACAGCAGTCCAATGAGAATCACCAGGATTTTGCTGAAATCGGCTAGTCATGTTCTGAGAGAACGCAACATCATGTCTCGTACATCTAACAGCATACATGATTGATCCTATTGCCGAAGCATAAGGAACTCTCTGCATGCGTCTCACCTCATTAGGTGTTGATGCTCCTTGAGTCTTAGATAATTTTGATTTAGTTTGCATGGGAACAAAGCCATGTTTGGAATTGTCCATGTTATACTTCTTCAAAATCTTACTTATGTAAGCACTTTGACATAAACCAATTAACCATCTAGGTCTATCACGTATGATCTTGATTCCAAGGATATACGAAGAATCTCCCTAATCCTTCATGGAAAAACACCTTCCAAGGTAAGCTTTTACACTTTGCAACATTGGAATGTCTTTTCCCATCAACAATATGTCATCGACATACAGGACAAGAAACGCTACGCTACTCCCACTAGCTTTGATATATACACATGGCTTATCAGGATTTTGATTGAAACCAAATTTCTTGATTTCTTCATCAAACCTCTTGTTCCATTGCCTTGATGCTTGTTTAAGTCCATAAATGGATCTTTGAAGCTTGCATACACGGTTTGGATACTTTGGATCAACAAAACCCTCAGGTTGCTTTATATAGACTTCTTCGTAAAGCATTCCATTGAGGAAGGCGGTTTTAACATCCATTTGCCAAATCTCATAGTCATAGAACGCGGCTATGGCTAAGATAATCCTTATAGCTTTGATATCCGCAACAGGAGAGAAGGTCTCTTCATAATCAACCCCAAAGGTTTGAGTGAAGCCCCTCGCTACATATCGAGCTTTAAAGGTGTGTACATTGCCATCCATGTCGGTCTTCTTCTTGTACAACCACTTGCCACTAACAGTTCTAGCGTTAGGGGGAAGGTCAACTAAGATCCAGACATCATTGTCTTTCATGGATTGAATCTCCACATTCATAGCATCCAGCCATTTGTCAGATTCAGGATCTGCCAACGCAGCTTTGTAGTTAGTAGGTTCATTATGATCCCCTAACTCATGTTCCTCAGCGTCAATGTATAAACACATACGGCCAGGAGCACGCCTAGTCCTCGTAGACTTTCGAATGGGAGCTATATCACTTATAGGTTCATCTTTTTCTTGATCATCCTCTTCATGATTGCTAGTGTTTTCAGAAGGATGTATATCTTCATCTTGAATCACTTCAAGATCTTCTATACTCCCACTTGCTTCTTGATTCATAAGATTGCTCTCTAGGAATTCAGCATTACGAGCAACAAATACTTTGTTCTCGGGTGGGTAGTAGAAGGAGTAACCCATCGTTTCCTTTGGGTAACCTACAAATATACACTTAACAGATCGGGGCTCTTGTTTGTCCGGTTTGATAAGCGTGTCACGCTTAACAAGAGCCTCACATCCCCAGACCTTTAAGTAAGACAACTTAGGGGCTTGCCCATACCATACTTCGTATGGAGTCTTTTCAACCTTCTTAGTTGGAACCATATTGAGTATGCGAGCAGCAGACTCAAGAGCATAATCCCAAAAGGATTTAGAAAGAGTTGTTTGGGCCATCATGGAATGAACCATATCAAGTAGGGTTCTATTTCTCCTCTCAGAAACACCATTGTGTTGTGGTGTATATGGAGGAGTTCTTTGGGAAACTATCCCATGTTCCTTAAGATGCTCCAGAAATTCATAACTCATAAATTCACCTCCACGATCCGAACGTAGTGCCTTTATGGTTTTACCTAGTTGATTTTCTACTTCCTTTTGAGACACCTTAAATGTTTCAAACACTTCATGTTTATGCTTTAGCAAGTAAACATAACCATACCGACTAAAGTCGTCAGTGAAAGTGAAGAAGTAACTTGCACCTTATCTTGACACGGTTCTAAATGGACCACATACATCGGTGTGGATTAGTCCAAGTAGATCTTTAGCCCTCTCCACTTGATGTGAATAAGGTTTACGTGCCATCTTTCCAGATAAACATGAAACACACTTGTCAAAGGAGTCATCGTCGTTTGACTTAAGCAATCCATCAGATTGTAATTGCTTAATGCGCTTTTTGCTTATGTGGCCAAGGCGACAGTGCCATAGCAATGAAGAGTCCAAATTAGATTTGGCCCTTTTGTTGCTTATAGCATAAATAGAACTATTGTTTGCATTAGAATCACACATATCAATTTCATAAATACCATTACTAGGAACAACATTAAAATAAAACATATTATTTTTCGAAACCGAAATACTTGCATTATTCTCAAAACGATTAACAAATCCATCGTCCTACAAACATGAAACTGAATCCCTCTAGAAATAGAAGGTGCGTAATGACAATTATTCAAAATAACAACTAGTCCACTAGGGAGAAATAATTGAAAAACACCAATGGCTTCAACAATTGCACGATGACCATTGCCCACGTACAGATTCAAAGCTCCTGGCTTCAGCTTCTTACTTATCCTTAGACCCTGATTAGTATTACAGATGTGAGTACCACAACCAGTGTCATAAACCCAAGATTTATTAGAAAAAGTAAAGAGTTCTATCGTGAAGATACATGAAGTGCTAGCTCCTTGAGAGGACTTCTTTCTCTTCCACAACTCAGCGAGATACTCTGGACAGTTTCTCTTCCAATGACCAATGTCACCACATTGGTGACAAATGGCATCCTTAGCAGGATTCTCTCTTCTTGGTGGAGGGGGAATCTTGGCTCGGGGAGTAAAGTTAGCTACTTTATTCCCTTTACCACGATTCTTACCCTTCGCAGCATTAGAAGATTTAGCCTTGATAGGCTTTTGAACCCTTCCTGCCCTAATAGCATTAATGGTATTAGGAGTAGCAGGCGCAACCTTCTTTGGCAACGTTTTCTCATGTAGCTTTAGCATGGCATGCAATTCAGGTATTGTCTTCCCCAGGCCATGCATATTGTAGTCTTGCACGAACCTATCATAGTCCTTATTTAGTGAGGCTAAAATTAGGCTAACCGAAAGTTTCAAGGACATGGGGTGACCCAAACATTCCAAATTCTCTATGTACCCCTTCATCTTCAAGACATAGGAGCTCACAGATTGTCCATCCTCATGTTTACACGCGTGAAAGGCACGTGCAACATCAAGGAGTTCTTGATCAGCTTGTTCAGTGAACATGGTGTTCAATTCTTCCATCATTGACCATGCGCCATGACCCTCCAAAAGTTTCTGGAGTCCAGGGGACATAGTCATGAGCATAAGGTCAGCGATTTCTCTTGACCTTTTGACCCAAGTTGGATGTAAATCGGGGTCTTGCTCTGGTCCTTCATGACCATGAGGCAGAATATCAGGTTGATCAGGAATTGGTTGCTCAAGGTATTTAACCAAGTCATCAGTTTCGAGCGCTATCCTAAGAGCACGATACCAATCAACAAAGTTATTCTCAGTCAATTTATCTTTTCAAGGAATGACTTAACAACCGTGTTGTTTAAGCAAGAGTTTTGATTATTCATCTACAAAATAAAAGTTCAACGATTAGTATTTTCGATAATTACATTCTCAAAGAATTAACTACCCAATTAATCATGTTGAGACTAAGATCCTTGCTTGCACTCCCGCTTAATATTAGAGGTCCGACCGTCTAATATTCAAGTAGGGCAAGAGGTAAGCGACGGGCGTTAATTGCATTACAAGTGCAACTCTTAGATTTATGAGACGATTCATAAAGTTTATTTGTTGTAGAGTGTTTGGATGGGATTTTCTCTCATCTCTTTCGAGCACCTTTGAACATCTCAAACAAACTTGTTCTACACGTAATAAAGTCATGTGTATGTTTCATGTCATCTTTATGCCTCGGGTTTCGAATCTGACCGGGAACTAGACTTTAAGTCGTACCAATTTGAAGCATGCAATTATTGGCAAAGGTCTGACCAGTGACAAAGATCGCCTCGGGTATGTAATTCACCCTAGGTCTGACCAGATGACGAAAAACAACTACAAGTGCTTCTAAATTGGATGGCATGGACTTAAAAATTTCAAATAGGTATCACATAAGTTTTTTTTAAAAAAACAAATGTCAAAGTGTGTAAAAGAATGCATGCAATTCATTCTCTTAGCACAAGTTAAGAAAACAATTTATTAAAATTTTAGTTTAGGCGTGTTTTATCGCGGGAAAATATTAAAGGGAGATCAAACCCTATATCCTACTCTACAAGCACCCGAAGGTGCAAGTGATTGGGATAATTATCCCATAAGTGCCAAAGCACCTATGGAACACGGGAGAAGATTAAAGATCCCTCAAACCCTAGATAGCTCGACTAGAGCACGAAGTGCAATAGCAAGTCCATCATTGGTAAAGACACAAAACGGTGTTGTAATTTTAAGTATTGTAAACTAATTGGTTTTGCAAATCACGTCGTTGAGAAGATAGTTTATAAGCCATCATTACGGTATGTAAGCCCAACTCGAGTGACAATATGATTTCGCAAAACAATTAGAATACAATAAAACCAAGTTTCATAGTTCTTATGTCAATATAACTATTTGTTCAAAAAATTAAGATTTTAACAAATAACACATAGCCGATTCACAAGGAAAATATGGTGTATTAATATGACATAGTTTTAAAGCTAGTTTCGATATAAGTTCAATCCGTTTTTATGATTCCTAGAATCTTGAATTATTACGTTTTGCAATTCATAATGGAAAACAAATAAGCACATAAAAACAGACAGAAGGGGGTAGAAGCAGAAGACAAACTCTATATGAAAGCGGTAAATCATATAAGATCCAAGTCTCGAATGAGTCTTCCCCAAATTGAGGACCAAAGACCCTCATCAATTTTTCGAGCAAGGTACTTGATGACATGAAAAGTATCACAAACGTGAGATGCAAAAGTCTTTGAAGGATAATAAAAAAATAATTTTTTACCGGTTCAATTTTAACCTACCCAATTTTTTAATAGATCTAGATCAAGATTAAAACTTTATGATAAGTATGCATGTAATTGTCATAAAAACATAAATAAAAGAGATTTTAAAGCGAAGCAAGCGTGTTTTATTCTATGTGTAACCCATGAATGCCATACGATTTGACTCGTGATGCCACTGTTGGGATTTAGAACTAGTTAAACCATTAACTACGAGTACGCAGCAGAATGGATCTAGTATAACAATCATGATTAACACATAATAAAACAATAATAAAAACCAACCTTTTAATTAATTGAATAAATCAATTAATGATCTTGATCTTGAAGCTATTACGGTAAAGTAACCGTCCTCTAACGATTGCTCACACGACACGTCAAACGAACACACCACGATGCTAGTGGTAACTTCACTTCGATAGATCTTGCAACTAGAAACCCTAATATCCAAAACCCTAATGGGATTGCGTAAGGATACGGTTTTGTAGACGTTACAAGATTCTTGAAAAATCACCAATAAACCCTAATTAGGGCTTACAATAAATCGGACCACAAGGGAATACTAAAACCTAGATTATGAGATCTAGGGTTTAGTTATAAAGCTTAAATCTATATAAGAAAACCAGCAAAAAGGATTGATCTTATAAAGGTTGAAACTTTATGTGTGATTTTAGGTTAAAGGAAAAAGTTTGTTCGGTTTGGGTGTTGGGGGTGGGTCGATCGGACGCAACAAACAAAGAGGGAGAGACAAAAATATATGAGGGGTATGAGATTGTATTTATACACATCCTTGCACCTCCTCAAAATTATTAAGGCCCAACCCAACACCTAAATTAAGTAACTAATTACTTGATTAACAAACAAAAGATCCTTCTAGACCCCCTAATAGAATTCGGCCGCCTATAGGGCACCGGAGGGTTCTAGAAGTCGTTTTCCTTCCTTAAATTTAAATAACGCACTCGCCTTTAATTAATTAAAACCCGTTAACTAATTAAACCACCGTTAATTAAATAAAACGTGAAGTTTTTATTATACGTTTAATTATAAATAATAAAACGTGTATTCTCCGTATTGAGTGTGTGCCCCCGATAGGCTCACGCATTTACCAATGGCTAAACAATCACATATTGTCTTGGGCATAGCTTGCCATGTTAATAATTAATGTTTCAAACTTGATATAATGGGTGTTAGCTTCTCCTAGTAGTAAACATTGGCTGACTAAAATTAATAAGTTACGCCAAGTGGAGTCCATTTCCATGCTACATGCCTTTAAATTATTGATTTGGCAAATAATTTCTCGTGGTTTTAGGCAAGTTAAACTATAACTTAGAAGACTTAAGGCTAGCCACCAAATAATCAAGTTGGTGAACTTAACACTAATGTGAAAAACACTAATTTACATTATATTCGAAGAAGCAAAAACTTTTAGTAGTATTTCCAGAGAAAATTAGAGTGTTGCTTATTTAATGTTTGGAATAACGACGCTCCCCAATACCAAATAGCTCCTAATTCAATTGTGTAGGAGTTTGTTTGTATAAATTATGTTGATCTACTATTTCTCGATGTGAGTGACCTAACAACTTAAAAGTCGTGGGTACAAGTCTTGCTAAAAATACAACAGATAGAAATATGGTGTCTAAAAATACAAGAGATAAAATTATGGTTGTAAAAAAAAAAAGTTGAAAAAAAATCTTTTGAATCCTGTAAAAGTGAACCAATTGTTAAAACAATCATAACGTGAAACACAAAAAAGTTTTATATGATGCCTTTTTCTAGATATTTAGTTGGGTGACCTACTTTAACAATCTACAAAATTATAAAGCTAAGCTCAACTACCATAAAAAGAATTAACTAAATATTTTAAACTTTGATTATTAGTGCTTCATTTCGCTAAGAGTGGGGAATGGAGGCAGGTGGTTGGGCTGGTAAGGTTTTGGCGCTAAACCTTTGTTGGCGCACTACTCCTTGACTGGCGTCAAAGTGGCTCGCGCTAAAACTGCGAGCGTCAAAAAATTACTATTTTTTATTTTTTTAATAATAAAAGTGGGTATTTATGGGCTCATTATACCTTTTTTATATCACTTTTTTTGTGTCAATCACTCCCCAAAAATATGGTGTCAAACGATTTTTAATGCCAAATTCCTAAAAAATCTTACGTGACAGTTTTGGCACCAGACGCTCTCAACTCTCTAAGCTAAATGCCTACATGTTAGTTGAGTATACCTAAAAATCGACTGTGACACATTTTAGTAATAGTTTTGAATATCATCGCGCTTGATTGAAAAACCATTAGTTTAGCTAATGTTCGATTCATGGGTTTTGAATGGATCAAAAGCCTCATGTATACAAATAAAATAAGCCAAAACACAGAATATAAGGAATAACAATGTTCTATGATATTATTTCATGACTCACATAGGTTACTTCATCAAAACCAAAACATTACAAACTTATAATCTCATGGCCCGAAACTTTACACCGGCAAAGTGGGCAAGAATTATGAAGAGAAAGCCATTTTGTAATACAATCGAAATGATAGACATGACCACAAGGTGCCTGCTTACCATTTGTACAGGACGAACGAAAGCCTTCCATGCACACGGTACAAACACCTAATGGATCCACAACACTTGGCATCACGAAAACATGTACTTGAACTTCCTCTGGCGATGGCGATTTAGGCTTTTTCGTGGTCATGGTGGTGGTGGTCGTCGTGGCATTATGATAATCTTCCATGGTTAAAGATAGGTCAAGATCAAAGGAATCATCCATGTTTGATATTTTGGTTTAGTATTGAAATATTTAGACTTGTTTGTCAAGAAATGAAAATGAGTAGTATATATATAAGCATCAAAAAGTAAAAAACGTCAACATGTCTTTATAATATAAGATAAATAATTACTGGGTATGATGGCTTATAATATCGCCCATAGCTTTTTGCAAAATTATTTTAATTATGCCACGAGGGCAGCTATAAAAATTACTGTAACATTTTTTAAAACAAAGTGTGATGGCTTATTGGCTAAACCATGACTTTGCAATTTTCATCATGACTTCAAATTGATTAACAAGATTTAGTGACATTACCATTATATATAGTCATAATTATTCGATAAACATTAAATAATTTATATCGTAGTTGAGTCGATATAAAAGAGTGGATAGTAACCAACTATTGGTTAAATTAGAATTAAGTGTATCAAATATTTTTCATACTTGTTTAGTTGTTTAACACATATATAGTTATGTTTTTAAGGATTTATATATTTTGTTAGATCAGCTGTAATAAGCAAATAAGAATGCGTCTAGAAATGAGGTGGAGACGTATTACTTCGACTCAAGATTGACGTATCTTAGAGGCGAAAATAAGGATTCGTTCGTTTTTAAGCTTGGTCGTGAAGAAGTTGTGTGAGCCACTAATTTGTTTTCCAGAAAAGGAAATTCAGTTTTACGAAGTTGTATAAATGAAGATGTTAAATTGAATATTCGATAATTGTATCTTAATGGCTTTACCAAAAACTTTCTCCAATAATGCCACTGCATTTATTGGAGTATCCTTTATACGTCACGGCTTAAAATTTGGTATTTTTAGATCAACTGTAACGGATATGTTCAGTTAATCATGTGACATCAATCATTTAGGATTTCTTATAATTTTTCATATATTTCTAAAAGGGTTTTTTTAACATATGTCCTCAAGAACATGCTAAGTCATATTTAATAAGCATTAACTTTCCTTTTATATAAAAAATTACATTTAAATTATATTCAATACATTCAAATTCACCATAAATAATTAACGATTTGTGTTTAATAAGCTCAAACTTTACTTTTATATTACACAAACATGTACATTGAGGGCACATGTAAGAAATTTCCTTCTAGAAGAGATTAAGTGTCCAAAGTTGTGCCATAAGCTATAAGCTTACAAAGTTGTTTACACAACGATGATCAACTGATTATCGTGTCTCGATCTTCATGGTTCACAAACGTTATGTAAAAAATAGCACTACGTTAGTAGGGATATACTTAATATATACCTCACGTTTAAAAGTCGATATTTTTAGAAGTATTTACAAGTTCTGTTATCTCATATAAGTATTCAGGGTTTTTTGCACTTAGCAATAATTCAACTAAATAATAGAAATTATGATTGTTTATATATATATATATATATATATATATATATATATAGAGTTAGGTTAATGTAGTTTAGTGGCTTATAATTGTTAAAGTAAGAAGCATTTTAAACCATTGGATGTAGTTTTTTTGTGTAAGATCAACATCAGACTTGATTAATGGCATTATGGTAATTAGTTTTCTAAGAAAAGGCATTATGTACCAATGTTTTTTCTCCTAAAAAACGAGGTTTAAGTATATTACCAGAACTTTTATTAGTGAAAACCAGTTACTAAATTACTACCCATTATTCTCGCAAGCACCACTTTAATCTATGAATCCCAATATCCAATACTCTGTAATTAACAACATTATCTCAACCACCATAAAAAAATCAGATTGTCATTCAATATTCGGGATTCATACGTGTAGCAGTAAATCATATTGATTAATTGACAATCCTTTTAATTTTGCTACATACCTCTCGAATTCACATCAAAAAAAAATTTATTCGGCTATTATTAGGGGATTGGGTGTATCATATGATAATTACCCTTATTAGTATAAATAATAGAGAAAAGGAATCTAGATCAGTGTATTGGTGTTTCTTCTCCTATTTTATACGATATGTGATTGATAGAAGTATTGTGATGTTTTTAGGTTTAATGATAAAGCATAAACTAATTGTTATTTTTTTATCAGTAAGAAGAAGTATCAGGCTGATTAATATTGGGAGGATGGAGAACAGAAGTTCCGAGAATACAGTTGACTTAATAAATGGTCAAGATGACGATTCTGAACAAGGTATACAATTGATCCACCAAAATCTGTTTTTTTTAATTATTTTGTGTATTATTTATGTGTGTAGCTGCATAGGAACAATTTGGGTTTTCGTCGGGTGACACAGGATGTATCAGATGTTACAGGGGTTAAAAAGCATCAACTATACAATGTACATTATGTATCAATATTCGTTTTCCTATCGCTTAATTTAGTGTATCGGGTGTTTTAGTTTTTGGATGACATATAAGTGTTTGAGGGAATGTTTGAGAATGTATCATGTGGGACGAACCGGTCAAAGCATTGATATGATTTTAGGCGCGATACAGTGTATGTATCGTTAATTGTGATTATATGGCTCAAGTATGGTAGATATATGATTATAAAGTTTTCTGATTGTTAGCTTGTTTAGTTTTTAAAGTTTTCTTATTTTTAGTCAAACATGGAAGGTAGTAAATGACATGATGATATGTATGTATCGGTATTCATTGTCCTATCGATTAACTTAGTGTATCGGGTGCTTTGGTTATGTCTAACAAATGAATGTTGGAGGGACTGTTTGAGAATGTATCATGTGGGTCGAAACGGGCAAAGCATTGATATGGTTTTAGTCATGATACATTGTATTTATTGGTAATCGTGAGAATATGGATTAAGTATGATAGATAAATGATGATGTGGACTTTATTTAGACTGGTTATCTGTGTTTTAGGGTTAGTGGTAAATGTATCAGAATGATCATTTAAAGGAATAATAGATTGATGTGTGTGGTTTTTAATTTGTCTAGAGTTTGTTTCTGATGTGGTAGAAGCTGGTACACATGGTTGTGATCGTAGCATGAAGAAAAGGATGGTACGAGATGGTGGCTGCAGTTTTGCTTAAAGTATCGGTTCGGAAGGTACATGGTCAAAATGCAGGGAAGTTTCAAAACACCAAATGGAAACGGTCTTCTAAAAACACTGTTGAAAAACAAGGTTCTAATGGTGGTATAGGCAAATTCTTTACCGTTACTACACTAAAAAGCTGTGATGCTGTTATTAAAAAAAGGTCAGTGGTAAGCGAAGATTAGTATCTCTGAAAAGAAAGGGAAAGGTTTAGTGGAGAACTACGATTTACAAGAATTTGTATAGTGCAGAACTGGCGTGATTATAACGGTTATTTTTTTATTATTTTTCATGATACATTATTTTAATAAATCGTAAAAAAACTGTGTACATTTGTGTTTGTAGGTGTTTTTCCCTTTGATACAGGAAAGACATTTTTATGTCGTCTTTATGCATATGAAGAGGAAGGAGGGTCATATTTTGGATAATGTGTATTCACCAAGCAACAATGTGCGTGAGAGATACGGTGATGCCATTGACTACCTGGTAAATTGTTTTATTCAAAAGTGGTACATATTTGTAGATCGTTATTATTGCGATATGTTAACTGGAATTGTGTTTTGTTCAATTACATAGGTTGCGAAGTTTGAGGAGTTTTCGGTCAAACAATTCACTTAGATCATGGTCAACTGAGATATGCTCCACGTATTATTCATAATTCAGTTGACTGTGATGTGTATGTTATGAGACACATTGAAACATATCTTGGCGGAGGAGAATATGATGACCTATGCGACCTTAGAAGAGAGCTCACAAATAAAAAAGGTTAACTGAATGACCTCCGTATCAAGTATGCCACCAAGATATTGCTGTCCGACATTAACCAATGTAAACCAGCTTTTGAAGAGGAAGCTAATGGTTACAAGAAGCTATCACCAGAAGACAAACAAACATTAAAAGATGAGGCATATCAGAAAGTGAACTACCATGTATCACGGATTCTCTAGGTCCAAAATATGTTAGGATCTTTGTGTTTGGAAGACTTTAACATTAATAGTATTGTTTTGGCTTTAAGACAAACAGGCTATCGTGTTAAGACATGTTTGGAATAATTATTTAAATGTTTTGGTTTGCGTAACTAGTTTTCAAGTTTGGTTTGTTTAATTATTGTTTTGTCGACAATATACAAGTTTTGTGTGTTTATGAAGTTTTTGGTTAGAAAGGTTTGTAGTTGTGGTACTCGGCGTTTATTTAAATGTATCAGTTGTACGAGTAAGTCAAGTTATAGGATTTTGAGACCGTAGGACATCAACTTGCTATTAGTGGTTGGGTAATTATCTCCTTCGATTGATGTAGTGTATCAGTTGTTAGAATGATTGCATTAACATAATGTAGCAGGACCAAAAGATTACATTCTTCTGTTTGTTGTGTAGGACGGGTTGATATTTTTTTTTCCAGGTTGATAGTTTGTTTTTTTGGTTGTGTTTGTGATGTACATGTTGAATTCTTATGATCCGTAATTGGTTGTATCAGTGTTTGTTAGTTAATGTAATATGCATATACACTAAAGGGACGAGCGGCTAGCATTGGTAGTTTGGATTTGTTACATTTTAAATTTGATTATCATGTTAAGAGCCGCAGGGGGAGTTTGGTGCCATGGCTTGGCGCCATGTCCACCACGCAGGAAAAGACGACAGTGGAGGGCTCCGTCCCTCTGTGTCGTCGGCTTGGCGCCATGGCCACCAGCTGTCGCCATGGTGTTTTGTTAATTTTGTTTTATTTTTTTTATTTTTTTTAATGTAACGGTAACATTACCGTTGGGGGAGCGGATTTAAAAAAAAAACCCCTATAATTCTATTTTTACCCTTTTAAAAAACCTATAAAAAACCCCGTATATTACCAAACTTCACACACACTTTCTTATATACTTCTATCTCCCATTTCTTAAAAAAAAAATTGAATCCTAATTCCAACCCCAACCAAACACCTTAAATTTTATGTTTTTTATATTTTTTTATGAAACGTTTTTTTAATTTGAATGATTTTTATTTTTATTTTAAAATGTTTATTATTATTTACTTAAAGAAAAAAAAATTCCCACGGCTCAGGGTTATCAGTGAAAACTAACTGGTGTCGTGAGAAAAATATTGACGTGGCAGCACTTTTTGTGCCATGGCACCAGGACTCCCTGTGCTCTAAGGGATAATCATGTTATGAATTTTTGAAATATATTGAAATGGTTAAACATACAGGCGTCTGAATTTTGTATTTGTGGTACAAAATAGTTTAGTACCAACAAAATAACTATTTGCCTGTGGAACTACTGGGCTGATACATTGAGTTGTAATGTCAAATACTACTTTCTGTTGATATAAGTACATCAGTCCAGTTTGCAACTAAGATGGTGGTTAGTCAAACTAGCCATTTATAACTAGTATGCTCATATTAGCAATATCAAAAGAAATTAAGTTAACTGTTTTAAGATTTCGATTGTTAATGGTAATGGTACATATTTTAATTGGTTTTGGAAATCGAATACTATTGTTAGTCGGTCATTTCACGTAGTTAAAAGCAAGTGATTTCATGGTAATGTTTCACTTCTGAAGTATATGGCTAGACATTTAAGTGTCTCAAAGATGCTATATTTTTTGTGAGATGAAAAGTTGATAATTGAGTGAGATTTGATTATCGAAATGTTAAACAACTTTTTGATCTGTATATCGAGGGGTTTAGTAAAACATATAGTGATATGGTTAAACATAAAGGCTACTGATTTGTGTTTGTGTTACGGCGAGTTTAGTAACAAAAAAGTATCCGTTAGTGTGTGTAACTACTATATCGATAGACTTAGTTATAATCGCAAACACTACTTTTGGTTGATATACGGACAATAGGCCAAATGGTATTGTGCTTGTATGGTTGGTTAGAATACATGGGTGATACACAAAAAGAGTGGTTAGTCAAATCTAATCCAGTTGGAAACTAGCCATATATAACAAGTATGCTAATATTAGTAATGTAAAAGAATAAAAGATTCACTTTGTTGCTGATACATCTGATAACACAAGTATGATGCATATAACGCAGCCTATACAACAACTTGTGACTCATAGCAGACACACCACAATGTATCCGGACAGGTATTGTCACACCCCCAATTTATCAGAGTAATACAACACAATGGGGTGCGACGGTCATGACTATCACAGGACATAGATACAAAGAACGACTATCTAAAAGCCGTTTTAATTTAATTAAAAGCATAAAACTTGTTTCGGAAGCGAATTACACAAGATCATAATAAAACATTGTTTCAAAAGATTTTAACGTTGATCCAAATATCCATACACTAGTCACAACCATTTTTATTAAAAATCTCCCATGCATAGCCACGTCACTCCTCCGTCTTGATACCTGAGAAAAACATTGCTAAAGTGTCAACACAAAGGTTGGTGAGTTCATAGGTTTAAGTTTAAATTGTGTGATGAACCATAAGATTTTCATGGCAACCGGCATATAATCTTGTAACAAATACAAAATTATAATCAAAAGTATACGTTTTAGTCACCTACGCCTAAGCTCGTGACACCGAAGCGTTAACCTCAACCAACAAGAAATAATAAGAGCCCGAGCAAATGCCTATCCCGAAGCATTTGTAAATCCTCAAATGTAAGTGTATCTAACTTTGGCCACACAACCAAATTAGATAGGGAGGTTAGTCCCGATAGATCTATCCATAACATTCGCGCTTACACAAAGTAATTAACGGTTCACGATAGTGGGCTAAAGCATCTAGGGATATCGCTACTTAGACATCATGTAGGCAAACGTATGAGTTTAAAGCACTTATGTTCATCCGTTAAAAACGAGCAATGTTCTCTCCCCAAAATAGTTAAAACAATTAAAAGTGGGGCTATGAAACTCACCTCGATGAAGCAGTAAATACGATCAACAAGGATAGCACGGAGTATCAAGGCACGCAAAACAATGCGCAAACGATCTACTCGTAACCTAAGTAAAGTATCCGTACTTAGGCTAAATAAAATAAATAATAACGTACAATGCACTTGGTTGATAATTTATACTTGCTATAGATTTATAAAATGATTTTATACATTTTTCTCGTTCAACCATTTTAGTCACGGGGTCAAGTTTGGGTCTTGATATCTCGTTAAATAATAGTCCGAAAAATAAACGGGTTCTCATTATAAAAACTAGGCCACGAGGTCATCGATATTTGATAAATATCATATTTTTGTGAAGCCTCTAAGTATAGAAAATAATTAGACAAAGTAGTGCACTCGCAACTAAAAATACACAAATTATGTCTAATTATTTATAAGTGTTGATCAAGTGTTTTTGAAAATTAATTGCGGGTTCGTTACTCAACTTTAAGATGAACGAAAAACGGTTTTGAAAACTAGGCTGCGTCAACTTTGTCATGGTACTTTTATTTTCTCGGGGCATGGCCATATGGTCGGTTAAAAATGGGTGCAAAGTGAGGTGATCGACCAACTTTTGCGTTCACTATATCAACTTTTTCTCTAACCCTTGCACTTGTTTTAATTTAGGTAAATAGCAAGTTGGGTCTCATGTTTCTCCTAAGCTACATCACATGCCAGAATCCCATTTGGTTGCATCTTATGAAGGGTACTATGGCTGCCACTTTATTTTATGTTTGTACACTTATATGAAACAATACAAATGTTGTGACCCTACACTTTACTTTCTCTTACACATCCCTACTTGCATTGCTTTTACAATTTTACCATACATGTGCATACATAGCATCACAAACACATCTCACATATCCTACAACCACTCATACAAGTCAAGGAAGGAGTTGCTTTTGCTCGTTGGCACGGCACCCTAAGACAAAAGTAAAGTGGTCCTCAAATGTTTTCCTACTTGTACTATGGTTCATGCATCATAATAGCACACATACACGCAACACATATATTTATTTGTTTCACGCTGATTTCTTGTTGATGGAGTATATTCGCAGCACACACACACATCCCTCAATTAATCATACTCTCGTACACACATTTAACACATACCACACGCATTGTATTTTGAATATGACCCGTTAGAAAGATGAGAAGGGTTGGTTGTTGCTGGCTTACTGCTCGCAGCAGGGTACTACAGAAAGAAAGAGTGGTAACTTTTATTTGAAGTGTCCATCCTACGTACACACACACAAGTATACATATATACATGCCATACTGTACTAGATTTAGCCTAATATGAGAAACTCTTTTCTTGTACATATTGTCTATTACACGCAACCCATACCATTTTTACATGCTTTTTATACATACATGGGGATACATGGCAATTTTACAAACACATAGCATACATAGCCCAGCAAGTGGGCTTTTAACCATTACTCTCTGCCCTGATACAGTTACACGCAAACATGAAAAGGAGGGGGGCCTCTTTTGCTTTCACTTTTCTTAACCTACACAAAAATATAACCTTATACCTATACTTGTTTTGTGTTTCTGGTTCCTTGACACACAAACACGCAGCACGCATATAACTTCTTATTTAAATAACATGCCATACTTTTTTTCCTTTCTTGTATTTAACTGTTTTCTTGTGCCACTGTTTTCACACAGGAAACTTACCCACTTTCTAGCTAGTCATGGTTCATTTACCTCACATATAGCACATATTAACTTGGGGTATGGTATTTCTTCCTGCTCGTTCACAAAACACATAGACCTAAGCAGAATGGAGGTCTTATGTTTCTAAAACACACACACTCTTTGGATATAACTCATGCATGCAACATAACCTAAACACATATATAAGTTTCATGTTGGTTCTCTCATAGTAGTTTGTTCACAGCAGGCCTACATATACACACTTTCCACATACAGCATTTCTTTGTTTCATGACAATAGGGTCTTAGTTCTTGCATTGTTTTGCACTTTTTCTTTTTATTCAACAGGGCTTAGCTATTTTATAAGAATGGAAAGTATTTGTATCAGGTAAGCAGTACCAATGGTCCACTATGATTTATGCACAACATATATACACATAAGATACACACATAGAATCATGCATACCCAAGTAAGGACTACATAAAATCATACATTCACAACCCACATACATCGTGCATAATATCACATTTAGAGTCACGTTGGATTCTCTTCCAAATGTTTGTTTGTCTTGTTGGTTTACTATGAGGTTTCTTATAGAGGTCTTTGTTATCAAGTAATTATCATGTACCAAACCCTAGCTCTTACAACGAATTGAAGAGAGCACACACTCGTACAAAACATCATACCCTTGACCCGTAACATTAGCTTTATCGTTTAGTTTATCAAGTAAGCGCCCATCACAACCCTAACCCGTGACTTAGTCATGTTCCATTAATGTGAGTTTAGTTCTTGAAAGTCTATAGCAAGTATGTTATCAACCAAGGTGAGATGAACAAAGGTCATGGTTACTTACAAAAGGTCCTAAGACATTCGGTGAAGATGGAACAAGAACTAGAGAACTTTAACCCGAATGGATACCCACGTCCGACCCAATCTTGGTCCTCCTAGCTTTTTATTAAATCAACTCGACTTCCAGCTTAGCTTATTTCTGCCGTGCCCTAACACCAAGGGTGTTCAATGTTTTTCTTGTTGAGGTTTAGTTTTTTTGAGTGTGTGTTTTCAAGTGAGAAATAAGGTAGTATTTATAGGCAAATGGGGAGTGTTAAGGGTTAACCAACTTAGTTAGGGTTTGGTTAGGCCTTGTAGTTTGATTTTAACTAGGGATAAGTAAATGAACTAGCATGGGAAATGGGTTTCGCATGGGGAAGAAGAAAGTTTCTGGGTTGCGTCTTGGGCAGAATGAGAGGGAGAGAAAGGTACTTTGGGTTTGACTATTATGTGAGTGACCATCGGTTATCGAAGAGAAAGAGAGAGCAAGGTACATGGCATTAATTTTGTGGGTGAAGTACCAACTTGCTTGGTTTTGAAATTGTGGAAATGCAAATAAACGTGGCTTGTATCTTTGTAAACAGGGGGGACCGGTCTCATGGTACAATGTAGGAGTACTTTTTGTGATAAAAGTTTTGAGGGAATTAATTTAGTGTAAAGGTAGTAAAATACTTAAATGTGTATGTCTAGTATGGATCTTAGGTAGTAGTATTAGTTTCAAATAATTTTGGTAGATGTGTAAGTTCTTAAGTGTGTCGTAAGTAAAATATTTTATTTCTGTAATGAAACTTATAAAAGAACGGAATTATGTTGACGTAAATAAAAGTTGATTTCTAAGACGGTGATTCCTAGTACGTAACGTAGACAAAACAATAAGTCACTCAAGTAGAATTTATAGAAGCGTTATTCATAAAAGTTCAATTTCGTACACAAAATTCGCGTAATCAATCGGGAACATCAATAGACACACAAGTCTAACCCGAACTATCGCGTTTCACATATATTAAATAGATTCAAAATTCGTGTGTGTGACATTCGTAATCCCTTAAATTGAGTTTTGTCCTCAAAACTAGCACGTCGATGTCGTTACCAAAACAAGAGGTCAATTTTTTTTTCTTTTTCTTTCATGGTGTTCAATGCGTTCGTTTTTCTTTAGTTTTGTGCTAAGATTAAAATTACTATAATCTTGTTAGGATTAGAACGAATGAAAACTTCTTCCGACTTGTACATGGTTCTATAGCGTTCCCTACGTCTTTTATTGTATGCCAAATTTTTCTTGATGACGTCGGTTTTGTCTGATGAGTTTTTGTCAGTATTAGCTCCCGCGTCATCCCATGTATTACTTCCACTTTAAAGTGTCGCGTATCGTCATTTTCCACTTAGGTGACTATATATCGCACATTTGAAAATCGTTCCACATAGTTTGATTAATCCCGTTCACATTAACCGTCTACTTGGTAGTAATAAGTGGCGTATGTGTCAGGGTTTCTTGAATCGGTTTCCCAAAAATCTAGAACAATTGATCGTCCTAACACATAGTGTTCAAGGCGTTTCTTCCTTGTAAATGACATTCAATATTAGATAATTGCGTTAATTAATCAATTTAGTTTGCGTTCCTCTTCGTTCATCTCCTTTTTCATGGAGAGGAAACAAAACGGGTGCTCAATTTATAACATAATTAAACCATAGTCCGTTTGGATTCCTTCTATGAGGAAGGTATACGATATTTCTTAAGCTTATGAGTACGGTGTGATGCTCAAACATCGTTAGGTAAAATAGATCTTTGTCCGAGTTGTTTTGATATTCCAATTATATACGAAGGCATGCTTATCTCGACGCCATTGTTCTTTAGCATGGGTTAAGTTACGGCGAGTTCCGGATATCCGTTATGTTTGGATTTTTACTCAAATGACGTTTTTTTTTTTTTTTTTTTTTCTCATTATTATTTGAAAGTTGTTTTCGATTTTCCAACTCTAATCTATTTGAGTCTAATTGTCGTCAAAATCAATATGGCGCTCTTAGTTCTTGCGTGTCACATACGCTCTTGTATAAAATAGTGGCGAAGAAAAATAATTATACTAGGTTTACACGTATCGCGTACTCGACGCTTTTACTTAAGACGATATAAAAATGTTTGACGTTCATAGCTCATAATAAATTTTTCTTTGTCGAATAGGGCAACTTGAATATATTTTTCTAGTACTAATATATTTCATTTTTAAGATGATTACTATGAGCATACTCGCGTTCGACCACGATCATACGTAGTTGATCAGGCTACGTACGTCTCGGGTCCAACGGTTGCATCCTCCTTTTCATCACAATTTGACTCTTTGAGGTTGTAATTATATATTGGTAGTCCACGGTGCATTTCGTTCGTTACCGTTGCTCACTTCCATAATCAACAAGTTAGTTCATAGTGCATTTCATTTGTTACCAACGCTCACTTTTCACATCGACAAAATAATTCCCATAATTATTCATACTAGTTCTCGTCAGTTTTTATCAATAGTTTTTGTTCTCCACATTGAGTTGGTCGTCAAACCTAGTTTCAAAACTTTACATGTAGTTCTTACCAAAAATATTTCGCTATTAGTTGCGGCATTTGTTTAGTAATACATTTACTAATCTTCCAACTTTCATTATCACGATTTTTATCATTCCCACTAATAAGTGTTTCCGGTGGTGATTTCTAATAGTAATAAAAGTATAATGATATTTTCTAAAGAATATTTTACAAAAATATTTTTGTGAAAATTTTCTTATTTATTCTCTTCGATAGGTAAAGAAAATATTGTAGAAGAAATTTCTTTCTTAAGTAAAACTTTTGGTGGATGAATTTTTCTCTGACACATGAAAATTAAAAATAAATTTTCTCGTTAATTAAACAAAAGAGGCTTTAAAATTAAACAACACAATTTAATTGAAGACTTAGAGTACGGTTACATAATTAAGTTTTGTTGGTGGTAACATCGACGGACGTCGAGTCACTTGATTTGTATAAAAGTAAAATAGTTCATAATACATGAATTTCCACGCTCTATCCATGACGAGGGTAGAAGCCCTTGGGTTGATACTTGAAGATTGTCGGTGCATCTTTCTTGACAGACAACCGGTGTAAAACGTTGGTAGGGTATTGGACGCTCTTTACTCTCGGGCTTCCTTGTTGGGCAATTCCTTTCCCTTTTCGTAGTATTTCTTCTCTTAAACGGCATTCCTCTATGTAGCATTTCTTCATATAGTTCTCATGGGATTTTACCGCTCGACAATCACCCTCCAAGTGCCCAAATTCATCGCAAATCATGCAATGGTTCGCGCAACTACCTTTGTGGTGGTAGTCACACTTGCGGCAATATGGAAGGTTGCCGAGATACTTCTTGTTCAAGAGGGGAGTTGTTTTAGGAACATCCTCCCGGAAATTTGTCCTTGCACAAAAAGTAGAGGGTGGTAAGGTTTTTCCTTGGTGAACTCGTGGTGCTTTCCACGAGTGATTCTTTGGTTTAGTCATAGGATGAGGGTTAAACCTTCCGACACCTTGCTTCATGGTGTTAAACCTTGAGTGGTTCTTCAACATATAGCATCTCCCCGCATAAGGCCCTTTTCTTCCACTAACGGTATGATTTACCTTAGTTTTTGAAAGGGTCTTTCGAGGTCCAAAAGTGTTAACCGGAGTAGCACTTGTTCCATTAGCTTTTTCGTAAATACTAGGATCCATGGTTCGGTCAACCGTGCGGATACTAGCTTCGAACGCATCAACGGCCCTAATGGCATTTTGGTATTGACGAGTGATGACCTCTTTGAGGTCCTTGCAACCTTGTTCCGTCATTTAAATTTTTCTGTGTAACATTATCGCACAAACGATGTATATTTTGTTAGTTCTTTCATTGTTATCAATTCTTACGATTGTTCGAATTTGACCAAGCTTTTCCCACAATTATTATAATACAATTATCAAGGGATCGTATCATAAAATTCTTACATTTCCTTCTTGAACTACGTTCAATACATAGTTTTGGAGCTTAGAGTACAAAATTTCATTCAACTAATGAATGGCTTCTTTTAGTCTTGACAACATGTCATACATTTATTACAAAACATCATACTTTTATTAGAAAGGCGAGAAAATCCTAAAGACCTAGGTGGTGTAGGATTTCTTGAATCTGAGCATGATCCGCAGCTTGCCTAGCCTCGGCATCATCGTTCCTCATTTGTAAAATTACAATCTCAGACTCAGCAGCCTCAAGAGACTCTCGTAACTCGGCTATCACTAAGTCCTTGTCCTCATCTTGATCGATAAGGTAATCCACATCACCCTCTACATCCTCCAGACGGCCTATCAGATGTTCTGCATCGAATCCGAGTGCTTCTGAAGTAGGCTCGTCTCCTAGGGAATGAGCAGCATTAGGTGGTGGTGAAGGTGTACGGTTTCTTTTTCTGGAATTTTCAGGTAATGGTGGTAATGGTGAAGGCATAGGAGTAGAGATTGGCATAGTAGTAGTAGTAGAAACATTTGGGATGATGGAAGGAAGTCCCGTAGTGACATTTGGCATCATGACAGGCGAATCTTGCTCATCATCCGAATTTATTGTGATTACGCTCCGGATGGGGGTAATTTCTTTGTCGGATTCGGATTGCAAAATGACAAACGGAATGAGAGGCATCTTTCCTTATTCGCCTGTCACCAAATGTAAAACGACGGTTATTAGATAGGTAGAAGCGAAGTATTTTTCTAAAGTTTTAAAAGTAGAAATGAGTTGTATGATGTCTTGTAAATTTTCGTTTATTCGTAGTAAGTTCTCGTACATCGATCCATAAGTCTACTTAAATGTCAAAGTAGTCCTTACATGAAAAAGAATAATTGAATCGTGGAATGTTAAAGTCCTCTAACATGCTCTTCCACATACTTATTATTTGTACTTTCTCTTAGTAGTGATTATGCACGGATGGATAAATACAATTATCCTTAATCAATTCCTTCATCAATTTAGGTCTATTACGATGTTCATTTTTGTGCAATTTCCTCTCGTTAACGTTTATTACTTGCAACTCGGATGAGTAAGTATGTTTTTGAGGTATAGTCGGCTTACGGCTATTACATAGCCCGTACTAGTTCTTGTTCATTCATAAGTCTTTCCTTAACTTAGTATTGCTAGTTCGTACACTTTCGACAATTTTTACACTTTGAAAAATTGTTTATTTGATTTAAACGAGTCAAGTACTAAAATTTTATCACAAAATTTTCATCACAAGAATTGTTCCATATGTTTTTAATCCGAAATTGTTCAAAATGTTCAATTCGAGCAATTACTAAATTTTATCACAAGAATTTCTCTGATTTTGGAATATGTTACGTCATATCTTATATGTTTCGTTTATCTTGCTCTCGTCTAGCGTTTTGCTCGCAATCTTAGATAAACTTTATAGTCATTGTTATATATTTATACCTTGTATTTAAGATATCAATATAGGCCCACATTTCGCATCTGGGGTTCTCAAATATCGCACAACGCGATAATCCCTTTGATGTAGAAATTGGCATAATTGTTTAACCAAGGGTAAAACCCTTTAATTTATATCTATATCCTAACTTCGAAATTTATAACGACGTCATAATAACTTAGTCGCAACCAATGGACTAAAAGAATTTTGATTTGTCTTTGCGTAATTTATTTCCAATAGAGTTTTCTTTGATAACCATTTGACTTACGCGTCAGCGCATTCATAGATAGTTCATATATCGCGAAATTTATTTGTTCTTTGAATTGTAGTATTCTTTGGAGCATTACAAGAGTAATACTTGTACTAAGTGTTTTATCGCCATATGTCATTTTAAATAGTGACATCATCGTCGTTCCTCAGTCGTATTCAATTTCAATTCGAAACCGTTAATTAACGTAGGTCACTCTTACTCAACCGAGTCTACTATAAATGTTTAGTGGAGTAACAATTTACCGAACCCAGTAAATAGTTGCTTCTCTCGACATTTATAGTAGTATCGCTTGATTCAAGTATTACTACAAATTAACATACTACCAAACACATGGTAAATAAATATATTCATATAGTTTTCGTTCTAGGAGTCATGGCGATATCTTTAATTCGGCGTATAGTGATACGAAACACACAAATGTTTCGATAGTCGATAATAGTCCCGCGGACTATGTAAAAATATGTTGAGCATAAGTATGCGTACGTTTAATCTCAAAGGAAAATATATATATATGGCACAAACCATTCAAATAAATATGGCACAAACCACTTAAATAAATATGGCACAAACCATTCAAACGAATATGGCACAAACCATTCAAATAAATATGGCACAAACCATTTAAATAAATATGGCACAGACCATTCAAATGAATATGGCACAAACCATTTGCATATCGTAACAATCCATACAAGGATGTTAGGCATTTTATATCAACTAAAAAAAAAACCGTTTTATTACATATCCCTATTGGTATCATTCAAACGCGGGAAAGGGAATACCTAATGCTAATAGCACGTAGACATCAAACTTAAAACTTAGTATTGCATAAATCATAAACTATCTCAAGTCACAACTTACTTGTATCGAAGACGTGGAGTGAAGTGGTTCTTGGAGATTTGTGAGAGACAGTTATAGTCTAGAATTATTTTTCCGATAAATAAATTTTTGACTCACGTTTATAAAAATCATTTTGTAAAATAACCTAGTTCTCTATAACTACAGCTCTGATACCAATCTGTCACACCCCCAATTTATCAGAGTAATACAACACAATGGGGTGCGACGGTCATGACTATCACAGGACATAGATACAAAGAACGACTATCTAAAAGCCGTTTTAATTTAATTAAAAGCATAAAACTTGTTTCGGAAGCGAATTACACAAGATCATAATAAAACATTGTTTCAAAAGATTTTAACGTTGATCCAAATATCCATACACTAGTCACAACCATTTTTATTAAAAATCTCCCATGCATAGCCACGTCACTCCTCCGTCTTGATACCTGAGAAAAACATTGCTAAAGTGTCAACACAAAGGTTGGTGAGTTCATAGGTTTAAGTTTAAATTGTGTGATGAACCATAAGATTTTCATGGCAACCGGCATATAATCTTGTAACAAATACAAAATTATAATCAAAAGTATACGTTTTAGTCACCTACGCCTAAGCTCGTGACACCGAAGCGTTAACCTCAACCAACAAGAAATAATAAGAGCCCGAGCAAATGCCTATCCCGAAGCATTTGTAAATCCTCAAATGTAAGTGTATCTAACTTTGGCCACACAACCAAATTAGATAGGGAGGTTAGTCCCGATAGATCTATCCATAACATTCGCGCTTACACAAAGTAATTAACGGTTCACGATAGTGGGCTAAAGCATCTAGGGATATCGCTACTTAGACATCATGTAGGCAAACGTATGAGTTTAAAGCACTTATGTTCATCCGTTAAAAACGAGCAATGTTCTCTCCCCAAAATAGTTAAAACAATTAAAAGTGGGGCTATGAAACTCACCTCGATGAAGCAGTAAATACGATCAACAAGGATAGCACGGAGTATCAAGGCACGCAAAACAATGCGCAAACGATCTACTCGTAACCTAAGTAAAGTATCCGTACTTAGGCTAAATAAAATAAATAATAACGTACAATGCACTTGGTTGATAATTTATACTTGCTATAGATTTATAAAATGATTTTATACATTTTTCTCGTTCAACCATTTTAGTCACGGGGTCAAGTTTGGGTCTTGATATCTCGTTAAATAATAGTCCGAAAAATAAACGGGTTCTCATTATAAAAACTAGGCCACGAGGTCATCGATATTTGATAAATATCATATTTTTGTGAAGCCTCTAAGTATAGAAAATAATTAGACAAAGTAGTGCACTCGCAACTAAAAATACACAAATTATGTCTAATTATTTATAAGTGTTGATCAAGTGTTTTTGAAAATTAATTGCGGGTTCGTTACTCAACTTTAAGATGAACGAAAAACGGTTTTGAAAACTAGGCTGCGTCAACTTTGTCATGGTACTTTTATTTTCTCGGGGCATGGCCATATGGTCGGTTAAAAATGGGTGCAAAGTGAGGTGATCGACCAACTTTTGCGTTCACTATATCAACTTTTTCTTTAACCCTTGCACTTGTTTTAATTTAGGTAAATAGCAAGTTGGGTCTCATGTTTCTCCTAAGCTACATCACATGCCAGAATCCCATTTGGTTGCATCTTATGAAGGGTACTATGGCTGCCACTTTATTTTATGTTTGTACACTTATATGAAACAATACAAATGTTGTGACCCTACACTTTACTTTCTCTTACACATCCCTACTTGCATTGCTTTTACAATTTTACCATACATGTGCATACATAGCATCACAAACACATCTCACATATCCTACAACCACTCATACAAGTCAAGGAAGGAGTTGCTTTTGCTCGTTGGCACGGCACCCTAAGACAAAAGTAAAGTGGTCCTCAAATGTTTTCCTACTTGTACTATGGTTCATGCATCATAATAGCACACATACACGCAACACATATATTTATTTGTTTCACGCTGATTTCTTGTTGATGGAGTATATTCGCAGCACACACACACATCCCTCAATTAATCATACTCTCGTACACACATTTAACACATACCACACGCATTGTATTTTGAATATGACCCGTTAGAAAGATGAGAAGGGTTGGTTGTTGCTGGCTTACTGCTCGCAGCAGGGTACTACAGAAAGAAAGAGTGGTAACTTTTATTTGAAGTGTCCAGCCTACGTACACACACACAAGTATACATATATACATGCCATACTGTACTAGATTTAGCCTAATATGAGAAACTCTTTTCTTGTACATATTGTCTATTACACGCAACCCATACCATTTTTACATGCTTTTTATACATACATGGGGATACATGGCAATTTTACAAACACATAGCATACATAGCCCAGCAAGTGGGCTTTTAACCATTACTCTCTACCCTGATACAGTTACACGCAAACATGAAAAGGAGGGGGGCCTCTTTTGCTTTCACTTTTCTTAACCTACACAAAAATATAACCTTATACCTATACTTGTTTTGTGTTTCTGGTTCCTTGACACACAAACACGCAGCACGCATATAACTTCTTATTTAAATAACATGCCATACTTTTTTTCCTTTCTTGTATTTAACTGTTTTCTTGTGCCACTGTTTTCACACAGGAAACTTACCCACTTTCTAGCTAGTCATGGTTCATTTACCTCACATATAGCACATATTAACTTGGGGTATGGTATTTCTTCCTGCTCGTTCACAAAACACATAGACCTAAGCAGAATGGAGGTCTTATGTTTCTAAAACACACACACTCTTTGGATATAACTCATGCATGCAACATAACCTAAACACATATATAAGTTTCATGTTGGTTCTCTCATAGTAGTTTGTTCACAGCAGGCCTACATATACACACTTTCCACATACAGCATTTCTTTGTTTCATGACAATAGGGTCTTAGTTCTTGCATTGTTTTGCACTTTTTCTTTTTATTCAACAGGGCTTAGCTATTTTATAAGAATGGAAAGTATTTGTATCAGGTAAGCAGTACCAATGGTCCACTATGATTTATGCACAACATATATACACATAAGATACACACATAGAATCATGCATACCCAAGTAAGGACTACATAAAATCATACATTCACAACCCACATACATCGTGCATAATATCACATTTAGAGTCACGTTGGATTCTCTTCCAAATGTTTGTTTGTCTTGTTGGTTTACTATGAGGTTTCTTATAGAGGTCTTTGTTATCAAGTAATTATCATGTACCAAACCCTAGCTCTTACAACGAATTGAAGAGAGCACACACTCGTACAAAACATCATACCCTTGACCCGTAACATTAGCTTTATCGTTTAGTTTATCAAGTAAGCGCCCATCACAACCCTAACCCGTGACTTAGTCATGTTCCATTAATGTGAGTTTAGTTCTTGAAAGTCTATAGCAAGTATGTTATCAACCAAGGTGAGATGAACAAAGGTCATGGTTACTTACAAAAGGTCCTAAGACATTCGGTGAAGATGGAACAAGAACTAGAGAACTTTAACCCGAATGGATACCCACGTCCGACCCAATCTTGGTCCTCCTAGCTTTTTATTAAATCAACTCGACTTCCAGCTTAGCTTATTTCTGCCGTGCCCTAACACCAAGGGTGTTCAATGTTTTTCTTGTTGAGGTTTAGTTTTTTTGAGTGTGTGTTTTCAAGTGAGAAATAAGGTAGTATTTATAGGCAAATGGGGAGTGTTAAGGGTTAACCAACTTAGTTAGGGTTTGGTTAGGCCTTGTAGTTTGATTTTAACTAGGGATAAGTAAATGAACTAGCATGGGAAATGGGTTTCGCATGGGGAAGAAGAAAGTTTCTGGGTTGCGTCTTGGGCAGAATGAGAGGGAGAGAAAGGTACTTTGGGTTTGACTATTATGTGAGTGACCATCGGTTATCGAAGAGAAAGAGAGAGCAAGGTACATGGCATTAATTTTGTGGGTGAAGTACCAACTTGCTTGGTTTTGAAATTGTGGAAATGCAAATAAACGTGGCTTGTATCTTTGTAAACAGGGGGGACCGGTCTCATGGTACAATGTAGGAGTACTTTTTGTGATAAAAGTTTTGAGGGAATTAATTTAGTGTAAAGGTAGTAAAATACTTAAATGTGTATGTCTAGTATGGATCTTAGGTAGTAGTATTAGTTTCAAATAATTTTGGTAGATGTGTAAGTTCTTAAGTGTGTCGTAAGTAAAATATTTTATTTCTGTAATGAAACTTATAAAAGAACGGAATTATGTTGACGTAAATAAAAGTTGATTTCTAAGACGGTGATTCCTAGTACGTAACGTATACAAAACAATAAGTCACTCAAGTAGAATTTATAGAAGCGTTATTCATAAAAGTTCAATTTCGTACACAAAATTCGCGTAATCAATCGGGAACATCAATAGACACCCAAGTCTAACCCGAACTATCGCGTTTCACATATATTAAATAGATTCAAAATTCGTGTGTGTGACAGGTATTACATTGTCCATGCCTAACTAGTTCAGTAATACTAACAAAAAGAATATAAAAAAAAACTGTAGATTCATTCGATTAAAAAAGAAACATTATCCAGAAACATAAAAAAAACAGGAATGTCGCATATAATCTCATTTGCGGTCTTATGACACACTGGAAAAAAAAACACCCAAAAAAAGTACTGGAAATATATGAAAAGGAAACATAAAATGGAATTATTATGGGACGTAATCAGAAACGTACATCGGTTCATCCGATGACTTTCCCTTCCTTGGTGAACCGATGGCTGATGCATCATTCTTTGTTGGGCAGTTACGTGAATCATAGAAACCGTATGTCTTACACGTCCTACAAAACCGCGGGGTTCTATTTGTTTGAATCATAGCTTTTTCGGCCTGTGATTGAAGGCGTTTTTAAGATCGCTCACCTTTGTTACGCAGGACGGTAGAGGGCTTTATGATAACCTCTGGTGGTTTCGTGACATCAAGCTTTATTGTTTTTAGAAAATCAGCAAGAGCGTCCTTGTAAATAGAAAGCTTGTTAATGTCAGTAACTAACCGACTTACTGAATCTTCGACATGACCGTAATTTCTCCTAACAACCCCATCTGCGCGAACCAATGGATTTGACATGTTGGCAACATCAACGGACTTGCCACCATTTTGTATGGGTGACCATCTACGAAGCAACTATTTCCGAGGGAAATTGTAGACTTTTGACATCCTTAAGACATAAAATATATGCCGACACAGAAACCAAAACACTCAAACTTTAAACAACTGCAGTTGAGTGTACAATCTGACGATACATACTTAACCTACAAAAATAGGAGACAAATAAAGAGGTTGTGTGAAAAAAATGAAAATGCAAAAAAAAGACCTGTTTGATCGAAATCTGGCGTCAAATGACACGACATCACCAAACGCTTCATAGTTGCGCTCGGCCTCTTCATCAGCCCAAAACAATCCAACCAGTCCATTGTCAGGTTTGGTGAGCATGTACCCAACATAGAAATAAGTAAAAAACTCTTGGAGACTTAAAAGCTTATCAACCACCATTTGGGCATCACCCTCCCCCGATAAAACTGTTAAGCCCCAACATGTAGTTCTTACAATCAACTTTCGTTGCACCAATGTTCTCGAACCCACCATACATTTCTTTCATCACTTTCCAAGATCTACCTGGTTCTTGATAATTGAGGCATGATTGAGGATTTGATGATACACCTTACAAAATAAATTTAACATTTGTTAGAACATATCATGACAAATCAACATGAACGTTAAATAATATTTTAATTAAAAACAACTATGATCGGATGGATTTTAACCAAAAACGTTTTTTGATTTTAACCAGAAACGTGGATTTTAACAATTAAAATTGAGAATATGTATAAAAAACATATCATAACATACATGAATTTAATTTTTTATTGAAACCTAAAGTTGAATCAATTGAAACATAAATTAATTACTATTAGCAGTAAGAAGAAATTTTTGGATTTTAACAAAAAACGTGAATGAACTCTCATACATGAAGTTAATTACTATTGTTACATGTATCAACAATTAATACTGAATCAATTGAAACATAATTAATAAGATGGGTAAATGTTTTACTTTTACCTTCAACATGATCAGAAACTATATTATAGTTCTGACTAGATGAACTCATACTTGTAAAAATACAATATGAATGAAAGGAATAAAAATGGCTAAGAATGATCATTTTATAAGAACAATGCGAATAAAAACTGAAGCTGAAATCATGAAATGGGTAAATAAATGAATCTGAAAGGATTTCTAGTAATGGAGGCAATGAATACAGATGTAATGTAACAGACAAAAAGGTATATAAAAAGATTACCATATTTACCCCTATTAATATAGAATAATAATTAAATCTATTTTTATTTTCTTTTAATGAGCTGATTATGATCTTGATCAAAATCTTAGATCCAATGGCTTAAAAGTCCTTTTTATTTTAATAATTATAAGCCACTAAACTATTTTAACCAAAATCTATATATATATATATATATATATATATATATATATATATATATATATATATATATATATATATATATATATACATATATATATATATATATATATATATATATATATATATATATATATATATATATATATATATATATATATATATATATATATATATATATATATATATATATATATATATATATATATATATATATATATATATATATATATGTATATATATATATATATATAGATAGATTTGCGTTCAAGTGCGTCACACTTTAAGATGGGTTATAATAGGCACCAATAACAAATCGAAAAGTGGAATTTCAACATTAATTAAAAAGAAAAAACATATGTTTAATTAAAGGGTATTAAAGTAATTTTAAACTCCTTATCTTGGTCAATATTCACGAACCTTACTCTGTCGTCATTTTTTATATCTCAAAAGTTCATATCAAAGCAATAGTACATCTAAGAGAACACCTCATCAATCTTTTTCTTTTTTTTGAGCAACATCAATCTATTTCAATGCCACATCATATACCCTTCGATTCTTGTTCATCGGTTCTTCTTATGTATCAGTCACATGTGACCAGCCACAAATAGTTACCAGGTTTTTTTGGCAATGTTTCTGATATCATCTGTTGCCGATCGATGCATCTAACAATGACAAGAACTATATTAAACTCATACAAATAGTTACCAATTTTTTTATATCTAAATATGTCATATTTAAATCTCATCCCATCTCCATCTCGATAGCAAAACTTTAATAAACCCTCACCACCCAAATCTTGTATCACCACCCAATTGTGAGAGTTAATATGCGTAGAAACCCTTTTTAATGTCGGTATCATTGTGGCCTCCGAGATCCATTCCGCCGTTTGTATCGGAATATTCGTCTGTAGATCTCGTTATACTTCGTCAAAAGAATCTCCAACATTAATCATATGTAGTTCTTCAAGGTGCTTACCATTTACTTAAGGTGATACTTGTCTAATATTCTGACGAGGCTTAGAGTTGAAGGCTTTTATTAGACCCGCCTTTGAAAAAAAGCATATTGATGTTCAATAAAGATTCATATTTCAATTTTGTGATGAAATGAGCTGATGTAATCCATGAAGTGTCATCATTTTTTGTTATAGTTAAAGGCATAACAATTGGTGTATCACCATTTTTCAATTGATGACAACATGTTTCTCTCGTTTTCAACATGCACTAGATTTGACTGTTCGTTTTCGATGTATGCCAGATCTTAACTTTGTTATGTGCATCGGCTGGATAAAAGTGCGTCGATTGTTTGTTTAAATTTTTTTTATTCATTTGTTAGAATTTTTAATTTTTTTTACAAAGGTAAAATAAGTTAGAATTTTATCATAAGTTAGAATTTTTCTATTACCCACGATTGTAGTATGAATTTTCATTTATTGGTTTTTGAAATCTTTTGATTCTTTTTATATTTAAGATATTTTAAATGGGATCGGTGGAATATTTTCGATTATCAATATGTGACGTACAATAAATTTAGAACGTCATCTTGTATGTGAATGGATGCTTTCATATTGTTAAGGTGTAGTAGCCGTTAGTAGTAGTGTAGTACGTTTGTTCCTCAAAATTATAGATTGTGCCAATTTTATTGATGATGCACCAATAGCATTGTATGGTGTACCCAGTTTTAGAATATAACGTATGCATATGTTTTTAGAAATCAAATGTAAACCGATATTTCTTTGTCAAAAAGTTACGTACCCAAAAGATTGGTTTTGTGTAGGGGTGAGCATTTTGGACGTCAGCCGGTACCAGGTTGAACTGGATCGATATGATTCAGACGGATACTCGCCTCAAGTTTTGTGTGTCAAAATCCACAACTGTTTCACCAAACATTAAAGCAAAAAAGTTAATGTGTCACTATATATGTATAAGTGTATCATATGTTTAGATTGTCGATAAAAATACGAAGAAATTGATATGTCACTATAAATGTATCAAACGACTTACTGTTTCACAAAAAATGTGTCAAAAAACCATAGTGTTTCACTATAAATGTATTATGAAAATAAGTGTGTCAATTTAAAATATAAATTTATCACAATATGGCTAAAAGATTAGTGTGTCACTACGCATCAAAAGATATTTCGTCGCATTATAAATGTGTCAAAAAAATTTGATGCGTCATGTGTTTTAAAATACTTTATCGCGCCAAATTATTTAGTGTATCAATACACACACCTTTAAGAAACTGAGCATGTCATAGAAAAATATAAAACATCAATTTGTGTACAAACTAAACTAAATGAAAGGCAACGTTAACACATACGTAGTAATTGATACAAAATAAAAAGTTGGGAACAAAATTTTATATGATTTTTTTATAGACTTAAAGCATAAAATAATGATAAAAGAAGAGTATATGGCTACAGTTGATGTATTAATTGTACATTATAAATGGCTATATAATGGTTTGACGCTGGAGTTGTAAGCTATGGCATTGCCATTTATTATCATATTTATTACAATCTTGCCATCAGTGTAGTTATTTTTATTTTTCATCTAAGATGTTTGATTCAATGATCCATAAGTGTGCTTATTATAACCCATTTTAAGAGTGTATACCATAATAACACTACCCTATATATATATATATATATATATATATATATATATATATATATATATATATATATATATATATATATATATATATATATATATATATATATATATATATATATATATATATATATATATATATATATATATATATATATATATATATATATATATATATATATATATATATATATATATATATATATATATATATATATATATATATATATATATATATATATGAGGGACTTTATTTATAGAACTCATCTTAGTGACAGAACTTGCAGAACTCTTGTTTTTGAAGGAAAACATGTATGTCTGAAGGAGTACATGTATGTTTTTGAAAGCGGACATATATGTTTTTGATCGGTGCACATACATGCATGCACGCTTTCAAAAATATATGTTTTTGAATGCGTGCACATACATGCATACACGCCCTCAAACATGTATGTTTTTTGATATCTTTTTTTTAAATTTTAATTAATTTTGACAAAAATAACCTAAAATATGCTTCGTGAATACAAATATTCTCTAAAAGCATACATGTACTCCTTCAGACATATATGTTTTCCTTCAAAAACAAGAGTTCTGCACGTTCTGTCACTAAAACTGGTTCTGTAAATAAAGTTATATATATATATATATATATATATATATATATATATATATATATATATATATATATATATATATATATATATATATATATATATATATATATATATATATATATATATATATATATATATATATATATATGTTGGGGTGTGTATACAACAATCAGAAGTTGCGATGAGTATTAAGTAGTGACACATGATTGTCTAACCATGCCATCCTTCAAACAGAGAGTCACTAATTCATATTAAAAATTATTGATTTTTGTGACTTAATATAACTTTTTAGTTTTTACTATTAGAGATGTACCACGCCATGATGCCCATAAAAAGTAGTTAACTTTTGTATTTGACTTTGTTGAACACTTGAACTCAAGGTTGATATAGATTTTCCTCTGAATATATAAAAAACATTGAATTATTTTTGTGTGAATGAGTAAGAACCGAAAATGATTAACGGGACACCTTGTGTTTTAGGTATTCCTCTCGTTGATTGAGTTGGGCAACTTGTTAAAACGGTATATTCTTAAAAATGGGTTGTGTTGAGTTTCTTTAGCACGACATCCCATATTACGTTACCACAAGTTCAAACCAATGACATCACTTCTTTCCATCAACTCATTTTCATTATTAACCTGTTTCTCGGTAAATAGTTCCTATTAGAATGTGGTCGTTATGTACACGTTTATACGAACAGGTATACGTGAGCCTATCAGGGCACACAAGGATACGCGAATAGTACGTTTATTAAACATTTAATATGTATACGGGTTATATATTTATTAAATGTTTAATATATTTTACGAAAGAACTATTTAACGTTTGTTAGTTTAACCATTAGACGTTATAAACTAACTTATTACGTAGTATATGTTAGATATAAGTAGAGGTACTTAAATGTCAGAAATCGGAACTCTAGTCCTCTTTTCTTGTTTGCAGATTTAGAAAAGACTATAAGGGGGTTTATGTGTAGTTTTTTAGAAGTGATGGATTACTAAACACTAACTTAGAGTAGAGTAAGGACCATGTTTTAATATATAATTAAAAAAATACTAGACGGTTACCCGCGCATAGCGGTGAAATTGCTTGGCAGCAGATAATTAACGATATTTTATACCGTGGCAAGATCAAATTGTAATTAGAATATATTGTAACGTGCAATAATTCAATTTCAGACAATATCCTTAATAATCATGTATCAAACAACGTATAAAAACTTTAGTAACGTGTTGTAAATCAAACAATTATGTGAAACTCGTGTTTCGTTGTGGAGAGCAAGAGCGGATTGGGGCTTTGAAGAAAAACAAAGACGAAGCTTCGTTCTCGGCAAATTGTTCATTTCTTTTTCGTCAGGTTTCACTCTCTTAGCTTAATGAAAATACTGTTCTAAGTTCAAAGGAATTGCAATATTTGACGTCAAGCACAAAAATTAACAGTCTTTATCAACCTTCTACGGATTTGAATACATTTTGGATGACATTATTGGGTTTAAGTGGTTCATTTGGGAGCCAAAACACTTTGTAGATCTTGAACTTTAAGTTTCGCAACCCTATTGGAACTTGAGTTCGTAGTTGAGATGTAAAGAATAAGAACATCACGACACGTTACGATTGAGGTAATCGTGTTTAGGCGTGAAACATTCCATCTTCTTACTAGTCAGCAAGCTTGACAACTCACACTCCTATAGATACTCCTATAGATGGTTCTTATTGATTTTTAAATTGACTTGCTATCTTTAACCCTGATTTGCAAGAAATGTTTTAGTGATATGATAGATAGTACCATGTGTAAGTGATTAAATGGGATCAACGCCATTTTAGAAATAAAACAAACATCAAGGATATGTGTCATTTTTTAAATGTAGTGCAGTATAGTTTAGGTGCAATTTTCTTAATTATTTTTTATTCGTTCACCTAAAATCTCAACCAAATCTTCTTCTAAAAGATACTTTATAATACAAAGAAAGTTACATGTGCTAACAATGGCTTATTATTGTATGTGTTTATAGGCCAATGCAGGTTTGTGCATTACAAGTGACTTTCAGACCCATCATTGTCTAATAAATGGACCCAATGCTTCATGAAGAATACATGTTATCAACTCTTTTACAAGTCATGTATTTTGGTATAAGATCTTACGTTTGTAAGAGCTGTGAAGAATGTTGCTCTACTTCAACTTGTATGATAGTCACGTAAAGGGTTGTTTGGATGTGGGTGGCTAAAGTGTTATGTGATACAGTATGATCAAAGATAGACAAGATGTTATAGAGTATAGTGTTTAGAAATAAACATGTTTCTAAAAATAACGATAATCAGTTGCTTGAGGATTATGCATGCTTTTATTTATTCAAAGAACGTACTAATAAATGAAATGAAAAAATAATGATAAAAGAACATCAGTTTAGCCAAACAACCCCAATATCTAGAACAATAAAATTGAATAACTATATATGAATCAACTATTGGAATTAGTCATCTATGTAAAATATACGTAAGTATTAGGGGTGGTTGGATGCTTAATACAACAAAATGTTATAATACACCACACATTCATACATTTTGATAGTGTTTAGAAATGCATATTTATTTTATTCTTTTGACCATACGACTAAGATAACATTTCAACATTCTGAGCAAGTTAGCACAACCAATATACATATACAAAAAAATTAAGACGATGATATGAATACATACATAGTGTTCTAGATCATTTGTCACATATCGTGTTGCAAAGAGAAGCCTCACTCCCTAAGCTTTTGGTATATGGTTGCATGAACCATTTGAAGCACTACTTGTCAAAATCATTCAATCCAAACTAACTAAATAACAAAGGCAAAGAACATGATTTATATATCCTTGATACCATAAAAATTGTCAACAGTGAACCATTTGAAGCACTAAGATTTCAAATATCCAACGACTGACCATTTGTAGCCCTAGATTCCAACAGACTCACAAAAATATCACATAAAATATCATCATTGAACCTTGCAACACACTCTTATTTATAAATGCAGCAGCAGACCTGAACCAGAATGAAGTAGACCCAAAATAAGAAATGAGGTAAGATTCTATATATGCTCTTGTTGATTCGAAGATGTCAAAAACTAAGAAGAGTAGACAAAGGAAGAATATATGTTTGTTGATTCCAAGTATGTGCCGTTTGATGGTTTATTTAGTACCTTTGGGCTTTGGAACATACAGTAAGTCCAATAGATATTTCTCTAAATACTATAACACCAAAGAAAATCCCAAGCAAATATGATCCATAGTATCAAATATCATGCTAAGTTTCACACAACTCTTTATTGCCGTTAATTAGCAAATGTTTCAGAACGAAACAAAAAAAATTTATGCATGACAAACATTCTCCATACAACTACATGCAATATAAGAATCTTCTATTATCTAATAGTATCTCTATATCAGCATATATACTACATATATTCCATGGATGATATTCCTTCCATTAGATGCACTAACACATCTCAGTAAAATGTGTGAAAAACAACAACATATTCAAAAAATTAAAAACAACGATAAACTCAAAGTTAATCGTACGTGTGCCTGTTATAGTCGGCCCTTTTGAAAGATGTGTTGCTAGTAACTTCCATGTTTTCCTTAGTCAAATCCATCCAAAAATATCCAAACAACGTCGAGTGAATTATTATAACTTATTGTAATTGCATTAGCATAAGTATCAATTTGCATCCCAAGAAAACCATAATCAATGGACGAAATATCACCAAGGAAAAAGGCAATAATACTAAATAGAGCAGTTGCGAGTGTGGGTTTTGCACATTCTTCTAACATCATAAGTACTAAATAAAGTAGTTGACCCGTTGGAGAAAAAAATACAACCCAAACCAGCTTATTCTGTAAATGTGGACACACACCCAAAAGAAGATAAACGAAGTCACGTTAAATCATAACCAAATGATAAGCCAATTGCAAGTATGGTATATCAAAAACTATGGTAGAAAATGGGCAAGTTAAGAAACATGTCATTTTCAATATAAGTGGGGTTGGGTTGACCCACATTTCTAGTGAATTGCTATCGCATCTCTACTATTATTAGTCAAATATTACTACTTAATACTTGGAAAAACTATCAAGATACTCAAAATAGACTTTTGAAGACGGGTCAAACAAAACGTTAAGACACTAACGTAAAATTAACAAAAAGATAAAAAAAATTCGTATAGTTTGAATCTGATTCTTTGGGATTATATTTTATTTCATTTTTAGAGCATAGTTTTCTTTATATACAATCTTTTTTAGGATTCACACATGTGGTGCAGAGAAAGTAATAAAATTTGAAACATAAAGTATGTCAAAGAAGAAATATTATACAAAGTATAAGCTTGTTTTAGCTTTACTTTCAAACATTTTGTCTAAGTCTTGTCTCTTGACAGTAGTTAGTAGTTGGTCAAAATCAAATGAATCTAGCAATGACAAAAAATATACAAAATTTAAAACTAATAATAAAGAATTAGAAGATATTCATTTTTTCTCAAAAGTTCGCTATAAAAAACTTTTAATTTGAATTTCAAATTTCACCACTTTTCACCAATGGATATTCAAACATAGTCTTTTAGCATTTCATTACACTTAAAAAGAAAACCAACAAATAATGACAGATAAATAGGCTATGTGAGCATATCAATTTGCAATAACTGAATGTGCTCGTATTTTTTAACCCTTCGTCTATAGAAACTTCAAAGAGACTGATAGCCTTATCTCATAAGCAACTTGCATAAGAACATGTACGGGAATTCGCAAATAACTGAAATACTGAACAAGGGTGTTTGGAGACTCAGTGCGTATTTAAACTCCCTATCTACTCTTATTAGTAAAGTACTTAATGTAATCGCATAAAAAATTACCATCCAAAAACTAAGAAGCTATTTAGGATCCGTATTTAGATGCTAACAACTTATCTCCATATTTTTTTAAACGAGTAAGCAGTTCGAAAATGACAAGTCTTACATTCGAATCATGTTTAGTACAAGGTAGGTAGGATCAAACCGAATGGATGATTCATGAAAGGATTAGGCTCAAATAAGATTAAAAATGTAAAAAAAACATTACCTTACTAATCTATATACTATAGGACATAACAATAGAGACATATTTAGTGGTCCACGACACCATCAAACCACCGCCATGGTCTATTAATCAACAACTATCATACCCAACCGAAAAGTAGGTTTCATTTTATTAAAGAAACTCGATCACCAACAAAAACCAATGGGAATTGAAGAATCAAGGATAGAACACACATCGTTATAAACTCATAAAGCTAACATACTCTGATTGGTTTCTCTATTTTCGCTTTAGCAAAAATCAAAGACAATTAATTAAATTAAATCAACTGAAAATTAAAAAAATGAAAACAAACCTATTAATTCAATCCAACATTCGCACCAACACGAAGAGTATCAAATCCATTGATATCTTTGAGCAACTATCATCATCAATGTATCTTTTAGATCTAGCTTAGAGATGAGGCTAAACCTTAAAGATTGCTAAATATATTTTAGATCTAACTCAGAAAAACTTGGATCAAAGATCTTGATAAAGATCAAAGAATGATAACTATCACTCTTCACACACCACCAACAACGATGATCCTGTTCACTATCGCCACACGCCCATCACCATCGTCACACACCTTGAATGGTGGCATCGAGGCAACAAGTGGCAGAGAAGTACGAGAAAAAATAAAAATGAGAGAGTGTGTCAGATGAGATATGAGAGACAAAAGAATTTTCTTATGTGTGGTTATATAGAGCATTTAATTTGATTGTTACAAGTGGAGATTTATTTTAATTTGATTGATACAGCTAGAGATGGTTTTTAAAATAAAAGAAGCGTATATGAGAAGACACCGATGAAAGCGTATTGATTTTTGTCAAATGATAAAGATGAAAATATAAGAAACAGATTTCTATACTTTCCATATATTGTTGATCCCAAACTTAGATCGATTTAGCTTTGTGTTAATGAGATTAGATGAAGTTTAACATGTAGAGAAACTTTGTGTATTCAACAATCAAAGTATTATGCGAAAACTAATACTCAGAACGAAGAACAAACAGAATATATGAATACTAAACTTTCACTTTGATTAATAATAACAATGAAAGATTACAATGAAAGTGTTATGAGATATGTGGAAGAGATGTGTGAAAAAGATGTGTCTTATGTCTAACCCTAAGGCCTCCTTTTATAGGTTTAAGGAGCCTTGTACAAAAAGCTAAGATCAACTATTTTAGGAAGAGACATAAGATAAACATACTCAAATAACTTATTGACTAAATCTTTTAAACATTTAAGAATATATTCTGAATTCTTATCTTCATATTATGTCCGCCAGCTTGAAGAATTCATCATTGGCAGATTTAGTCCTTGTCATTGTGTTAAGATTCTTCTTGTTAGCGCCTTGATAATTCTTATCAGCGTCTCATCTGTCAGCGCCTCGTTTACTCTTGTCAGCGTCCAAGTTCCTCTTGTCAGCGTTCAAGTGACTTAGCTAATTTTATTCCCAACAATCCTCCCTTAAACTTGATATCTACTCTAGTAATCAAGTTTCTGAATAAAACATACAGAGAGGATTCTTACAAATATACTTATCCCTGAATTTGAGTAATAATAAATCTCAAAAAGTCAATCACTCAAATCACTTGTATAGCCAGCCTTCACTTGGTCTTAATCATCTTCAGTACCTGTAGAGTCTTTGGAGCTTTCTTTATTACTTTCGTCACTCAAATTCGATTGCTCCTCCCCTTTTTAAGACTCCTCTCCAAGATCAATATACAAGGACGGAACGAAAAACGTCCTCCTTGCATCAGCTTCCAAAACAACAAGTCTATCTGTTCAAAATAGTGATCCTTGACAATTTGTACCATTTCTGTATTATGCTTTTACAAGCTAATACAGATTTTCGTCAATTCCATTAATGTCAAAGGTTTCATACTGTCCTCATCCACATTCGGGAAATGAATCCTCAATGTTGATTCATAGGACATGGGGATGGACTTACTGATGATAAGACTGACTTGACATGCATTAAAGCTAGTGCCAATAGTCTCAGCCATCTCCATAACACTATACACCCTTGTGAAAGTGATCTTTGCTGCTACTAGATGTCAATCACTAGGAAAAACATCTCAATGATCATTAGGCTTCTAGATATCCAAAAATTTGAAAAATGAAAGGGTGATGAAACATTTTGGGTCTACAAAGAAGTTTATAAATGACACCAGCTAAGATGTCATAACATAAAATGGACTTGAGAATATAGAAAACTTTAGTTAGAACATAAACAAAGGTAATAATCCTAAGGAAATTAACTAGACTCTAATAAGCAAGAGTGACAAACACTGTTCATGCATACACACATGCAAAAAGCATGATAGACACACATGAACTCTAGAGTCCTTTGTTCACAAATGCCCCAAAGAGAAAGTTAACTCATATAAAACCTTTGAAACACCCCAAGTAATCCCAAAATATATATACTCCAAGTCACCCATACGACCACACCCAATTCTAAGTCAAAAGTCTTGGCAGCATGCACAGTATATCAACTTTGCATGCTACAGTGCCTCACGAATTAGAAAACTAAATCGTACTCACCAGTAGACACAATCTAGAATTGTGATAAGAGTGCTCTAAGAGTACCCAAAAACCTAGAGGTTTACCTCCCTTTAACAGAAGCATACATATCATTATATGTGAAGAAGCAAAATTTTATTCAAGACAGGAATGTAAACATTCCAACCATCATAAATAAATTTTGCAACTTTGTATCCATCTAAATGTAGCTCTATTTTCCTGCATAGTTAAACAAAAACCACAAAAACACACACCAACAGAGGCTACCCTTTCCCACAATAATGGGTAGAGATAACATGTCAGTGGATAAAAATAATAACAGTGGAAAGACCAACAATGCATGTTCCTTGAGCATCCACTATCCCAATATCCTTGATCATTAACCTGCTTTTGGATAGTTTGCTATAAAAGAAAACAAATTAGTTTTCTTTGGAGATCCAAGCCTTGTCAGACTTGGATCTATCTAGTTGTTCAACTAGAGTGGTATTATTCTTTGCCACAAATCCCTGTTCATCCCTTTGTGACCTAAACATACAATTTATTCCAATGATACTAGTAATGACCTTCTCAAGATATTTAAATCTATTGCAAGTCACTGAAATACCATTAAAATTAGAGTTTTCCTCTTGTTTAGGTTTCCATGTTAAGTGGGATGATGCTTTAGACCATTGACCCTTATTAACCAAGTATCTTTGTTTATATGGTCTAAAATAAGGTCTCATACCAAACTTGGAGCTGTCAGCGCTGCATTTGTTCTTGTCAGTGCTGAATTTGTTCTTGTCAGCGCTGAATTTGTTCTTGACAGCGCTGAATTTGTTCTTGTCAGCACTGAATTTGTTCCTATCAGTGCCCAAATTAGGGTTTGCTACAGGAACATACTGTCTGTTTGACCAAGTGTTGGTCTTTTGAAAGGGCCTTTGTCCATGGGCGTTAGTTGCCTTAGGGAAGAAAGGAGCTGGTCTAGTAGCATGTGGTCTAGTGTGGACAAAAGGTCTATGGTTGACATTGGATGACCTATTGTCAGCGAATGAATTGTATTCACTCACACAATTATTTGCCAAATGTGAGAAGCTCCCACATGAGTAACAAGCCTTTTTGGACACAAACTTAGGCTTAGAATGATAAAACCCTGTCCCATTAACACTTTCTTGGCTTCTGAAAGACCTAGGTTTCCTATACATTTCAGCGTATTTAACACTAGGTTGTTTCTTAATTGGGGAGCCAAGATTAACAGCTTTTCCAATGATGGGATTTGTCACAGTTATAGGTGTAGATACAACTGGACTCTCAATGGGTGTAGGCACAAATAGACTCTCACTAAGTATCCCACCTTTAACAAATAAAGTGGGGTTATACTTTTTCCACTCTTCTAGGTCAATAACCTTTTGTTGATATTCCTCAACTGGGGAAAGAACTATAGGTAGAGGAATAAATTCCTCTTCTTAGAGTTCTGGAATACCAGTCCAAGATAAGTCCTTTCTTTGGACACCATAGAAATCCCCAACAGGTGGTGGAATGGCAACATATTCTTTCAACCCAATCCCAGACATATCCCTAGAATCCCTTTTTTCACTAACACATTTTTCTAGGGTTTGTGAGGCTTTATCAAATCTCTGAATTTTAAGGTCTACATTATCCTTATTTTTGATAGCCTCATCTAACTTAGCCTGTAATTCAGCATTGACTCTCTCCATGATGTTTCTAATATCCATACTAGCATTTAAGTCATGTTTTAAGATATTTATTTTATCTTTTAAGTCATATTCCATTTTCTTGTACTCAGAAACTGTCTTCTCAGTTTGAGTGAGAGTAATTTGATAGTTAGACAGTTTGCATCTTTCAGTACTCACATCTTTTAACAATCATAAAACCTCTTTATTAAGTCTTTCAGTATTTAACCTACAAGAAGAGTCATCACATACCTCATTATCAGATGACGAAGATGAGTTGGAACTTGAAGTAGACTTGGCCTTGACTGAAAACATCATCAGAATCTTCTTCACCTTCTTCCTTAGCCTGGTTCACCTCATGGTATTGGATCTCGTTCTTCAAATCAAAGTTTCTCAACAAGCTCTGATACCACTTGTTGATCCCAAACTTAGATCGATTTAGCTTTGTGTTAATGAGATTAGATCAAGTTTAACATGTAGAGAAACTTTGTGTATTCAACAATCTAAGTATTATGCGGAAACTAATACTCAGAACGAAGAACAAACAGAATATATGAATATTAAACTTTCACTTTGATTAATAATAACAATGAAAGATTACAATGAAAGTGTTATGAGATATGTGGAAGAGATGTGTGAAAAATATGTGTCTTATGTCTAACCCTAAGGCCTCCTTTTATAGGTTTAAGGAGCCTTGTACAAAAAGCTAAGATCAACTATTTTAGGAAGAGACATAAGATAAACATACTCAAATAACTTATTGACAAAATCTTTTAAACATTTAAGAATATATTCTGAATTCTTATCTTCATATTATGTCCACCAGCCTGAAGAATTTATCATTGGCAGATTTAGTCCTTGTCATTATGTTAAGATTCTTCTTGTCAGCGCCTTGATAATTCTTATCAGCGTCTCATCTGTCAGCGCCTCGTTTACTCTTGTCAGCGTCCAAGTTCCTCTTGTCAGCGTTCAAGTGACTTAGCTAATTTTATTCCCAACATATACAAATGTTGAAAAAAATGAACATACACCCATTATATATTAGTATAAACTAGCATGGTACCCGCGTGTTGTGGCTACGGGTAACCTGTAACATAATTTTTTGTAAACAATATTTTAATTTTGTGATTTTCCTACAATTATATCTTGAAAACGATAATTTAAGATCTAAGTAACTTTATCTAATCCTCTAGGCGATCCGATGATGAATTCGGTTTCTGGTTGAACTTGTTGGTCTGGTTCAGTTTTTAAAACTGTCTACACCATAAATTTAGGTAAACAAAAGATATATGATTTTGTAGATATACATTTTAAATCATTGTATAAAGTCAATCTAAAATTGTATTTTTAAATAATATGGTGTATTAATTATATATTAATAGCAAGGTACTTGTGTGATGCGACAAAGGGTACCATGTGTTTAACCAGAGAAAAGAAAATGATCCTGACAAGGCCCGGTTTGCTCATTTGTATACGTTTAGACTGGTTTTATCCAACTTGTTTTGAGACGGATTTTATTTGCTAGCTAAATCCGTTGGCCTGGTTTTTTAAACGTTATGTATCAGCATATAGGTTGTATGAAATTTTCGTGAATTATTAGTTTGTATAATGTATTATATATAATAAAATGTACTTTTCACATTATAAATGTTTTTAAAATAACATTAATTAATGTGTTTAATAGATTAAGGGTGTTTTTAAAAATTATATTAAATGCGTTTACAAGTCAATAAGTGTGTTTGTTTATTGGTTAATTGTACATATTGCATGAATTTTTTTTTTCATAAAATAATTAGGTGTTTTAATAACAGTATTAAAAAGTTGTTTGTATTAAAAAGTGTATGCAATGTATTTTGTTTTTGTATGCATTAAACCTTGTATATTATGTATGAAAACTTAAGAATTAGTTAAGAAATTATTGATGAGAGAGATACAAATATGCTTTATAAGATAGTATGATATAAACAACTAGACTACCTCATTGTTTTAGTCGTTCCATACTCACAAATTGTAAAACTCATATAGAAAATATTCTAAAACCTTTATTGCATATTTTCTTTGTGTCGACAACCGAGAGAATACAATATATTATGAATGTAAATGATATATTAATGTATGTATGACATTCTTTATATAATATGAACAATTGTATATATTCTTTTCTTTTGGAGACAGTCTAGTTTCTGTTTCTCAGTCTGCTTTTGTCGCAAATAGGCAGATTTTAGATGGGCCCTTCATTCTGAATGAAATTTTATCTTGGTGCAAAAAGAAAAAGAAGCAAGCTATTATTTTCAAGGAAGACTTTGCTAAAGCATACGACTCCGTTCGTTGGGACTTTCTTCTCGACGTCCTTCGAGCTTTTGGTTTTGGTTCGATTTGGTGTAAATGGATTAGTGGTATTTTTACTTCAACAATGACGTTGGTTTTAATTAACAGAAGCCCTACCTCTGAATTTCCTTTCTTTTGTGGCTTGAAACAAGGTGACCCCTTAGCTCCTTTTTTATTCATTCTTATCATGAAATCTCTTCACATCTCGATTACTAAAGATGTGAATGTGGGTGTTTTCAAGGACCTTCAACTTCATGAATCAGTTTCCAATTCCCATCTTTTTTACGCGGACGGTGCTGTCTTTATTGGTGAATGGTCCGAAAAGAATCTGGTAAATATTAATCGGATCCTTAACTGTTTTTATCTTGCTTCGGGTTTGAAGATTAATTTACTTAAACGTTGTAAAACCCGCATGCTTTTACCATGAATAGTACCCTTAAGATCGTACGTACTAGATTAAAACTTTCCTTTTATAGTATGATTACGTTTACGTGTTAGGATTTTACGTATTACGTAAGTGTTAGAACACGATAAGTATTTATTACGCACAAACACGCAATAATTATTTAAACAATAATTAATCACGAACATGCGATCATGAAATCATGAACGTAATTAAATCACGAGCTAATATTAATTACGTATATATATATATATATATATATATATATTTATTACGAACACGAATAAATATATTAAGTCACGATCGATAACTAATTAAAACACGTAAATTACGAACACGAGAACACACTATAATATTTAGACTCAGGAAATGTATGGGTTACCCCATGTGGGCCCCATACCACGAAATTAGGGAGGGAAGATGGGCTTAGCACATCAATTTTTACTAAAACAAGGAATTAGGAATGATTTTGGTCATTTTTCACTTTATAGGAAAACACCAAAAACCCTAAAAAGTTTTTCTCCTTCTCCTCTTCTTCTTCTTTTTGGCCGCCACACATAAACACACCAAGGAGGGTGTTTATTTGATTTTTGATCTTGGTTTTGGTGCAAGTGTTCGTGTTTGTTCATCCTCGTTTAGATCCACGCATTCAGTATATTATTTTATCCCTTTTCTTTTGATTTTGATCTAATAATAAATTAAGAACAAGATGTTTTTAAAACCTAATTAAAAACATAGATCTAACATGAAAAGGGTTATTGGGTAAATAAAAAAGGGTTGTTTTAGGGGTGTTTGTTGGTCGGCGCCTAAACCGAACCCCAAGGGGGTCTCGGTTTTGCTACTCGATCACCACCGAGACCATATGGTCCCGGTTGGGTGGTGTGGGTCCCACGGCAGCAGCAAAACAAGGGGAACCCCGAAGTGGTTCGGGGTATGGTGTCGATTTCATGTCCGGTTCATGGTTTCTAGTCAAGATCCGGTTCACGGTTTATGTTAAGATTATTTTTTTATATAATCATATGTTAAAATTAAATTAATAAGTATGACATGATTAATTTAGTAACATGACTTAGGTTATAATTTAATTATTAGATCATGAAATTATTAACCTAAGTATTTTATATTTTTAGGCTTATAATTAATTAATTATTTAAAAACCATGGTTATAATTAATTAATTAACATGACTTAGGTTATATTATTAATAAATAATAATACATGTTTTAACCGAAGTATTTAACTTTATTTAATTCAAAACATGATATACTTTAATTAAATATTTTAACCTATAGTTTATTCTAATTACATGAAATAATTAATAAACTATACATTATATCATTATGACTTAGAAAATAATCATGAAAACACTTAGGCTTATATACTTAGCTTATTTAACCAGCTTATATCTAATTATGGAAACTTTCTATTTTTAGAAACTTATTTAAATAAGGCAGCTAATCTATTTATGGAAACTTTCTATTTTTAGAAACTTATTTATTTCAGGCAACTAATCTATTTATGGAAACTATTTAATTAAGGCAGCTAATCTATTTATGGAAACTTTCTATTTTTAGAAACTTATCTATTTTAAGCAGTAATTCTATATTGGAAACTTTCTATTTTTGGAAACTTTCTATTTTTGGAAACTTTCTATTTTTGGTAACTTTCTATTTTTGGAAACTTTCTATTTTTGGTAACTTTCTATTTTTAGAAACTTTCTATTTTTGGAAACTTTCTATTTTAGGAAACCTGCTATTTTTGGAAAGTTACTTATTATTACACAGTAAGTATAATAATACATGAAATACCAGAAATACTTAATCAGAGTAAACAGAATATAAGATAAACACAGTTTAAGGCTTAAAACAGTAAAACATGATATGAACATATAAATAAGCTAAGACATGACGTAAAACCAGTTACATATTTAGTAAGCAGATACTTATTCATGTATGTATTTATGTAGCATTATTGATACGGAAGTAGGATTCCTCTCAGTTCGTCTTCTTCGTTCACTGGACATAAGGTATGGATTCCCGTCCTTTCAGTATGGACATTCTTTCCCTATTAGGATTTCCCATATGCAGCCAAATGTTTTCCCGTAGTATAAGTTATGTGTTTGATTTGCTATGTTTAATTTAGAATACCTATAGCCATATACATGCATGACCAGTTTCACCTAGTTATGGAGGTACCATAACCATAACATTAGAGGCACTGATGTTATGACTTCACCACGGCGGAGTGATTGCTCGTGGCGTCCCTTCAGCTTTTGGCCAATTATATTATATATATCATGTGGGGCGTATGGTTGCATCCTAGTTACATGTTTTCAGTGAGGATTTCATGGTGAATGTGGTGTGTGCCTTGCATCCTTCAGAAGTAGCTGATCCCTCCTACCCAAACCAGAATATTAAATTAGAGGCAGCCCCTCTAATTTGCATGATGAGGTCACCCCTCCAAGTATTCATGCACGGTGGATTTTCAAGACCTATATTGGCTAATGGTAAAATATGATAAACAGTTTTTACAAGATAAACATAAGGCTTTTCAAACTATTAAACCAGTTTTATCAAGACTTAACCAGGTTACTCGGGACTTAGTTTCTTCCGCTGTTATATGTTATATGCTTATCCTATTCATGCTTTATTGTACATCTGTGCACTGAGCGTATTGCTCAGCCATTTTTCCTTTCATGTTCCCAAAACGGCAGGTACCCAGGACTCGAGCATTTGGAGGACGTGCATAGGATGGAAGCTGCCATAGACTTCTTTTCCTTTTTGCCTTCATATACTTATGCTTGTTTAGTCTTTCATTAATTTCTTTTGCTTTAATATGTTTTGAGCTTATGTTTGGGAACCGATTTTTGATTCCGGTTTACCCTATGGTCATGTAATGTTTTAGACATTTATCCTTGTATGCTTTGATGACACGCCATAATTACGCGTGACATTCCATTATCAAAATGGGGTGTTACAAAAGTAGTGTTACAGGTGTTGGGGTTCCGTATGAGGAAGTTAGTCATAGTGATTCTTTTATTGAATGTGATGTTATGTGTACCCCGTTCAAATATCTTGGTATCATGGTGGGAGACTTAATGACTCGTAAGTCTGCTTAGACTAGTATCATCCAAAAAGTTCAATCAAGACTGTCTAAATGGAAAAGCATGACGCTTTCAGTTGGAGGGAGTTTGACACTTGTTAAATCTATGTTAGATGCTTCTCCACTATACCAAATGTCGATTTATAAAGCTCCAAGAGGTATTATGAATGTTCTAGAATCTATTAGGAGTAAATTTTTTTAATGATATTGATCCATTGGAGCAAAAGATTACCTGGGTGGCGTGGAATAAAGTCTTGTCTTCCAAAAAGAGGGGGGTCTTGGGGTGTCCACTTTGCATGTGGTAAACCGCGCTCTTCTTATCAAATGGGTCTGGCGGTTTCAGTCTAATGATGGGTGTCTTTGGTCGCGAGTTATTAAGGCTATTTATGGGGATTCTCTTGGGTCTCATTCGGTTCATTTGTCTACGCCGTGGTGTTTTATTCTTCGTGAAACCCAAGTGCCTTCGGATAAAGGATTTGATTTCCTGGCCTATACTAAAAAGCGAGTTGGTAGCGGTCATAATACTAAATTCTGGCTAGATCCTTGGATCCTTGATTCGCCTTTAAGGGTAAGGTTTCCTCGTTTGTTTGCCCTCGATACGGACAAGCACATAATGGTTGCTGGTAAATGGAACTCCTCTGATTTCAAGGCTTCTTTTCGTCGTGATGTTCGAGGCGGGGTCGAATATTCTCAATGGGTTGATATGTTGTCTATCCTAGGGTCAGTAACCCTATCTCCTTCTAATGATCGTTGGATCTGTGATCTAAATAGGGAGGGTGTTTTTCGGGTTAAGGATATTCGTAGAGTCATTGATGATACATATTTCCCCGCGTCGACTGAAACTACCAGGTGGATGAAATGTGTCCCAATTAAGATCAATGTCTTTGCTTGGCGAGCTCGTTTGGATCGGCTTGCGATGAGAAGCAATCTTTTTTCTCGAGGGGTAGATATCGAGTCCTTGAATTTCCCGATATGTGGTCTTTTTCCTGACGAGGACGTCAGCCATATTTTTTTCAGTGTGATTTGGCTAACGCAGTGTTTAGTCGGGTTTGTAGTTGGTGGGACTTGCAGTGGAGTGATGTTATGTCTTTCGAGGAATGGACTTCTTGGTTTTCATTGATTTTGTTCTCTTCTAAGCTCAAGCAAATTCTTTCTGGAAGGGTTTTTCTACGTGACCTGGTGGCATATTTGGATTTCTCGAAATAATTCCATTTTCAACGATACTCCTCCTAGGCGTGTTGTTATTTTTGATGACATTGTTTCTCGGTCTTTTATGTGGTGTAGTAATAGGAGTTCTAGGCCAATTACATGGGATGTTTGGCTAAAAAATCGTTATTTAATTGCATTGTCATGTCTCTGTTTTAGTATCTTGCAAGTTTTTTAATAAAAATTTTGTCGTTCAAAAAAAAAAAAATTTGAATTTCCCCTCTGCATAAATTTATATTAGAATAAGTAACATTTCCAAGGTTTAAAATATAACCGATCATGCATATAATTACTACTAATTTTTTTTATATGACCTTATATAAAACGTGATTAAAAAAAGAAGTTTTTTCTATGACTTTATATTAAACGTGAATAAAAAAAGAATTTGTTAATATGGTCTTATTATATTAATTAAAAAAAGAAGTTTTTATATGACCTTATTATATTAATAAAAAGAGAATTTTTTAATATGGTCTTATTATATTAATAAACAAAGAAGTTTTTATATGACCTTATTATATTAATAAGAAGAGAATTTTTTAATATGGCCTACTTTAACATTCTGCAAAATTATAAACTTTGATTATTATTGCTTAGATTTCTAGAAAGAAGATAGTTCGCTAAGCTAAATGTTACTAGTAGTTGATATCGAATAAAAGTAACCAAGTTAAGTTATACCTAAGCATACTCACACGCATCTATTGAGTATCACGTACGTATCAATTGTCCCTGAGTTGTTTTCAAATCAAGAGTCTGACGATGACCTTACCCAGATTCTGAAAAAGGTTAAAAATTCGTTTATGCCGTATAGGGTTCTTGCCCTATACGGCGTATATGAGTTTCAAAAGAGGAAGAAAAACAAATCGAGCGTTTCAAATTGATCGGCCGAATATCTTATCATAGAGTTTTCCAAAAAATCGAGTCTTTCAAGTTTATTGAAAAACCGTTAGCTTAGCTAATAACGCAAATCCAGTGTTTGATTCATCGGTTCCAATGGATCAAAAACATCATATACAGATATAACAAGCCAAAACATAGAATATAAGTAATAACAATGTTCTATGATATTATTTCATGAATCACATAGGTTACTTCATCAAAACAAGAACATTACAAACTTATAGTCTCATGGCCCGAAACTTTACACCGGCAAAGAGGGCACAAATTATGAAGAGAAAGCCATTTTGTAATACAATCGAAATGATAGACATGACCACAAGGTGCTTGCTTACCATTTGTACATGCCGGACGAAAGCCTTCCATGCACACGGTACAAACACCGAATGGATCCACAACACTTGGCATGGCGAAAACGTGTACTTGAACTTCCTCGGGCGATGGCGTTTTAGGCCTTTTCATGGTTGTCGTGGTGGTCGTTGTCGTCGTGGCATTATGATAATCTTCCATGGTTAAAGATAGGTCAAGATCAAAGGAATCATCCATGTTTGATATTTTGGTTTAGTATTGAAATATTTAGACTTGTTTGTCAAGAATGAAAATGAGATGCATATTATATAAGCATCAAAAAGTCAAAAAACGTCAACTTGTCTTTATAAAATATGACAAAATAATTACTATCATTTTCATGGTTATCTGACTTTTGATATTTTAATATCATCTATACTTTTTTCAAAAGTTATTTTAATTATGCCACGAGGGCAGCTACAAAAATGAACATTTTTTAAAACAAAGTGTGATGGCTTATTGGCTTAACCATGAATTTGCACTTTTCATCATGACTTAAAACTGATTAAGTTAGTGACATTACCATTATATATAATCATGATTATACGATATGCATACTATTAGTTAAATGAAAATTAAAAAGTGTATCATAAATTTTTCATACCTGTCTAGTTGTTTCACACAAATATAGTTATGGTCTTCTGGATAAATATATTTTGTTAGATCAACCGTAATAAGCAAATAAGAACTACCAA